>JAQFVV010000166.1:600000-1150000 GCA_028023455.1 Epiperipatus broadwayi
TAAAGTTTGAGAAGTTGCATCTTATTATAAACTGAGCACTGAATGTATATGTGTTGGGGGGATATTATGATCTGGCTCCACTAATGAATGCTGGCTCTGCACAAAATTGGGTACCATATATCTTTTTCTCATGTGAGTAGTCATGTGTATTGGTTGATTGAAATAGAGCGGGGGATGAATAGACTGGAATGTCCTGAGTTCAAACCCCTTTAATTACATATAGATTTCATAATAATAAATCATCAAACACTCACCTAAGACTGCAGTGGGTGGCTATTAAGAGGGGACCTTTTTATCAATCTATTTTCTTATCAATGTACAAATTGATTCATTTGTAGCTACATCATTTCTTTTGCTTATTATTTTTAGTCATATTATTATGTTTAATTTAAGTGTATCTACTTGTTTGATTAATAGCTTTCTAGTCATTAATTGTGCTATCACGTCAAACATTCTTTGCAATTTTTTTAATATCTACATTTTCCTTCATCAGAGAAAGACAGTTAGCTGAAATCCCTTCACAGCTTAATAAGCATTTTAGTTTACCATTTCTAATATAGACATTTTCTATTTCTTATTCCATTAGTTTATTATATTTTTCCTCATTCATACCTTTATTATTGTTTTAATTTCCTCAAACACATTATGTTTATAGTTTATTTCTTTGAATTGTAGCTAAAAATCCTCATTTTTAAAGAATAAATAAATTGTTCTAAATTGTTTATTTTCTGATGTTTTTCTTTCATTTACCAATATCAAATTTCTTCTCATTTCCATCATAATTTTGATCAATATTGTAATCAAAATTTATATCAACTCTAAAATGTTTGACATAATCTTCTCATTTCCATCATAATTTCTATCACTATTGTGATCAAAATTTATATCAACTTTAGAATGTGTTATCTTAATATGTTTTTAAAAGTACTTTGTGTGAATAAATAATTTAAAAAACAGTGTCTGCTTTTTTAAATATTAATATATTACATCTACTAAAAAAAAACAGCTTGTAACTTTTATATTTCTTCCCACCTATAAATTCATATGATGTACTCTTTTAATTTTAATCAACCATTGTTATTCTATAACTGTTTTTCTGAATCTTTCTTAATAATATTTTCCAACTGGTCAAGTATAGCATATAATGGATATCTATTGCAGCTTGAGCATATGTCAATATATATATATATATATATATATAAAATACATATTTTGCGGGTTCATCCGTGTTAAAAACTTTTAATATCAATTTACTGACGTTTCGACTTGGTCACACAAGCCATCCACAGAGTTATAAAAAGGTAGAAAGACGGTTATATATATATATATATATATATATAATGACAATTTTTAACAGATGAAATTGTTTAAATATGGCAATATGTGGAAATATCTGTTGTTTTTTCATATTAGAAAAATCATGGTCAGATATTAAAGAAAATAGCAGATTGTAAACAGTTGCTGCATTCAAAAGTGTATACTTTTAAAAGCAATCTATTGGTGTTACATAGATATTAAATTACTACAGTGCTTATTTATAGTTTAAGAAAAGAAAACTAATAACCGTTCACAAATCCTTATAAATAATAGACTGTTCCATCAATCAACCAGATGTTATAAATTGAATGACAACAATATCACAATTACCAATGTATAATTTATAAAAAATTTTTTACACAAAATTATTTTTGTGTTTGCATTCTAAACTAATACCTACTCTATTAATTTATTTATAACTTTTGAAACGTGAAAACATTGACATCAGCATTATGTTTTTTCTACAAATTGTCCATTACATTATTTTTAATGTATGATCTTTTTATTTCATGTTTATTCTCAAAACTTTATGTAGCCTAAAAGCATCTAAAATATCTATATTTATTTATGCAATTTTAGATAATAATACTTCAGTTGGGCCAGCTTCCTATTTGCTTGTCCTAATGTATTTCTGGTTACAAGTTTTAGACAATCAAGTAATTTTTCATTATTTTTATTATAATTTTTTTAAAACATTCAATCTCTTAACTTTTGAGACCACCATTTCAGTAAACAATTTTTTTTTTCATTTTTGAAAATTACTTTTAAAGTTAAACCATATATTCCTATCTTTAATTTGGATTTTATTTTACTAAAGTATTAACTTATATATATATGATCAATAGATGGAGCTTTACCAAGACCTCCAAACAAGCGTATTTGTTTACATAAACATCAGAGTCAATATTCACTGTCTCTTTCATTTTGCTCCACCCTCAGATCAGCTGATTTCAAGCTGATTTGCTGTCATCAGTGAAGGGATAGGAGTTAGAAACTAGACCTAAATATTAACTCCAAGCGTTTATGCAAAACATTTCTATCAGTTTGCAAGCATGAATTTTTTAGACACCTAAATGTCTTCAAACTCAGCCTATCAAACTAGATAGCTATGTGGGTCTGATATCAGTTCAGTTTCTCCACATAATCAAAGCTTCTGCAATCTATATCATTGCAAGAAAACTTTAAAGGTACATTTATGAAAAACAAAACAAGTTTTATATACGTAAAAACCTTCTCTTTCATTTTTACGTATATAAAACTTGTTTTGTTTTTCATAAATGTACCTTTAAAGTTTTCTTGCAATGGAGAAACTGAAGTGATATCAGACCCACATAGCTATCTAGTTTGATAGGCTGAGTTTGAAGACATTTAGGTGTCTAAAAAATTCATGCTTGCAAGCTGATAGAAACGTTTTGCATAAACACTTGGAGTAAATATTTAGGTCTAGTTTCTAACTCCTATCCCTTCACTGATGAGAGCAAATCAGCTTGAAATCAGCTGATCTGAGGGTGGAGCAAAATGAAAGAGACAGTGAATATTGACTCTGACGTTTATGTAAACAAATATGCTTGTTTGGAGGTCTTGGTAAAGCTCCATCTATTGACCATTAATACAAGCGATAGCAGGTTTTTACGTATATAAAACTTGTTTTGTTTTTCATATATATATATATAGATGCTTAAGACTGGATTATATATATAAAAGTTAAGTTTAGAAAAGGTGGTATCAACCTTTTCTATCAAAATCTCTGTCTCGTGTCTAACCTTGATTATTTATTAGATATCTGTTTAAAATCTGATTGGCTGTCTCTGTTATAATTGCACATGTGAAAGGCTAGCATACTTTCAATTTATTATATATATATAATAATAAATCATGCTTTCTTATATTGGACAAATGTAAAGTATAAATATACAGGTTATTACTTATATATATATATATATATATATATATATATATTCTAACCTCCCCCTCCACTCATCCTCCAAAATTATATATAATGTTTAAATTCCGGGTTCTAGCTCAGTTAACAAATAAATACATGAAATATCCAGCATTAATTAAAATGATTACTAGCTCTAATTTTTAAAATACAAATACGGTTATATTTTTAAAATGAATAAACAAATATTTACTATTTTCATGAGACATGGAGTGACGACACGGGGAACGAGATAGACTACATTGAGATATTATCCACACGATACTATCTCAATGGCATAAGAACACTATTCCCCCTTTTTACTATACCAAATGACTCATAGTATTCTTATGACTTTCTAAGCTCTATTCACTACGATTAAAATAATAATCATGTCTTAATATTCTTTATAATAAGAATCTAGCTCAATTAAATAAAATAAAATTAAATAAATAAAATAATATCTCAGGTTCATAAATTGTATTCTAACTGATTTAAAATTACGGTAGTAAACTATGAAAAGGGAATTTTATGTCATAATTCACTACACAGCAACTAACAATAATAAACATAATAATAACAACAATAGTGTAATATAATCTTATTTCTTCCTAAAATGAAATAAATAAATACGAACGTGGTAGTATTTTAATAATCTGACAACAGAATACGTGTGGCAACATTAGCATATATTTTAATGTAATATTGTGGCAACCGGCTTATGACCAAGAAATTATAAAACTATGATCTTTTAATTTTAACATACCAATAAATTCTAAAAATTCTTATAACACTTTTATGTTTACCTTTTGTGCAAAAACTATATGTCTGTTTCAATTATAAATGTATCGTGATATCATGCATCCATGTGGAGAAATAACAACGAGGACACAAAACTTTAAAATAAATTTACAACAAAGTTTATTAATAACATAAACAAATAACAATATTTTACATTATGTACATTGGATATCCTTTGCTCTCCTATCACAAAATTATTTTACTAGTTTATAAAAATGAAAATCAAACTTCTATTTATTTTCCTAGTTAACTCTTATCTTTTAAATGTTTAAGAAAATACAGTATTATTATTATTATTGGATTTCTTATTATGGTTAGCTTGTTACAAAATGAATTTCTTATCGGATTATCATTAACACTTTGTATCCACACTATTATTAAAATTATATGTTTTACAAAATTACATTCTTAGTAAACATTCTACAAAACAATAAATTCTAGTTTTATATTGGTTGTATGGAATCCTACAAATTCAAAACATTCTTATACATTCGGTATTAAGTTTTATTGTTCATTATCCGATGTTTATTAATCCTAATATACTCATTCAAGCCTTACTTCGGATGATAATTACAACTATTAATATAACATGCACAAATATATGTTTATTACACATTATTGAATTATTTTCTTAATAAATATGCAATATTTATTTCTTTAAAATATTATTTAAAATATTCAAATTTTATTATCACTTTTTAAAAAATAAAAAAAAAAAACTTTGTTTAGATTTCTCTTTAAAAAATCTTATATTCATTTCCGAATTAATTTTAAACTATATTATATGATTCTTTCTCTCTTTATGATATTTTGGACTTTCAATTTTAAAGTTACACAATTCTATACATTCCAGTAAATAAACTATTCTTACATAAACGATAACGTATCTTCAGTTCTATTTTATTCATTATTTCTTTGAAAATATCTCTCTGACGATGCAGATTCACAAAATAAGGATAGCGAATATAGATGCATAGGATCAAAATATAACTAGAATATTACTCATCATAAACCTTGACAATAATGGCACAGTGAATTAAAAGACACTATAGAGGAGTGACCTTTGTCTGTCTACCAACCTCTATTATAGGAGTGATGCTAAAGCTATTTCTTCAGCTTTATTATAACATCAAAAAGTTTAAAGATATACAAAAACACTGTCCAAACTATATGTGTTCAGTCATAGGGCTTAGTTAACTATACTGAAATCACACAAACTAACTATGATCCAAATACTTTATTTTCCTATTTCTTAAAAAAAAACATCATCTTGGTTTCCTCTCCACTAGTACTACCAAGTCACTATCCGATCTTATTTCTCAAGATTTTTCTATACAGTACATCGACAAATTCCTATCTGCATTTCTAACAATAATAAAATTCATTTATTTCAAAACTATTCCACTGTTCTATAAGAAAATCTCTTTACTACTTTCCTCGTATATTTTATCATATACAAACTATTTTAAAATATCTGAATACTTTACAACATGAAAGTTCAAAAGAATCACACAATTGTTCTGTCGAATTATATTATTAATATACTTTAAATAACTTATTGCATGCATATTCAGAATTACTCCTATCTCATATTATGTTTTAATGTTGTATAAAATGTGTACATATAATTTAAACTTTCACACATCATTCTTAATCAATCGATGATCTAAAAAAATACATTATGCATTATAAATAAATATCAAAATTACCAAAACGATCTTTATCTTCTCGATCGCGTTCCGTAGGCTTCACCATCCCATTGATTCTTGTAGATATAAGACTCCCGTACATACACTTTATTTTTAAACAATATATCTATCATTATATCAAGCTATTATATTTAATTTTTTTTTTAATATTACTAAATTTATGTTAATATGTTTTCCCTAATCTCACATAACATTTTATATTTTAAATATAATCAGTAAAAAATATTTAAATTATATTTACGGTACTTCTTTATCGAACTTGCTTGAAAATCGTTCATATTAAAGCTAAAAAAAAAATATTATTTTATTTCTTCTTCTGTCACTTAATGTTCTATTTAAAGTAAAACAATTACTGCTCTGTTTAATAAATATTCATAGATGACAATCCTTGGTTTTATAATACTTAATACTATTATTAATTCATGATATCAATTTATCCTGTAAAGAAAAAAAACATCTCCATATTCTCTTCAAATATTGTCTGCTAATATTTTCCCGCGCGACTTTTACGATGCATCTTCTAGGTACTTTTATTAAATATTCAGTAAATTTTTCAGTTTCCATGGATCCATTTTCACTCAGTAATTTAATTTTATATTTTACCAATCAAGCCTTTCCTCCAATGAATACTTTGTAATATTTTAATTCTTCTTAGATAAAGTTTTTCCGTTCTTTTCCATAAAACGCATAATAGCACTTTCATATTGTTCTATTACTTTTTTCTTTATTTAAAATTTTGGTACTACATTTTTATAATGTTTCCTTTTTAAAAGATAAACTTTCTTTCTTCATTATACTTTTACATAATTTTCTTTATAATAAAACGCATATTAAATTTTTCCATAGAGAAGAATAAAAATTTCAAAGTAGCTTTATAAATTTGTGCGTCATAATTTTTTCCTGACAGCAAACAATTTCTCTTTTAAATTTTCATATAGCGTCCCAATTATATTTCTTTGAGTTATAATAATAAGTTTCTGGTTGAGCATAAATAAAGCTGTATTAAGGCACTTTCCAAATATTTTTCCCTTAGCAATATTTTTAGGTATTTTTTCCTGTACTTCCATTTTACTGTAAGGTTTTGGTTAAATTCGAATAAAATATCCTGGTAAGATAACTTTTAAAATTAGCAATCCATGTAGAGGCAGTCAAAATATATTATATGTTACAAAAGAACTTTTAAAATAAATACAAAATTTTAAATTTCTATCACTTTTCTAGCTACGGTATTATCAGCTAAAAAAATATGTTACTTTCTCTTTCACTTTACTTTCTCTTCTCCCGCTTCATCTAATTCTTTTATTTCGTCTGCTAAATTACCTCCGTTGATTGGTTATTGACTTTTTAGCACAAAAAGATTTACACATTTTAGTTTTATAACATACTAGACTGTTAAAAATGAAGAATTGATGACGTAATGTCTCAAAATATTACTTAGACTAGTCTTTTTAAATTCAATTATAGTTTTATAAAAATCATTTAAGCTTTTAAAATAATTATTAAAATAATATTTAACATTTAAACTTTTACTTTAAGGATCGATGGCAATTATATTTAGTTTCAAATTCACAAACTTTATTATTATTTTAACAAGCGTGTGTGTGAAGGTATATAATATAAAGTCACATGTTTACTAACTTTATCAAATGATTTTTTATTTACGTCTCGGTCTAAATTACCAAAACTGATATATTTTATAAAAAATTTGGAAAATAATTTTAAAATGTTGAACTAAATATAATTCTCACCATCTTAAAGTTTATTTTAAACTATACTCTATTAATTTTGACTATTAAATATAATTATAACACTACATATAGTATTTATTTAATTTACTAGTCTTAAAATATTATACTCAAATTATTAATATACTTTTAAACTATTTATAGCTGTATTATTTTATATGGCCAGCTTTTACAACCATAAGCAAGGATATCATTAAGCTTTATTTAACTGTTTTCTTTTAAAATAATCCTTTACATTTTTATATACCAGGTATTTTCAGCTATAAATTGTACTATAAAATCTAATTATCCTACTATTATTTATATATCATACAAATATAACTCAAAATTTAAAATTTTTTAGTAATTGACCTTTCTACCTTATTATGACCTACAGACAAGGGCACAATATATATATATATATATATATATATATATATAGGGCACTATATATATATATATATATATATAAATACTCTAGTACAATTATTGTTTTAAATGACTTAATAAAAGCTCTTTTCTTACATGTATTTTATAATTTTAATATAGTAGATTCTCTTTTGGTTAATAAATAATAAAATTGATAAAAGGTCCTTAGCACGTGTGTACTAAGCTGCAACATATGGGTGAGTATAATATAGATGAACAATATTTACAATTTTGTGTACATATACAGAAGCGCGCGCACACACACATATATCAAGCATTTAAATGATATAAAAAGTTAATTATTTTATGGATAATGTCCTATATACCAGTGCTCAATAAAATTTAAAAGTTAATTAAATTGTAGTAATAAGGTATCAAGTGATACCAAACTATCAATAACAACAAGAAAGTAACATACAAACATATATATGATCTTTGTCAGAAAATTCAAGACACAAAGTCTTCAGAAAACTTATATTTATATATCATCTATTAATCATCAACAGAAATCAGTCCCATGGGCAGGTCCAGAGAGTAGTCATGACATCAATTTATCTATTTTTTCCATTCGCTCTTCAATTTCATCAACTTGTCTCATCTCTTATATCATCCAATAATGTCAATCGTCTCCATGCTTTCTTCTTACTTCCACTCACCATTCCCTCCAACACATCTTTTATTAATCTATAATTTCTCAGCTATTAATATATAATCAAATCTATAAATTATTATAGTAAAGATGGAAATGCATAATATATAAGTGTACTGAAACATCTCATGAATCAATTGTGAAACAATATGATAGATATTACATAATAGTCAATTTTTGAATACTTTTTGACAATCCAAATTGATTCTTTGTCTTAAATTATGGTTCAATTTTTTTATTTTATAAAATAACTAATATCTTTTTCCTACAAATAGTATGCTCTTATAAATCAGACTTTATCTCATGATTTATGTTTCAAGCCATAATATAAATGCCAATGCTATTATAAAGTATAACTAAGTCAGATCTATAGATATTATAATCTTAGATTCTTGAAATGGAATAAAAAATTACATGGTATCAGTAATTGCTGAAAACTTGTGAGCCATGTATATCTTGCATAGAATAACAAAAAACTTAATTTTTATTGTAGAAAAATAACAAAAGTTGACATAATTGTGTTTAAATGATTCATCATTTCTGTAATATTCATCTTTTCCAGAATCTTATTTGCCTTCCACATTAATAAATTTTGATCCTCACAATAGCCTTTATGAATATGCAATTGAAAATATAGAAGGATGACATATATTATCCAATACAAAAAAAAATCATTGAAGCAGATGGAACAGAGATATCTTCCAATTTATGTTTGGCTTCAAATAAAAGTGGTTCTGAATTACTAATATTGTTACATTTAAGTTTTAGCCAACATAAACTATGATTTGTCACTTTTGAAATTCATATTCCTATAGGCACTTTTTCTGATTATTTAGAAAAAACTGACTCAAATAGTAAATTACAAATTCAAAAGAAAATAAGATGAGCTTCTCTTTAGTGAGGTAAATTAAAAACAAATTTGAAATGTTTGGAAGAATAAAAAATACATAAATAATAATAGATTAGTAAAGAGAAATTTGATTGGATTATGTCAAATAAATTTTTTTATAAAAGGCAAAACTAACAAATAAATTTTTTTATTATATTTTATAATAAATGCAAAGATTTGATAAAACAAAGTATTATAAGTCTATGATTGTGTAAAATGAAACTAATTAGATAAGTTTGTTAAGGAACAAAAATAGAGTTATGGAAAATGAATATGAATAAAAGCATAGCTTAGAGGTATAAGAAAATTATTATATATTAAGAATGAAAGGTTATATGGCAACTCTGGCAGTAGAAGCATTGGATATCAAAGAAAGAAAGATATAATGAAATTAATAATTTGGACTGAAGATGTGACCTACACAGAGATAAAAAGACAAACTAGTGAATTTTTATTTTTGGAATATATGATGATGAAGTGAGAAAAAGACAAGTAATAGAAAGATCATTAGAAATATAAAAATGAAAAAGGCAAAAAAACTAGTTTTTTTTGTGTGTGAGTGTGAGACTGTAAGATAAAAATGGGTGAATAATCAAAACATATATAAAAACTAATAAAAAGGTTTCTTAAAAAAAGTGAAATAAAAACAAGAATTTGCCAGTGCTAACAGAATAATTTGATAATACTATATTATAAAAATAATAATGGACATCTTATATATAAAATCCCTATTTTCTCTGTTGTCTGATTGGTGAATGTAAGAATGTTTCTTCATAAAACTGTAAAGTGTCAGATTCACAATGAGGCACATTTTTCAATAAAAAATGTTATATGTTCTTCCATTAATAAACCATACATTTTTTTACAAACTATTTTATGCAACAGAAGTAATTTGTTAAAACAAATGATAAAAGAAATTTATTACAAAAGTGAAGGTTGGCTAAATTTCTGGATTTTAAAAAAATATGGCATTGGAATAAAACTTTTTGAAGGCAAAAATGCTCAGAAAAAAACCCAATAAATATACTTTTAATTAGAACTGAATAGGTTCTAGTATTAAAATTGTTAAGAAAATGTGATTACAATACATAAATTCATGTTTGAAATATAATATTTAGTGAGGAAAAAAAAGCATGTTATAGGACTGTGTTTATATTTAGTTTTGGTTAGCGTAAAAAATGAAGTTGTGTAGTTTGTTAATGTATAGTTCATACTAAAACCATCATTAATAATTGGCCTGGCTAATTTAGACGCTTAATTTGATTATAAGCATTTTATCCAAAGCAAATTATAAAGCAAAAAAATTCTTAAAGCAACCAATTATGATGGCCTTTCAGCCCCCTACATTTCTCACATTTATTTCTATAATAGTAAAATCGTTCATTTAATTTATACTAAATCATTAAAAAAAATTGTTAAAGCAATCAATTAAAAAGACATGGCATTTACATAGGCCAGGTACATCTGGTTTTTATAATAATATTAAAAGTTTCAGAGGAAGAACATATTCAACATTCTAGAAATACAACTTATGTGTGCAGATACTTCTGAATCAACTAAAATAAAGTTATTTCACATCACATCAGATACATTATTTATATTCTAAAATTAAGCATTTTATGACCTTCAAATTTATTCTAATTTGTACTCCAATTTTAATGATTTATTATATGGCCAATTGAAAGGATCTCATAATACAAAGATTAGAACATTTTTTATACTTATGACCTTAAGTTCAAATTCAGTAAACTATACAAAAATATTTTCTGATGAGAATTTACAAAATAAATATTAAAGAAAGGCTTTCACCTTTATCATATGTTATAATAGTCAAACAATGTCCTTTTTTGACTATAGAGGAAACTCTCAAACCTGAACACAAGATAGTGACTTTATAAAGATAAGAACAGCCAACTTATCTTTAACCTAAATTGCCACATATATAGGCCAATCTGAAAAATCTTCATTTGGGAGCATGAATCTGTTAGCATCTTCACTGTTTAAGTCCACTTATATTTACAAATTACCCTTCATGAAATCTTGTGATTTATGAGTTACTATTACAATCTTTACACTGGAAATACATAAACTAATGTAAACTGTTGTAATTATTTATTAAGTGCATAGTAAACATGTACATACTTTTAGAGAAAGACTTTAACCTTTACTATATGTACTTTGAGCATTTATAATAATCAAACAATGTCTTTTTTTCACTATAGAAAGATAAGATGGCCATTCTTATCTTTATAAAGTCTCTATCTTGTGTTGAGGTTTGAGAGGTCCCTCTATAGTCAAAAAAAAGACATCATTTCACTATTATAAATGTGCAAGGTGCATAAGATAAAGGTTAAAGCCTTTCTCTAAAAGTATTTATTTCCTATGCTCTTAATAAATAATCACAACTTGAAATATATATTAAAAATTTTCTTCTAATAACTAGATTAACACCAGCATTCACAGCATCATAATTATTAACCAATTACTAATTATTAAAAAGGTTTTGTTAGAATATTAAGCAAGAAAGCAAAGCAATGCAAACACCCCAATGAATATTTAATAAGTTTGAAAAGTAGTATTTTCTCTACTGTTTCTCCATTGTAAAAAATGGAAAGAATTTAGTTTTTTGTACTGCATTACTTATGTTAGTTTTATATTACGATTCATTATAGTGCTACTTATAACTAGTAAATTTGTAATTTTATAATATACTAATTTAAAAATATACTTGAAAATATAGAGAATATTTCAAGAAAGCCAAGAGATAATTATCAAAATGGAAGCAGAAATAGAAAACATGAATACAAAGTGAAAACATGATTCAAGAAAAGGAAGAGATATCTTGCAAATTAAAGGTAAAATAAAAAGCATGACTAGTAAATAAAGTATATACAGGGTGAATTCAAATAGAATATTATAATTAGTGTTCAAGCAAAAAGTAATGACTGATTGAATCCACATTAGTTGTGTTTGCAACTTAAATTAGCAGCAAGCAAAGTATCAGTGACAAATCAGTAACAGTTCATAAAGAACATACAATACCCAGAAAGACAAAAAACCATGATGGGTGCTAAACAATAATGTTTAGCAGTTGGTAATAGTTACAAAATTAAATACAAGTACTTCTGAATTTTTATAGTTGTTATTATGAATATTTCTTAATAATACTCAATAGTTATATATATATATATATGTTACAAATTTACAGCATGAAAAATAATGTAATAAATACAGAACCTTGATCTTTCCACATTATTTGTTATGCAGTGAGTAAAAACATTGAAGATGATTTTGATGCATTGTACCAATAATGTATTTGATTAAAATAACATCTAGAATAAATGATTGAATTTCACTTCATCAATATTTATATACACATTGTGTATACTTTACGGTACTGGTTTAGTATGCGCTCACCACCATCGCTTACTAAATCAGTACCTAGTTTACTATATATATATACCACATTTATTGTTAAAAAGAAGTTACCTTGACAACACATTGAGATTGTTCATTGTTACTGACAATGGGATTGTCTAAATGTCAACAGATTTTAATGATTATATATATATAACCAATACGTTAATCCTCTTTTAACTAAAATAGATTTCATAAGACTTTATTTGCTCTCTTAATTAAGAATCACTACTTAAATATTTTGTAACCTATATTGAATAGCTAACTGGATTGTGATCCAACTGCTTAAAAATTTTTTGGCATTGTTTTAACTGATTCTCATCTATTTGAAAGGGTTTTTAGATTCAAATTCCATTATTTTGATGGTCCTAACATATGCAAAATCCTTTCTTTCTTTTTGCATTCTTTTTATTTTATGCTGAAATATTAAAAGTTAACATTAGAACTGATTATAATATTTGAAAGTAAAAAATATTAACACTATTATCATGTATAATAATTAATTTAAAAGTATATCATATAATACTAAATCATCCATGCACTATATCATCCTCTTTTACAGTTTACAATTTCGATTGCACCAGCAATCTACTTTTCTTCGGAACTTTTATATCTCCTAACTTCAACTGCTAAATTAAAAAAAAAAAAAAATTTAAAGTGTATATCTCCTCAAACATTGATGTATATTTTCAGTAACTTAATGTTATTAATAGTTTTGATACAGAACAGGAAATACACAAAAGTCACACCCACATTTTAAAATTGTGCTTGGGTCAGAATAAGATAATTATGTAAAATTTGACGTTTTAATTTTGTGTAAAATTTTAATCCAAGTTTGTTTAAAATATTGGTAAGAAATATTTCAGTTAGAAGTCAATACTTTTCCTAGAAAACTTCAAATCAAGCCATCTGGTAATTTTGCTATTTCAGTTTATTTCTCTCTCTAAATATATATATATCAACATTGTTTGTTTTTAGATTAGATATAATATTTGATTATTTTCTCAAATATTCTGATGCAAATCCTATCTTCCGCTATCAAATCATTTCTTTAATGTTTACTTATTTTTACTATTCATCTTTGTTTAAGTTTTTTTTTTTAAATAACAAAAGCTACCCAAAGCTTATTTTTAATTCTGTTTACTTTCTTAATTTAACATCCATAAATTTTCCAGCATAAAGCATTCCTTCAGAAAACATTTTCTTTATTCAAGACTTCGTCAAAGAATCTCATTAAATAATTTTGCATATCAAAGCAGCTTCATTGAAAAGAATTACACGCACACAAAAGTAAGCACTTGTGCATATATTACTATACAATACTTACATTTGTTTTTGACTTTAATATAATAAAGAAGTCAGAAAAATTAATATAATAAAACAGACATCGCGTACCCACTTGTTAATTGTTTCTCAGTAATATTTTTAAACCAAAGATATGTTAATTCCCTCCTTTTATCCTTTTTTTTTTTTAGTTTTTCATGCTATTATTCTACTTTATATCATTCAATTTCTATTCCTTATTTTTTAGATACAGATAATAAATTTAAAGTCACAGCATAAAATACTAATCAACTGCCACTATAAATTGCTTGGGTTTTTTCCCCTCCTTTTAACTTCTTCAATAAATAATCTTTTTTTCCTTTATTCTTCTCAACACTTCAATGTTTTTGAACATGTTTTACGTTTTATTTTTCTCATTCTTTCCTGTCAAAAATAAACCTATAAATGTTTGCCTGAAGATTTGTAGTGATGGCATTTTATTTGTATGTTGGACTATTTCCATCATTTAGTTTGAGTACTGGATGTCTTCAGAAAAAATAACTTTACCTAAATTTTCAATTACATTCAATTGTTAGTAATAGAACACAGATTAGTATATACATGTTTTGAAAAGTATTATTCTCTTCTTTGCATTAAGTGTTACTCATCTGACCAGTGACAGCACTATCATAGAAATGAACCTGGACTTTTAGATTCTTAAATATTGAATTTTAAGGTAATGATCTAACTAACTGCATGGTTAGAGCATTACCTTAAATTTCAGTAAGCAAGAATCTAAAAGATAGGTTTAATTCCTATGCTAGTCCTGTCACTGGTGGAACTCAGTTGGTTAAAGCATTATCTTAAATTTCCATATGTCAAAAGTCTAAAGATCCAGGTTCGATTCCCATGCTCAGGCCAAGCAACACCTGAAAAAAAAGAGAAGTATATCACTCAAAGCCATTTGTAAATATTAACCTGTGTGCTATTATTAACATGACAAAGAAATCAAATCATATGTCACATGACATAATTTAACAAGCTTGTACTACAAATGTCATATAAAGAGCTCACAAATGGTAATTGGAAATTTTTTTCTAAAGACGTTTAATGTTATCTACTAGATAATGAAAATAGTCCAAAAAATAAATCCAACCAAACTTTAAAGTTTCCAAGATTTTGACCTATTTTTTAAAAAAATATATATCTAAGACTCTAGTTTACATAAAGTAAAAACAACTTAAACAAAACAATTTACACAAATAAACTTCAGTTTTAATTTCAAAGTAACATAAATTTTTTTATGGCTTATTAAAAATCTGTTTATCATTGCAATACTTATTTCCATTTTTTATAGCTACGTTCATTGTCAACCAAATTTCTAGATACTTACATGCCATATACAAAAAAGATAATATTATTTAAAATAAGAAAAGCTATTTAGTATATAATGTAAAAAGATAATACAGCACAACAGCAATGAAAAGAGACTTGTGGCAGTCCATATTTTTGATAAAGTAATAGTTTTGAGCCCCCCCCCCCCAATATTTACAAAAGAATGCCTCCTAGGAAACATTGTATTTTATATTTACATTTTATTTTATTACTATTATTTTTAAAAAAGAAATCATTGTTAAAAAATTAATTACAATATTTACAGTTTCTTTTTTGGGGGGGATTAATTTATTAACAGAAAAATGAAAAAAAAAGTGTAAATACAATATTTAAACTTTATTCATGTCGGCAGAGTGCAATATTATCATGTACCATTAACATACATTTTTTGGTAGGGCAGAATCTTGTATCTTTGGAAATAGTTCACTGCATCATATTCTGCGACAGAAAAGACCTAAATTTTTATTATTATGGCAATTTACCAGACAAATGGCTGAGAAAAAGAAATGTGCTGAATTAAACCAAAGTACAGCAATGTTAAGAGCGTATCATTGCGTCCCATGTTTTAAGTAAAAAAAAATTGAAATAAAGCTTCTTAATGAAATTTATCAGATTTTGTTCTTTTTTTTTTAATTTAACAATCGATGTATTAATTTTGTTTTAATTTAACAATTAAAACACCTTTGGTAGATTATAAGCCCTCAAACTGTTCATTTGTCAAAAATACAGGCTGCCATCTTGGTTTACTTAAAAATTCACAAGTACCAAAAAAAAAAAGGAAAAACATGGCACTATTAAAAATATTTTGCACTACACAGCATCAGAATCAATCCTAAGACCTCACATTCCAAAAGTTGGCCACTCTATCAATATTCTAAAATGAATGAGACATTTAAACTCTGTAAAATATCATTGATAAACTTAATTTCATAATCAAATTTATTGTAATTATGAGGCATTATTTTTAAAATAGGTTTTATCTTTAGGTAAATTATTAATAATAATATGTTAAATTTTTTAAATAAATTAGAATATTTAAATGAAAATAATTGGGAAGTCTAAAATCTTTCATTTACATATAAATTTTATTAATTATAGCAATAAAAGAGAATTGGCCTGTTCGGCTGTGAGCAATGGTAGGGTATATATGAAATATATTTCAAGGCTTAAGAAATTGCCACAATAACTTTAAGTAAAGAAATATTCCTCCTATATTTAAGTAAAAAATATTTACAATTAGAATGTGTTTCAAAGAATAAAGTGATTTGGAAATCTAAACATTTATCTATAAATTATCATGACAAAATGGCATCAACCTATTTGGTGCTCGAGCATTGAAATTTGAGGCTATGGTAATTGTCACAAGTTTAAATAAAGAAATATTCCTCTCATATTAAATAAGGAATATTTATACTCGGAATGTATTTCTAATGATGAAGTGATTTGAAAATATAAATATTTTTATTTACATATAAATGTTATTAATTATTTTAGTGTCTTGGTGCACCCATGATGAAATGCATTTGTTCTCTGCATAACGTGCTCACCTGCATGTGGTGCCCTGAAGTTTATTAATAATCTATTTAGTAATTTATTATTTTATTAATTCAGTAAATTATTTATATATTTAATTAAATTTGGCTGGCAGTCTATAATGTCTTATATATATATATATATATATTGTAACGTTTATTTATATACGTTGCAAATATATTGGCATTTGATAAAAGCTAAAAAAGTAAATTTAGATTTTTTTTTGATTAGTATAATTTTTGTTAAAACGTGCAATGAAAGTTAAAATTGTCATTCTTATTTTTTTTTATCTAATTGGAAATAAAAATTGGAAAGAATAAATGACATGCAGATTACTAATCCAGATAAATTAAAAGAATTCCAAAAGTATAAGCTAAAAGAAAAATATTTTAGCTAATTAAAGATGGAAGAATAATGCTAAAAAAAAATTAAGACTTTGTAATTTAAATTTAAGAGAGAGTGTACAAGATTATTATCTTATATGCTGATAAAAAGACAAAAGAGTGCGCAGAAGTTTCATAAACTGGATCACGATATAAAAAGGAGAGGACAACTTCAATCTAGGTCTTCTCTTTAACTTCTAGTTACATCTCTGAAAGTTGGAGGTTTCTGCGAGCATAACCTGTGGCAAGAAATATACTTCTACACAGGTATGCCCCTTGCTGTACCAAGCTGTCACACAAGCATGGAAACGGGACTTGTGAAGACCGCTTTTTGCAATAAAAGGGTCACTACAACCGTGCCTTTTCTCCAGCTATAGAACGGAACAATAATGGAAGACGCCGGCAGGAGAGACCAATGGAAATTCTCATGATCTGGGATCCCATAAACCTACATGAACTTACTGGTAAGTTAAGAATAAATTTTCCTGATAGTGACTTAAAAGTTTGCAAACAATTATTTATCTAAGCTTAGACTACCATCCTGATATAGACTTTTCTTTTCGTATTCAAGGGACTTTCTAATAAAGAATTTTATACAAGATCTTGGGACATTATTAAATTGCTTTAATTGCTTAATCTAACTGTTTTTGTTAATCGATTCATTATCTGGATTAGTGTGTGTGTATTTTCCTGTTTAGTTAATTCGTAATTTAACTTATAAATATTTTTAGTTTGTTAGAATAAAAGAGATTTTACTTTTATCAACCTTTTCATTGTGCGTTATTAATAATAGTTATTATTTTTTTAGTATTAAATTTATTATTAGTTTAATAAGATTTAAAACGGAATTTACCTTGCCAATATATTTAAACAAGCCCAGGAATAATAATCAAAAAGGAGAAAATAATTCTCGTTATGGTATGATGTAATACCGATTAGTTTAAAAGTATTTTTTTTTTATTTGTGAGATGTTATATGACGATTTCAGTGAATTCTTAGGAATTCTGGCGCCCAGATTAAATAAATTAAAAGCTGATTTCGTCAATAGCACAATTCTCAACAATTAATAGGCCGAGTTGATCAGGAAATATAGCTATGTTTTTAGAATAGAAATATAACTTTCTTCTTTTTTGACATAGCTTGATCAACTCACGTGCAGTTTATATTAGTGTGTAGAGGCCTAGCAAAACAGAAAACGTTATAATATATATATATATGTGTGTGTGTTGATATAAAAATTTTCACGGGTTGCATATATAATATAAAAGACATATTTTGCGGTTTATCCATGTTGAAAAATTTAAATGTTAATATACTGACGTTTCAATTTGATCACACAAGTCATTCATTGGGTGATAAAAGGTAGACCTTTTAACATGGATGAACCCGCAAAATATGTCTTATATATTCATATATATATATAATCAACATTTAAGCCTTGAGTAATTGGCTTTATTGTCTTAGTAAATATATATACATATATTATCTCACATTTTTATTTATATATTTTATCTTTATTGTTTTGCAGTTTGTCTTGATCCAATCAAATACTGAAGATTGAAGGGTCTTATCAGCTTTCAAGCATATTACTGGTAATTTTAATTAGTCAGCAGTAGTATTTTCTACTCAAAATAGTTCATTCATATAAATATGCTTCTACATTATGTATAAAAATCTAATTATATATATATATATATATATATAAAGAGAATATGGTCTAAAAGACCTGGGTTCTCTGGACATGTTTTTTTATTTGTTTTTGGCTGATATCATTAACCTTACATCACTACCAGGAACCCAGATTCAAACCTTCATTCATCATGTGATAATCCCACCAGCACTGGACATAAAAACCTTATCTACGATCTTCCGCAACTTAATTTATAATACCTTATTGAATTGATGAAATCTCAGAATGAAAATTAAACACGGGCCAAAATACTAAACTCGACAATAATTTATTCCAAGCAGTGATAGTAATATACACGTATGAATATTCTCACCTTAAATAATAAATTCTACCAAAATGAAGAAGAGAAGGTGTATTATATAAAAAATAATAATTTGCTACAATGTAATGGCTATTACTATGAACTAAAATATTTCCTCTTTTTTATCTATGTGCCTGATCAGTGTTTTAATTACATAATGATCAAATAAAATTCTTTAAAAATATATACAATATTATTAACTGAATATAATTACACAGATAAGTATATTTTTTAAAAGTGATCAGCATTATATATAATAAACCAATAAATGTTAGTTCATGAATGTATGATATTAAAACTTTGTCACATGTGATATATATATATATATATATAACAAAATAAATGTCCGCTAATATCAATAATACAATAACAAAACTTAAATATATTCCAAACAGCGGTAAACAATTTATAATACAATATAAATAAAAACTCAATAAAAACTCATAAAGAAATAAAATATTTTCGATTATATTCATAATCATTTTCAACTCAACTTTCAAAATGGAATCATCTATTACCAACCAGAAACACATGTCGATTTAAATATCCCACAATTCATTAATCCTAACATTTGGTGACTGTCTGTTTATTATCGTATTTTTATACCTACTAATAAAAACTGCCTCTTTAATTTTTCTTTTTTCATTATCTCTCTCTTGGCCTAAAATTTTTATTTTATTTATATCAAAATTAAACTTAAAATTACAATTTCTATCATGATCATAAAAAACAGATTCAGTATATAACTTGACTTCATTACTATTATCATTACATATCTGTACATTTTTCAAAACTCTTTTATATAACAATTTATGTTCTTTAATTCTTTTCTCTATATTACATCTAGATTCCCCTACATATGATAAGTTACACCCACAAAAAATTCTATAAATTATATTACTCATGTTATTTTTTTCTAACTTATCTTTTGAATTATTAACCATTCTATTTAAATTACCTGATCCATAAAAAGAAACATTATATATACCATTATAAACTTTTTTCATAAATTTTACTTGATTATTATTATAAAAAGGCAAAGAAATCCACTTCTTACTCTTAATTTCTTCATCACCAGTATTTCTATTAATTTTCTTACTAAATTGACAAACCACTTGATAAATTTCTTTTATATTATAACCTACACTTAATAATTCACTTACATAATTTTCAATATTTTTCTTTTTATCACATGCATATTTACACAAAATATTATTTCTATACAAAAAAGACCTAAAACCAGCCATTTTATAATTATGTGGCACGTTAGATAAATAGGGAATATACCCTCTAGTTTCAATAGGTTTAATAAACAATTTATAGTCAATCATATTATTGTTCCTTGAAATTATCAAATCTAAATATTTAATACTGTTATTATATTCTTTCTCCATAGTCCAGATAAGACCTTTTAATTTATTATATTCATCAAAAATTTTATCAATCATTTCTGAAGAAGCACATATAAAAACATCATCCACATATCTCGTATATATCTTAATATTTCCCATAAATATAAATTTGTTTAAAATTTTCTCTTCATAATATGACAAAACAAAACTGCATAACTGTGCCACCATTGGTAATCCCATTGGCCAGCCTTTACTCATCTTATAAAATTTACCATTAAAGGATGCAACAATATTTTGTTCAATAAAATTTAAAGCCTTCATCAGAAAACATATTAATTGATTATCCACTTTCTTTTCCAATAAAGCTTGATGAATTATCTTAATTGAATCAAGTCTATCAATAGATCCATACATCTCAGAAACATCCAATGACACTAAAACATCATCACAGTCCAAACTTAAATCTTTAATTTTTTCAACAAAATCAAATGATGACGTTACAGAATATTTTCCAAATCCAAGTAAATCTTGTAAAATTTTAGCTATATATTTACTAGTCTTATACACAAAAGACCCTCCAAAATCCAAAATTATTCTAAGTGGATAACCTTCTTTATGTAATTTTACATTAGCAAATACACGTGGACAAATAGCACTTGAAGGATATAATGAATAGTACACATTATCATTTATTCCTTTATTCTTTGCCTTTAATAAAATGTTATTAATAAATTTCATTCTTTCTGAATCAACATTATATTTATCAATCAATTCAAAATTTAATTTTTCCATTTGTAAAATAACTCCTTGAACATATTCATTATTTGAAATCAAGCACATCCGTAAACCTTTGTCTTCCTTTAAGCAAATCAATTTATCTTTCATTAATTGTCTTTTAAATAATCCAATAACTCTTTTCCATGAATTATCATACTTATTAGAATTTTGTAAATTAACATCCTTAACAATTTTATTAAACTCCTCTACAGTCATTAATTTTCCATCATAAGAATTTTGAACTGATGATATAATCTCCAGTTTATAGTCATCAACTATATCACCTACATATTTAGAACCAAATCCTAATACATACTTTTGTATTAATTTCAAATCACATGACGATAAATTGACATAATTTACACTTTGATCAATCTTTGAATATTTTTTATTAAATAAAAAATTAATCTTATTATCAAATTTCTTCTTTTCTTTAATATAAAATTTATCATCAGTTCAAAATTCTTATGATGGAAAATTAATGACTGTAGACGAGTTTAATAAAATTGTTAAGGATGTTAATTTACAAAATTCTAATAAGTATGATAATTCATGGAAAAGAGTTATTGGATTATTTAAAAGACAATTAATGAAAGATAAATTGATTTGCTTAAATGAAGACAAAGGTTTACGAATGTGCTTGATTTCAAATAATGAATATGTTCAAGGAGTTATTTTACAAATGGAAAAATTAAATTTTGAATTGATTGATAAATATAATGTTGATTCAGAAAGAATGAAATTTATTAATAACATTTTATTAAAGGCAAAGAATAAAGGAATAAATGATAATGTGTACTATTCATTATATCCTTCAAGTGCTATTTGTCCACGTGTATTTGCTAATGTAAAATTACATAAAGAAGGTTATCCACTTAGAATAATTTTGGATTTTGGAGGGTCTTTTGTGTATAAGACTAGTAAATATATAGCTAAAATTTTACAAGATTTACTTGGATTTGGAAAATATTCTGTAACGCCATCATTTGATTTTGTTGAAAAAATTAAAGATTTAAGTTTGGACTGTGATGATGTTTTAGTGTCATTGGATGTTTCTGAGATGTATGGATCTATTGATAGACTTGATTCAATTAAGATAATTCATCAAGCTTTATTGGAAAAGAAAGTGGATAATCAATTAATATGTTTTCTGATGAAGGCTTTAAATTTTATTGAACAAAATATTGTTGCATCCTTTAATGGTAAATTTTATAAGATGAGTAAAGGCTGGCCAATGGGATTACCAATGGTGGCACTGTTATGCAGTTTTGTTTTGTCATATTATGAAGAGAAAATTTTAAACAAATTTATATTTATGGGAAATATTAAGATATATACGAGATATGTGGATGATGTTTTTATATGTGCTTCTTCAGAAATGATTGATAAAATTTTTGATGAATATAATAAA
Organism: Epiperipatus broadwayi; assembly: GCA_028023455.1. NCBI lineage: Eukaryota > Metazoa > Onychophora > Udeonychophora > Euonychophora > Peripatidae > Epiperipatus > Epiperipatus broadwayi. The sequence goes on from JAQFVV010000166.1 coordinate 622,962, forward strand.
TTAAAAGGTCTTATCTGGACTATGGAGAAAGAATATAATAACAGTATTAAATATTTAGATTTGATAATTTCAAGGAACAATAATATGATTGACTATAAATTGTTTATTAAACCTATTGAAACTAGAGGGTATATTCCCTATTTATCTAAAGTGCCACATAATTATAAGATGGCTGGTTTTAGGTCTTTTTTGTATAGAAATAATATTTTGTGTAAATATGCATGTGATAAAAAGAAAAATATTGAAAATTATGTAAGTGAATTATTAAGTGTAGGTTATAATATAAAAGAAATTTATCAAGTGGTTTGTCAATTTAGTAAGAAAATTAATAGAAATACTGGTGATGAAGAAATTAAGAGTAAGAAGTGGATATCTTTGCCTTTTTATAATAATAATCAAGTAAAATTTATGAAAAAAGTTTATAATGGTATATATAATGTTTCTTTTTATGGATCAGGTAATTTAAATAGAATGGTTAATAATTCAAAAGATAAGTTAGAAAAAAATAACATGAGTAATATAATTTATAGAATTTTTTGTGGGTGTAACTTATCATATATAGGGGAATCTAGATGTAATATAGAGAAAAGAATTAAAGAACATAAATTGTTATATAAAAGTTTTGAAAAATGTACAGATATGTAATGATATTTATTTGTTAATGACTTGTTGAAAATTGGTTATTATAAAAATGCTATTGCTAATATTATTAAAGGATTTAAAAGAAATCAACACTATAATAAAATTAAAAATAAAAATATCAAAATGAAATGAATTTCAATGCCATTTATATCAGATGAGCAGGTCAAGTTTATTAGGAAAATTTATAATGGTTTGTGTCATATTGCTTTTTTTCTCTACAAATAACATAAATAGATTACTTAATAATTCTAAAATTCAAAATTCAAAGTTTAATCAAAATTCTATTATATATAGATTGATATGTGGATGTGGCGTACAATACATTGATGAATCTAAGTGTACATTTCAGAAGAGAATAAAAGAGCATATGCTTTTATATAATAGAATTCAAAAAGAGAATCAATATGGAGCATATGTAAATAAACCTTCATCATCTGTTATATTTGATCATAATAAATCTTGTCAATATGGATTTAAATTTGATTATAAAAATATGAAAATTATTCAAATTGAATGTTGTCATAATAAACGTAAAATAAAAGAGGCTATGTTGATTTCAAGAAATCGTCAAATGTTAATGAATCGCCAGTCATCAAATGTTAAGATAACAGAATTGTGGGAAATCTGAATTGAACTATGGGTATTGTTAAAGGTTGTCTCGTTTTGATTAGTCAACATTATATAGTTGATAAAGACTACAAGTGTATAGTCGAAAGTACTTCTAAAAGAATATAATTTATATAAATTGTACTGTATTTTGATATATATATATTGATTTGTATATTATATATATATATATATATATATTAGATCTAGTTTCTAGAGACCCAGCCCTCCAATGAGATGAGCCAATAGCTCGAAACCAATTGGTCATTGGTCTGGAGGTAGGGTTTTAACAATAGAAATTTTGAATTCTTTCTCTTTCAGCACTTATAAAAACAAAGCTTGTTTAGAGCTATTGATAAGCTCCATCTAGTGATATATATATATATAATTATTCAAAACAATACATATATATATATATAATTATTCAAAACAATACAATAATTAATACAGTAAAACATTTTAAAAACAAATATATACTATAATTTAATAGAAGTACTTTCAACTATCTAAGTAGTCATTATCAACTAGATTCAAATTGTATTACAAAAAACCGTGACAAATGTATACAAAAAGAATTACGTCATACATCAATTTTCTCACAATTCATTAATTTTTATATTAGCAGCGTGTCTATTTATCAAAGGTTGCTTTCCACTTTTTAATAACATAGCTTCTTTAATTTTACGTTTATTATTATTTCTTTCAATATACAAAATCTTAATTTGATAAATAGACATGCTGCTAATATAAAAATTAATAAATTGTAGGAAAATTGATATATGATGTAATTCTTTTTGTATACATTTGTAACAGTTTTTTGTAATACAATTTGAATCTAGTTGATAATGACTACTTAGATAGTTGAAAGTACTTCTATTAAATTATAGTATATATTTGTTTTTAAAATATTTTTTACTGTAATAATTGTTGTATTGTTTTGAATAATTATATATATTTTATTATAATTGGAATACAGACATTGATTAATAAATATATATATTGTAACGGGCACATGTGCTGTTACATTCTAATAAATAAAATTAAAAATAAAAGTTTGCAGATAAAAACTTTTTTTGAAGAATTAAAAATTGAAAATTAAAAGACATCTAAACTTTATAAATATAAAATCGCACAATGAAAAATTATTAAAAAAAACGTTTAAAAAAAGGTATTTTAAAACCAAATTTTAAAAAAAAACTTAAAAGATTTAAAGATAAAAATATATCGTTAAAAAGAATGTATAAATTTAACTAGTGCTATTATGTAAAATGGAAATGATTATTTTCAATTAGCTAGCCCTTGGGCATCTCAAAATGTATAATTACCAGTCAGATAGGAGAGAAAAAACAATAGGAATGGCCAATAAAAGAAGTCCCTCAGGAAACGAACCTCAATGAGAGGATCATCACCAACATGACATAATGTCCACTCGATCCAAAAGTTTAATATAAAAGGAAAAGTTTGGAAAAAAAAGAAATGTAAAAGAAGAGATGTGCTATATGTGTTAGTGCGGGGAGAGTCGAAGGAGAAGGGATTGAAAGACACCCTTTCCATTTCTTCAGTTTTCTAAAAAAAAGAAAGATGACCAATTGTTTTCCTATATTGCAGACCACAGGACCTCAGGGGGCCTGGAAATAAAATACCAGCTACAATAAAGGACTAATGGCTAACTGAATACCGATCTCCTCATGATGTCGCGGGAATTAACACATTCCAAACTGCAAGCAACTGTTAAGGATGAACTTTTGAAAGCCGTAAGAACTCTGATATATAACTAATGAACATTAATTCTAAAACTTTCCAGTATTTCAAAACAGTAAGAACTTTAATTCCAAAACTTTTTCAGTATTTAATAGAAATAGAATTTCCTATCTGACTAAATTATTTATTATTTTTATTGAATGTACTATTTTTTTTAAAATCATTTCCATTAATTTATTTTTTCCATTCTTTTAAGTTCTTATTATGATTTTTTTTTCTGTTAAACTAAACTTTTAATAAATGTTAAATTTAAATTGGGTGTGAGTGGCTGCATAGATTTGTAAAGTTATATTAGTTTAATTAAGGGAGGGTTAATCTTAGGTTATTTGTTTCGTAGTTAGATTGGGTTAAATGATTGGATATATTGGTGTAATTAGTAAATGTAGTATGAAGATCCACCATGAGCAGGATCACATTATATGCTACAATTGGGCAAAATAAGCTTATTTCTTATAGACCATGGAAGCAGACATATTCCCTGCTCCTTGGATCACCCCTTTAGCCTATGGAATGGGATAGTAAGATGGCAAAAAGGCTGCAATCCCTTCCTATGGAGTTTTCTTTTTTTATTGTTCTTCTTGCCAGACAGATGTAACATTCCTGTACTGGACAAGAGACAATTTCTTCTCTTAACCATGCTGTTCAGATGTGCATTCCTGACAGTATGGTATTGTGCTGTCGTATTCATGCTGCATTGAATACATCGATATATCAGATGGATTGGCATTAGTTTGAATGCGAACTTTTGGCCTAAGCTTAAATAAGGGATAGAATATTTTCTTTTTCAAATGCAATCTATGTAGTCTATCCAAACTCAACACTCTAATAAAATAATAAATTTATCTGTGCGAACTTTTAAAATAAAAGGTTAAATTGTAAATTAAAAACTAAAGTAAAGTTATAATGTTTTATAAAAAAAAAAAAAATTAATTAAAGTTATACTAAAATAATAATTCTAAATTTATATATGTTTAATAAATCTTTGTGTGTGTTATTAATGGCAGTGGCTTCTCTTTTCTTTTTAATAATGAAAAAAAAAATTTAATAAGAATTTATATTTCATAAATCGCTGCGTCTCCATGAACTAGTGGCATGGGCTGATGGCCGGAATAAAACATATATGTAAAAATTAAATTTTAACAGTCAGTATCTGCCTACTATATAAATTTTCCAGGTTCAAATTGCCTGGTGGTGCCCTGTATGGCAGATACAGTAAGACACAGATCACCCCGACTGTTATAATATTTATATATATTCTCACTGAATTGAATATGTAAATGTAATCAACTTAATACACAACTATATATTTTAATTATATATTTATTTTCATCTAATCAACTTTCATTCAAAATTGAACCTTGTCAATATGTTACATTAATTCAAAATGTTAGTATGCACAAATGAGAAATGACAGGAGTGATAAGATTGAAATAGTTTATAAAATTATGTTCAAGAAATGTATGATGGTATATATAGATCAATCAGTGAAAAGTAAGATAGAAAGGAGGAAGCAGCATGACAGAGCAATAAATAGGAGAGATATTAAGTTAGGACAATTTTGCCATTTTTTAGAAACGGGGAATGCTACAAAATATGAAGAAAGTATTGGAAAGATCAAATGTTGTTGAAATTATAAAGGCAGGAAAGTGTATGAGACAATGTATATTCAAGAAAATAAAGAGAAATGTATGAATTTAGTATAAGACTCAATGAAGTTGGGAGAAAAATGGGCATTAAAAAAGGGAGCCCCAGAAAATCATATGGGTAGACAGCTATATTAAAAAAATATGCTGGAGTAAAGTAAACAAAAAAAAGATATAGTTAAAAAACTGAAGTAAATTTAATAAACTAATATTTCTTGCATTGTGTAAATATCAAGAGCATTAAATATAACCTTAATGCTTTTTCAATATAGAACACCTTTTTCAAAGCAAACATTAGAATTGAAGAAGACTTTTATCTGGCAATATATCAATAATAAATATACTGACCAATAGAAATATAATCAATAAAATTAATCAGAATTAAATTTATATGAAATTGTTTAGTTCATAATAATTTATTAACAAAAAGGAATATATCAGAATATAAAAAAGATCGGAAAAGTTTTTCAGAAACATTTTAAATGCTATAATATAAATACAATCAATAATAACAAAATATTTTGAATTTGCAACATTTTCAAAATGTGCTCTATATATTATTTAGCAAGTGACAGTATGCTAATTCCATTATACGTTTTACTCTTATAAAAATAACAATTGTATGATAAGAAAAAATATATTCATATGATGCAACATTCATTATTGATGCGATAGGTATGAAATTGATTCCATGATGACCTTTTATCTTTTAATATCAGTAATGAAATATGAAATGATTCTCTTTCAGTTATCAATGTTTTAATGTAGTCTTCCCATGCAATTTCACATTCGTCTTAATATATCATAGTAACTTCACATTAACACAAATATCAAAATAATAAATGCCCAAGCACATATACAATTACACACACACACACATATATATATATAGAATGTAACACCACAAATGCATATACAAATTAGATAAAAATAAAGTCTGCTAGAGGAAAAGCTCCACCCATTCTTCACAGGAATAGTAAAGAAGAGATGATACCTAAAAAGACAGTTGATGACTGGTGAGATTTTTTACCGTTTTATTCCTTGTTTATTATGTAGTTAAAAACAGATAGATATCTAATACTATTTAGTATGGGGAAGGTACTTAAAACTTAATCCCTAGATTAACTCTGATGCCTTTCATATACGTCATGTATTAATATATACAATTTGAAAAATAGTATATCAATAAAAAATATATATCAAATATATACTACAAATTATTATCAACATTCAAATAGATGTTTGCAGGTCACTAATAGCTAATAATTGTATATCAATGCTAACAAAACAAGGTGTTGTAATTTATTCTTTCTTGTCCAATTATACCTTCTTTATGAATTTGCAAATAATTTTTGAAATCAGACTTCAATAAGAATTAAAAATAATTTTATCAGTGTGTTTGGATTTTCAATAATATCTAAGATTAGGTTATCACTTGGTGTTAAAATCACAATGAACAGGTACTTAGAGATAATATTTAAAAAATCACAAGAGATGACTTTGAAAATTAAGAAATGCAATATATTCAATCTGACTACAAGTGGATATTCTTTCTTTAATAAGATTTACTTCTGCTGCGCTTCCTGAGAAAAATGTGACGAAGAAACCGTTTTTCTTTGCAATAAGCCATTTAAAGGTTGTTTTATGTTTTCATTTATATTTGCTTTTATTACAATTTTAAAATTTATCATGAGTTTAACTTTATTTACGCTTAACAATATTTCTTTACCCGGTTGTTCTAAATGGACCCAGACTACAATAACAACGTCTTACCATATAATTTAATCGTTATTATTAACGTAAAAAATTCACATAATTTTTAATCTTAAAATTATGCTATTTATGTCTGATTATTTCATTCCCACAACGTCCCATAAATAAAATTTAAAATGCGCAAATGAAAAAACACATCACGTAATACAAATGGATGTATTTGTAATTAAAATAATACATTATCATTACGAAACTCATCCATAATTCTTCGTTATTTGCTGTTATTTTCGTGTGGTATTTAATAATGACTACTAATAATGGTGATTTACATCATTATAAACAAAGCATATGAATGCATATATGTATATATTTTTGTTAATAGTTGTGACTGCATATTTATATACTCCATTAAAAAAAAAAGACAGTGTTCCTTTTATTCTGGTGTGTTAAAACACAGACGTACGTTAAAGTCAGACGGGTTAAGGTATTAACAAACTGTCGATAATTTGTAAAAGTTTAGTGAACAAAAATATTTACTCTCATAAAAATAATAAGTTCTTGTATTAGAATAGAAATACATTTTCTTTTCTGATTTAAAAAAATACAAATTAATACAAAATCAATACAGTGAAAGATAAAAATCAGAAAAGAATAAGTGACGGACAAATCTCACAGGATTTTCAATAAATCAGCATATGCTAATACAAGTTTAGAATAATACTCATTTTCAAATTCCTATTTTTCACAAGTAACAATTAAGATCGTTAAAAAGAAAAGCAAGCAAGCAATTTAAAAAAAAGAAAAAAGAAATTATTCTTTAAATGTGATTTTAAATTTAAAGGCAATAAAATTTTAATCCAAAGTACATAAGAGTGTCCGCTTAGGTAAAATTTGTCACAGTATTGTAATAATTAATTAGTAAGATTATATAAAGTTCAGTCTTTTCATTTACTTCATGTATAACATGATGAACATAAACTATATAGTAAATAAGTTAAAAAAAATCATTTCAATAGATAACTGCAGGATAAAGGCTCTCTAATGGAACATCATATTGAAATAGCGGTCAGATTACTCGTGGCTCACCAGGTCTGCTAATTATTAAAAGATGTAGGTTTGTGCAGTATTCCATCTTTGTTTTATTCACTAACTAAAAAGATCTAAATACCCATTTACTGATTAATATTAGATGGTTAGGTGGGGGAAAAATTACAAGTCATTAAAATCTGAAAAAATTCAAGTTTACTTAGCTTAAATTTGAATCAATGTCATGAGGCATGGAATGTGGGTGAAGAACAGTTGCACCACAAAGTTCTTTCAGAAACAATGTAGATGATTATGTATATATATAATTTAGGAAATATTGAATATATAGAGTTATCCACTTAAATTAACTTAATTAGAAAGCACTTAACTTTGAACAACTGCTCCAGGCCAAAAGTTAAAGTAAACTGACAAACTGACTGCTTTCAAAAAGAGGATTCTTTTTTTAAGGATCTTCCTTTTGGATGCAATCAGCCTGACAGTTTACTCTAATTCTTAGGCTAGAATAGTTGTTCTAGGTTAAGTGCTTTCTAATTAAGTGAGTTTAAATGGATAACTCTGCAGATTCAATATTTTCTTCTAAAACATCCGTTAAAAATATTGTATTATAATTAGAAAATATTTAAACAATTAAAAAAAGTTTAATAATTTGCCTATTCAAGTCTAACAGAAAAAAGATAATCTGTTTAATGAGATAACTTAATAAGAATTTATTGCTTATCTAGTATTAATGAAGGATGTATGTCTTATCAAGTAGTTCAGTAAGTAAAGACAAAAGAGAAAGTTAAATTTGGTAAAGTTACTAATAAAATGAAAGTTAATTATTGAAATTAAACATAAGAATATTTTGTAATTTTATTTTACTTGTGGAATGTTGTTTTTAATGCATTTTTTTAAAAAGAGAAATTAATCAATTTATAACTGTCATTAAAGATACCTGAATTGATTAAGTTCTATCTTGTATGATATTGGTATAAACACTAGTTATTGGTATTTTCCTGAAGGTTTGCAATGATGGTGTTCTACTTATATTTTTATATTGGACTATTTCCATTATCTAATGTGTGTTGAATGTCTTTAGAACAATTTAATTTTTATTTAAATATTCCAAATACATTCAAATATTGGTAATATTACTAACAGTGGGTGCATATACTAACCTGTTTGCTGTGATATTATTAACAGTTGAATGTATTTGGAATATTTAAATAAAAATTAAATTGTTTTAAAGACATTCAACACACATATTAGATGATGAAAATAGTCCAATATAAAAATACAACTAGTTATTAGTTGTTGTTTTTTGTTCAGAGAAAATTATCTTGTTTGAAGAAATTGTAATATCACTGAAATCAAGGAGGTTTTGGATCATCTCAGCCAGTGAAAACTCTATTTTACAATATTCCATAAAATTAAGATGGTTAGAATGACATTTCTAGTTTTGTGAACTATTAATTGTGATTAATATAGAAACTATGAAATAGTTGAAAATATCACTATGCTGGAATGAAAAACTTTATTGGTATATTGGTTTATTTAATTTTGGGTTATGGTGATTCATGCAGACACCAATGTTAAAAGTATTTAATTTTGGGTTATGGTGATTCATGCAGACACCAATGTTAAAAGTATGTCATTCCTGCCTGCACAAATCATGATGAACTAGAACAGGCAGTGCTTTTCATTTTAACCCACTTTATATCAGCCTGTCCATGATGAATGTATAATCCAGTCACATCACCATTCTATCTAGAGAAGAAATCAAGAAAAATACAACAAATGAAACTTTGAACTTTCCCAATAGCAACTGTTCTAAAAATCAGTGTTGTTTTTCAAAAAGTTTCAAATTTATGGAGCAACAAGGGCTCTGAAAGCGCTAAGTCTGCAAATTAGAATATATATAAAAAGCCTACAAATTATTACACAAAAAAGTTTCACTGCAACACATCAGTGTATTATTAATTACTTTAGTTGACTAAATGCTAAAATCAGAATTCTAAATATGGCAAAATGAATTCCTTTACTAAGAATAAAAGATCTTTACAAAAAATAATAATTATAGTAAAATTGAAATTAATATTAATTTTCTATAAATAATCTTTAACATCTTTTTTTTTTTTTAAATATACATTAAAATTTTTTTATTGTAATTTTTTGAAAGTTACAGCAAACAGAATTTATGATTAATTTCTTAGCTAATGATTAGTAAAAACAGGCAAAACTCACTATACGTATTTGCTAACACAGCAAGCTAGAGTAATCAATGGATGCCAGAAGGCTTGTGTATAAAATCCCCATCTAGTGCCTACTCGTCCAATATCCCCAGACTAGTTTTTGGCTTGTGGCCTTCATCAATGAGGTGCCTTGGATCTGAGAGCACTGCACCTAGATCTTAGATGAGGATTTTATGTACAAGCCTGCTGGCATCCATTGATTACTCTAGCTTGCTGTGTGTGGCAATATGTATAATAAGTTTTGCCTGTTTTAATAACAGTTATACACAAGCATAAAATGTGGTGGTCATGTGATGTTTATTGGCTAATGATTAGTAGTTAATATTAATTATAATTTGTGTATTTCTGATTATAAATTGATATATATATATATATATATATATATTGCCAATATTTATATTAGTAAGGTTATAGATTGGTAATAGTTGAATAATAATAATTATATTATTGTTCTATATTGGATGTATGCATATCAGAATCATAAGTTGAATTCAATCTAGGTAAATGAATTTTCTTTGATATGAATACATACTCAACTAAATATATGATTTTACACATTATATTCATTCTGAAGTGTAATATGAGGAATGTAAATATTGTAAATGTGTAAATAATTTTAAAAAAAAATTATATTCATATTACTTTAAATTTAATTGTCCATTTCCCTCTCTTATTGCAACCCTAATTAAGTATAGCTATTACATACACACTGTGATACATTACCATGGACAGAGGAGATAACATCTAAGAAACCATGAAGAGATTAGACCCCAAACTATAGATATTTTTCATTTCAGAAATGATGCCCTACTCTGCCATATGGCAGATATATTATAAATAAAAATAAATAATATCTATAATAAAAAGGGATAGACTTTCACTGTACTTGAACATGTTTGAGGGAAATAATGGTCAGGAATATGGCTGGATACCCAGTCTACCCATTATTAGTTAGGATTTTGAGTTCAAAAATAATCAAGTGTTTCTTATTCCAATCACACCTTACCCACTGAGTTTATATTCTCATATATTCTAATAGAGAATTGTATAGATTTAAAAAAGAGGAACACAAAATTTAACCCGTTCTTTCCTCTACAGTAAACTTCCAAAGGGTGTTTTATCTTTCATTCAAATTTAATATATTCGTTATAACTGTGTTTTGGGCTAATGCTTTTATATATAATTAGCAAGAGCGTGAATTTTGAAGGGAATAAATAGGTAACAATTTTTTTATGAGTTGGTTAACAATTTTATTCTAATTATAAAATGCTGCTTTAGATAGTCAACCATCCAATATTGGTCAGTAAATGAATATTTAGCTTTTATACTGTACGATAAAACAAGGATAGAAATTGCTCAAATCCTCACAATCCAACAATTGGAAAGTCTGCCTTCTCATTTAATTGTTGGAGAAGCATCCTCTGCCGTAAGCCATTTATTGAAAAAAGAGGTGTTTTATTTTTTTACCTTCACAGTATATGCAATACAGATTATATAGTTTTCTTTTAAATATTTTACAAAAACTAAAAACTAATTGTGAAAAAAACAATATTATTAATAGTCAAAATATTAAATTACAAATGAAAAAAAAAGTCTTTGCTTTATTGCCACTTAAGTTTAGAACTTGAGATCGGCCATTATTCTTTTTATCTGTGACAGAATATAGTCACTGATTTGATTAAAATCAATAGATGTTTGGTATCTGGGCAGTTTATTAAAACTGTCTCAAGACAAAGCATTTTCCCGGTAATTGGCTATTATCTCACCAGAGCAACAGAGCAGCATATGTACCAACTTCATGGAGCCCTTCACAGGTCATCAAATTAAACTGATAACAAGAATACACACAGATTAACCGAAAATTTCAATGTCAAACTGCTTGTTTTTAGAAATAGGTTATAGCTTCTTTTGTAACCTCTGGATCTTTTTTATGAATTACTCACGAAAAGATTAATGGAAAAGGTGTGTCACAGATATTGTTAATAGCTTAATTTCAATCGATTTTTTATTTTTATTTTGAGTGCTTTAACTTTCTTTTAATATAAATTTTCTTTTTTATGGCGCTATATATACTTGATTAAATTTTTAAAAAAAATCATATACTTATCTATTATCTAATATATATATATAACTTTAGAACCGAGTGGTTTAAACAAATCAAGTATTTTACTTTTAGTGTCCATCGCCTGGCATATGGATTTAGAAAGAACTTTTAATTTTTTTGTCTAAATAAGCTATCTGAGGATTTTTTAGCAAGCTTAATATTTTAGTAAATAATTATCTTATAGTCAATCGATCCAATTAACGGTATATAAATTAGTCAAAAAATCGTAAACATAAAACTATCACCAAAACTGAAAGTTGATTGGTTTACAATTGCTGGAATGGCTTTTTCTTACAGTATTATAATTCTTTTACCATTTGCTTGCACTTTTAGACTGTAGTAGCTCGCCTTTACACAACTACTGTTCATAATCTCTGATAATTCAGAAAATGATGGATATCTCATGATCACCAGAAAGCCAAAATCTAGAAACTAGTCTGGGAATATTGGATGAGTAGGCACTAGATAGTGATTTTATGCACAAGCCTTTTGGCATCCATTGATTACTCTGGCTTGCGCTGAGTGGCACTACTGTATGGATACTTTTGCCTGTTTAATAATAGTGATGCGCAAGCATAAGAAATGGTGATCATGTGATGTTTAGTGGTTTAATACCAATCCTGCCTAATGGAATAGTGGTGGCTATGGTTATTAAAGAACCAAAGACATCAAATGTATAGATACTGAACTGAGTTCAGACCTATATGGCTATATAAGCTAATGAGCTTGGATTGAAAATATTGTGTTTTCAATTTTATTTTTATAGTTTTGTAGTTAAGTAGAGATAAAATATGGCTGCTGGACGGTTGCATTAGATCCTAAGATCTAGGTGCAGTGCTCACAGATCCAAGACTCCTCATTGACGAAGGTCATAAGCCAGAAACTAAGCTGGGAATATTGGATGAGTAGGCACTAGATAGGGATTTTATACACAAGCTTTCTGGCATCCATTGCTTATTCTGGCTTGCACTGAGTGGCACTACTATATGGAGAGTTTTGTCTGTTTAAAATGATGAATAACAAAGTTTAGTTAGAATGAGTTCAAATATAAAAGTTTATTCAGTACAAATACCAAAATAACACTAAGCCTTAATTAATAGTAGACAAAGTTCATACAATATTAGTTTTTATATAAATTAGTCAAAAATTAAAAGTAGTGTTTGTTTAAACACCCATTTTCTTGGAAGACTGTTATTTTTTGAAAACATGCTACAGTTTAATTATTGGCACATGATATAAAATACCATGTCATTTAATTTTTTTATCTATGAATACTTTTTTTTAAAAAAAATCCAGCCTAGCCTCATATATATATATATTGTTTATGGAAAAGAGGGAAGGATTAATTATTAAGGCTCAAAAGTATTTTTTTAAAAAAAATAGAATTTTCATACAGTTATTATCCACAGAATAAAATGCATGATAATAGAAACTTAACAAACAGCAGTAAGTTTTTGCGAACATTTGGTTTTATTTTTAAGATCGTGGTTGTTTAAATTTTCATTTTAATATAGACATATTTTTTAAAAATAAATTAATGATTAGAATTTAAAAAATAAAAACCAACTAATAACAATATATAAACAATTGAATTATATGCATCTGTCAAATTCATTTTTAATTTAAACGAAACAGAAGAAGATATTATGAGTGAACATTCAACTGATGAAATTGCATTTGAAATTAAAATAATATATATATATAACTCTAAATAAAAAGATCTAAAATACGATAAGAAGTGACCCATTGTTTTACTGTAGAAAGTTATGAACATAGCCGCTAGAGGGCAATTCAATTATTACTTAAAATAGACTTGGTAAATTTCACATGGCATTCTATTTATTCAATATTAAAATATTATTTAATATTCTATATATATGCATTAATTGTTTTATATTCATAATATATTACATAATTGTAATAGAATGCATTATACACATATTTACTGATTTATCACTTCAAATAGTTCAGTTTCAAATAGAATGGAATATTTTTGACGTACTATTAGAAGTATTTCTATATATGATCAATTATTTTCACAGATACAAGATGTTTATATATTGTTTTTAATTGGTCAACATTATGCTTATTTTATTCTAGTAATACTACTAACATTCAAAATTCTCTTGGAAAAAAACATGTCTGTCGCATTTCTTCATGGTATATTATAAAACAAATTCCAAAAATTAGAAAAATGTTAACATTTTGATGTACTTTCATATACATTCCTTTTTCAAAGCTTAAGTTAAATAAACTTTATGGAATTATCCTCATTTTAAAAGTCATATCAATGTGTAGAGATTTTTAAATATCTGTTGTTGAGTTTTCTTTTTCTTAAAAATCATTCATCAAAGATCAGTACACATTTACCCCACTTAGCGAAAGCAAGTGGTTCCCCAAAACTCATCACTAAGCAAGAATATCATATATAGAATAAGCATTTGTAATGGATTGTCTATGGGCAAAAATTGCTTAGTTACTCCAGTTAAAATATAATTTAATGATTCTATATAAAAATTTAACTCCCCCCCTAATGTATATTATTTGACTGTAATACTTAAATAAGGTTATAATCTTAGTACATGCACATTGAGTGCTTAATTCATTACAAGAGAGACCTCTACATTGCGTTTAATAAGAATTAATATTTACAACTTTAAATTGATTCGAAATATTTCTAAATTATATGATTGTGTAAACTGTGCTGTGTGTAAATGCATATATTCATTTAAAATTTGTATTTATGTATGTATGATAATGCGACTTAAATCTATGTAAAAAAATACTCAGCTTAAAGTTGTTACTTCCTGTGATCCATTCACCACCAATCATTGTTATCCAATTTGGTTTACATGCTCAAAGATTTTCTTGATTTTTTTTCATAGTCATAATAGTAAACAGAATCCCTAAAAATGGTTAATATCACATTGGGGGGAAAAAAGTGTTTTCACAGTTAATAATTCGTTTTTTTTTTTTAAACAAGGAAATTTGAGTGAATATAGCATTTGAAATTCAATATAGCATTAATAGAGAAGATAGTTTTACCTATCTACATATGAGTTTTTAATTAAAAACATATATAAGCACATGCCACATATATGTAATAATATCAAAGGATTAACAAAGCATTATAATGTAATACTGAAAAGAATAATTTGAATTAATATTCAAATCTATATATTAAAAAAATTCTAAAATTATTAACTTTTGAAAAGTTGTACATATTAATTTATTAAGCACATAGTCAGCACATAAGTACATATATATTTAAGGCTATAATCTTAATACTATGCACCTTGAGTGTTAAATTTGCCACTAGAGGGACCTCTGCAAATCTTCAACACAAGATTACAACTTTATAAAGATAAGAGCGGCCACTCTTATCTTCAACCTACTTTCTAATTATATAGGTGAATCTAAAGAATTTTGATTTCAGAGTGTAAAGCTGTTGAACTCTTTTCTATTTCAGAAGATTTCATGAATGTTAGTGTTTAATAGAAAGTGTGAACTTAATTAGTGAAAAGTTTAACAGCTTCACACTCTCAAATCAAAATGCTTTAGATTTGCCTATATAATTAGAAAGTAGGTTGAAGATAAGAGTGGCTGCTCTTATCTTTATAAAGTCATAATCTTGTGTTGAAAATTTGCAGAGGTCCCTCTAGTGGCAAATTTAACACTCAAGACACATAGTATTAAGGTTATAGCCTTAAATATATATAAATTTTTGAAAACTAAAAATATTGAACCAGTTTCTAGGCTTTGACTTTTTTCAGCAATGTCAAGTTTATACATATATTAACTCAAACCCCAAAATGCTAAAATTATTTATATACTAAATAAATATAATTTATTTTATTTTCAATTGTAAAAATTTAATTATTCCATCGTTTTCAATTTCAAAAGTTTGTTAATATGTAGTAACAGTTCTTAATGGAAATTGTTCTGTGGAGAAGCATTTTTTAATATTGTGTTATAAAATTACTTTCATAATACTTTGATATGACTGCACATATATTATAATTAATTATATTAATAATAAAAAATTAGATACTTGTGAGTTTTCAAATAAACCAAGATGGCAGTTTATATTTTTGATAAATCTAGGTTCAGGGGTCCCAAAAATGTTTATAAAACATGTCTGCTAGGAATAAGTCATATTTAATAATTACATTTTATTTTTTATTACTGTTATTTTTTTTTTTTTAAAAATCATTGTGGAAAAATTAATTACAATATTTACAGTTTATTTATTTATTTTTTGGATTAAATTATCCACACACACACACACATATATATATATATACACACACACACTTTATTTAGGTCAGCAGTGTACAATCATATCATGACTATTAACATAGATTTTTTGGAAGAGCAAGATCCCATACCTTTTGAAATAATCCACTGCATCACATTCTGTGACACGAAGATCCCAAACTTTTATTGTTATGACAATTTACCAAAAAAAAAAACTGCTAATAAAAGGAAACATGCTGAATTGGACCGAAGCATGACAATGTTAAAAGCATCTCATTGCTTCCCACATTACAATATAAGTAAAAAAAATATTCAAATAAAGCTTTTTAATAAAATTTATCAGAATTTATTTCTATTTTTATATTTAACAATCAATTTATTAATTTTGTTTTAAATTATAGGCCCTTGGCACTGAACATTTATCAAAAATATGGGCTGCCATCTTGCTTTACTTGAAAACTCATGAATACCAAAAGTTACTTTAATGATTCAGAATGGCTTATATATATAGAAATTTAAGTAAAGAAGAAGGTGGAACCACCTTTTCTTATAAAATCTCTATGTTGTGTTGTGATTTGAGAGCTACCCATACAGTCATCATTACACCTGATTGGCTGTTATATAAGCATTCTAAATGCACATGCAAGAAGATTTCAGCCTTTCACTTTATTTAATGATCATGATATTAATTTATCTTTATTTATTTAAAAAAGTATGTTTGCTAGATAAGCATAATTAAATCTTTACAGTTTGGAAATGGAGCATTTTAAATCTTGGAGTTTTGAATTTAAATATTTTCAGCAGCTTATTCTTTTTGTCATAATGTGTTGAAAGCTCTGGATATACTGACAGTGAAATAGAAGTGTCTATTTTTTCATGGTTTACAATTGCTGTTACATAATTTAAAATATAATTCAAATTGTTTATGAGTGTTATAGATAGATATGTGCATGCACAGACAGATTTGTGCTTTAAAAAATAATAAAAAAATCCTACACCTATGGATAAGTATAAAAATTAATAATAAATTCTAAAATGACTAAGAAATTGGAAATAAACAAGCAAATAGTCAATATATTACTCTAAATAAATACATAAATAGGAAAAAATGTCTGGGGTAATAAAGTAGATCATTTAGTATGATTTTTATCAAAATCATTGATTAATTTATTTAATTTGTTTGAAAGAGAAAGATCTATATTTAGCAGAAAGGAAATAAAAATTGTTTCTATACACAATTAATGAAAGTTAATTATTGTTGTTCAATTTGTACTAAAAAGAAATTAAGAAATAAATTTAATTAAACAATTATTTCTATTTCAAATCAAAAGCAAGCAAATTGAATTTGTTTTACAAATGGAAAAAAAAAACAGTTTTTAATAAAATTATCATATTTTGTATTAATTTTTTTTAAAAAAACTTATCTCCTTGTTGTCAAGCGTTGTTAGCCAAGAGGTCGGCGCAACGACCTTGCAATCAAGCAGTTGGTTGCAGACGGTTGTTGTGAGTTCGCCTCCTGGCCGATGCTATGACATATAGAAAAAACTTATCTCCTTGTTTTGTTTTTTTGAAATATACTTACTTTAATAAATCTGACCAGTAACTATAAATTCAATAGTTGGTAGAATCAAGAAAAATTGTATTCCTAGCAAGACTTTTCACTGTCCAACCCAGAAAATGTATGATTACATTATATCATGCAATATTAAGAATCTATAGATTGGTATTGCTATTCTTTTTAAAATTCAAGTCCTGAAGCCATCCTAAGCAGATCAAAACGTTGGTTAGTCATTGTCTATCCTGTATGTATACATTAATAAAATCAGTCCTTGTCTAAATTATTTATAACATATAACTAAACCATAAATTGTCTATATTAAATTTAATGTAATTAGAAGGAACTTGAATTCAGACTTTCAAACTCGCTACAGCTATCCACTCTATCTTGTACAACTGACACACATGATCATACACATGAAAAGAGATAAATGATCTCCAATATACATATTTCATGCTGAACCAGCATTGGTCCAGATCATCATCTACCATACATATATACAATTAATGCTCAGATTATATTAAGATAGCAAATCTACAAACCTTAACAGACAAGCTTCAATCTTCTTCACCCTCCATTTCTCCAGGCATTCCATATCATCGAAAATGCAAGGATGGAATGTTCAAAGTCCTTGTTGATATCAATATTATTGTCACATCTATGTTGACTTTAAGTCACTCATTCTAACCCATCACATATAGGACCTTAATATGTCCATATTCTATCTTAATATACACTGAGCACTGATTGTATATATGTGTGGAAGATGGTGATCTGGACCAACTGATGAGAGCTGGTTCAGCATGAAATACAAGTACTGAAGATCATTTATCTTTTTCACATGTATGTGGTCATGTGTATTAGTTGTATAAGATAGAGTGAATAGGTGTAGGGAGCTTGAAAATCTGTGTTCAAGTCCCTTCTAATACATATATATAATCAATATTTTCCCAAAGTCACTATTCAACCAGAGTAGCCAAAAAATGTAAACTCTAAAACACAACCAATGGTTTCACTGTTGTAAGCAGACTTCTCGAGTGATTTAGTAGTTCTTAACACTTGAGAAATCTGCATGTAGCAGTGAAACAATTGGTTGTGTTTTGGAGTTTATATTTTTTGGCTAGTCTGGTTGGGTTGAGAATTTGGGGTAGTTTTGATTATTTGATTGACTAGTTTAGCTTTAAGCTTTTAATGTTTATATATATACAAACTACTTTATGCCAGTATACAGTCAAAAAGCGGTTCCGATAAAAAGTATTTTTTAAGAAATGGTTATTCACATACACATAAACAAAAAGATTAAAAACAACAACCAATATTATAAATAAAGTTACAGTATGAGGTATATAATTTATAATTATTAAAATAATACATATTATTTAATTTTTTTAAAATAATAAATATTAAATGAGCATAAGGAAATATCAGGAAAATTAAATGCATATGATTCCTATAGAAATAATTTAATTCATCTAACTTCACTTATAAAAAAAAGTTATTGTATTATGATTGTGAAATCTGGATACTAATGGAATCAGAAAAAGAGATACTTAAAACTGAAAGGGAAAAAAAATCTAACTTCATAAAAAGAAAGGCATTCAACTTTATTGCATGGGAGTTGATACAAGTTTGAGTGCCATAATTAATCCTGTGACCATCCAATCTGTACCAAACCGCCAGGGGCTAACTTGATGAAAGAGCGGAAAAGACTCATTTATAGCCTCGAAAAAAATTGCCAGTTATTCTGAGAACAAACACATTCTCAGTAATATATTTGTATACATTTTTGAAAAAGCTTTTCTTAGTTGAAATCATTGCAAAAATTTATTGATACCTGTGTGATCAGGTGGGTCAGCAATATGAAATGGTACTGAGAGTAGTGGGTCATGTGAAAGTCTGAGTTCGAATCCCGCATATATTACATATATTAATACAGGTTTAAGCCTGTACAATGTATTAAATTATAAGTTATATTGCTAAATGCGCATGTGTGGATAAAGCTATACACTTGTTGATTACATATGTAAACAGTAAGAGGATTAAATCTAAGTTATTAATATATCGTAATAATTCAAGCACTTATATGCCAAAATAATATTTTTATTTGTTATAAATAAGTTTGCATTTCAAATTATAGAGCTAATTGATTAATTAATAATTCAAGTAATTCAATTTTATATTTTGTTATAATACGTAGCATACATATGCTTTTGCAAGTATATTTTAAATTTGAATCAGATCAGTTGTAATTTTGATATATTGATAAACCTGAAAAAAAGTCCACTGCCCTTATATTAATTATTGATGTATATTTTCACACCCATATATAATTTAATAATTATTTCATATTTATTTGATAAGGATGAAATTGATAAAAATAATCTATAATTTATTATATTGGGACAGTGACATATTTATATTATAGACTCGAGTCCTGAATAATGCATAGTAAGCAAAAGGTTGGCTTATGTATAGATAAACTTGAAAGTGAATTGACTTGTTCTTTTAAATCTTTTCTTAAGGATGAGTGTGCATCCATTGTGTTAAAACAGTGCATGTGTAGAGACTGATTTGCTCTCGAATATTGCAATAAATATTGCACTGTATAAACCACTCAAAGAAGTATAGAGATATGCATATTGGGAGTAACAAGAAAAGATCGAAAACGCAATATATGGGTAACAGAACAAACAGGTGTTAATGACCTCATTGAAAAAATTAAAAGACTGAAGTGGAGTTGGACTGGACATATTGCTAGAAGAGATGATAATAGATGGACAACTGAAATCTTAAACTAGATTCCAAGAGATTGTAAAAGACCCAGAAAGAGAGCACATGTGAGATGGATGGATGAAATAAGAAAGTGTGCAGGGGTGATGTGGAGAAGAGAAGCTAAAGATCGGAGGAGATGGATTGAACTTGGAGAGACCTTCATCCTGCAGTGGATTGATAATGGTTAATGATGATGATGATGATGATAAAATAAAAATATTTATCAACTTATTATTTCTATAATCTTGTATATATACATTGACCATATATCTTATTTATTTATTTATCCATTAATCTCTTGAGTATTTAGATGAAACTACAAATCTGGAAATGCAATTCGGGTTAAACCTATTGGAAGCAGGAAATAAAAAAAGTTTAAAATGAAATTCTTATGCAAAGCAAGAAATAAAATAGAATTATTGCACTTTAATATAGTAAACTGAGCATGCTTTCAATATCTTTATAATACTGTCATAATCATAGCAATACAGCCACAAAGCAGAGGTGAATGGTGATTTAAAATGTATGTAAATTATATGTAAATGAGTGAGTTTATCTACTTTTTAGAGAAGGGGGAATGGTATAAGAAAAGTCAAAAAAAATAACTGAATTACAAATCTGGAAATGATAATAGATATGTGTATGAGTGAATTTATATAATTTTCTCCAAGAATTATATAGACAATACTGATTTATAAGCATCATGTTGATGACAGCTTTATAGTCTTTATAGAAGTCACTTTAAGGTTTTCTCATACAATAGATTTGGTTGGGTCAGAGAATGTCTTGATAGTTACCATAAATAATGTTGATATTCTTAAAGATTATCTGGAGTATATATTTAATAATACCATCTTCATTTTATAGAATAATTCCTTAAATTATTTAGTTATTGATTTATTTATTTTCATTCATTGCAATATATATACACAATTAATACCCTCTATAACTGTTCTCTTACTACATCAGTATGTAAAAGCCAATTTTCTACAAAGTTATTTTTACAGAAGCAAACTAAAAAGAAAATCAACCCATTTTATGTGTTACATCATGCAGAAGATAATTTATACTCTTTTGAACTATACATTCAAAATAGTGGTATGACTTATAGTTTTTATTTTAAACTATTATTTTAAAAGTTATATTTTAAAAAAGTATTTTTTTTTATATAGAAAAAAAATACTGAGAATTCGCATATATCGGATTTTTAGAATAAACTGATAGATGGGTTCAAATATTTATAATTTTAATGATTACATTTTTGCATTACATCAAAATCATGTACACCTTTACCTGGGCATTAAGCACAATTGGTTCTCCAAAATGCCTCATAAATCAAAAATTTGGCATAAAAATAAGCAATTATAATGAGATTCTCTAAAGAACAAAATAATTTATCTAAAGTGATGGTGAATAAACATTTTTAGAATTTGTTAAGAAATAAAAACACCTTTGGGTAAATATATTGTAATAAAGTATTCGGTAATTATATATAAATGTATTTTAATTTATAACTCTTTGTTTTATGATCCCTCCCCCCCCCTTCATTTTGCTTCATATATAGCCCAAGATTGATTATGATGAATTAGAAGAAGTTAACAGCTACAAATACCTTGGTCAGATTATTATTACAGATGGAAATAATGGGTGAAATTAATCATAGAATTAAACTTGGTTACAGTGATTTTGATAGAAATAACTTGATATTAAAAGGAAATATAACTATGTGTTTAAAGAGGAAGGTTTTTAATAAATGTGTTTTACCAGTTCTTACTTATGGATCTGAAACTTGGACACTTAATAAAAAATCAATACAGATACTTCAGACCACTCAAAGAAGTATGGGGAGATGCATGTTAGAAGTAACAAGAAGAGATCGAAAACGCAATAAATGGGTAAGAGAACAAACAGGTGTTACTGACGTCATTGAAAAAATTAAAAGACTGAAGTAGAATTGGGCTGGACATATTGCTAGAAGAAATGATAATAGATGGACAATTGAAATCTTAAACTGGATTCCAAGAGATTGTAAAAGATCCAGAAAGAGACTACATGTGAGATGGATGGATAAAATAAGAAAGTGTGCAGGGGTGATGTGGAGAAGAAAAGCTAAAGATCGGAGAAGATGGATTGAACTTGGAAAGACCTTCATCCTACAGTGAATTGATAATGGTTGATGATGATGATGATGATATTCCAAAAATAATATTCTCTTAATTATAATTTGTTAATTTAAAATAAAACATGAAGGGGAAAAAAACTTACCATAATGTCCATTAAAAAAGTATGCACCTTCATGCTCTATTATTTTTTTATTTGCATAATATCTACCCATTAAAATTTTGGATTTTTTTTGCAGCGCGATTAATTTTTTTATCTTTTTAAAGCAATAGTTCATACATTTATTTTCTTTACATAAATATAGTCAAAATTAAATAAAAATTAGGTAAAGAAATGTAATATGCAATTGGTTGCTATACTTTTAATAATGTAAATGATTAAATCTTTTTTTTTTTTTTTTTTCGAATAAAATTTTTACGTCTGTGATAAAAAACACTATTTTCTTGAATAACAAAAATAAATTACGAGAGTAATGATTTAAAATTGAGCAAATAAATGATATTTTTAGTTTATATTTACTAAACTTTGATCATATGAAATTGATTATTAACTCCATACTACACAAAAATATTTCTCTTTTTTTTTATTCTAAATAATTTACAATTATGATAACTATACTGTTTATAAGAATTTAATCCAAAATTGATTGAGTAAATAAATATTATCTAAAAATACATTTTAAAATTTAAAATTCATTTTTTATAGTATGAGATTAAAGTATATTTTTGATTATATATTGTACTGAATAAAATTTGTAAAGATTTTTTAACTTTTGTAGTTATTAACGGTTAAAATCTTTTTACTTTTGATATGTCATAAATGAAAGCACGGATTGTATTGCAGGAATATTGTATTTTGTATAATGAATTAACTCTGCATAATATTATACCTTTTTAATCTGAAATGCTATCATTTTATCCTCAATTGATATATCTTAAAGTCACTCACTATTCGATATGATCATTCTTCTAAAATGACCAGGATTTTTTTTAAAAAATATGCCAGATGTTTTTTTTTTTTTTTAAGTTTCAAAATTTAAAAAAAAATCATAGCAATGAATCATCATGTAAAGTCCGTTGGTATTTCAAGTTAAAAGTGTATTTTTAATATTGATTTGAAATACATGAGGATAATATCAAACATCACTATATCTTTTCTAATTATCTCATTTAAATAATATTGTACTTTAGTTGTTAACATTTTACAATTAATGAGCAATAAACAAAGGGAGTAACTTATCCCAGGCTATGAATTAGAAGCACTCTAAATGTTGAATAAAGGATCAATAATAGAAAGAATCCATCTATACTTGAAACTCTGATTTTATAAGCATACATTTGGCAATATTGTTGTTGAATTACCAACAATGTTGATGAAGATATGCTTATAAATATCAGAGCTCCAAGATTAAGTGGATTCATTCTATTCTTAATTCTTGTTCAATGTTTACAGTCCTTTTAATTCATAGCCTGGGGAAGAATGATTTATAAACTCCCTTTGCTTATATACACATTGAACGATCTTTAATTTAGTTAGTGAAATAATAATCTCCCCCAATGCCTCTGAGAAAAAATAAAGCTTTTTATATGTGCAATAGTATAATATTGTTTTACATACAGTTCAAATCATAAAATATTATGCCCCATATAGAATGCCCATTAACAAAGTGAAGGCAAAGTTTGCTATTTTTTTCCGCTCCAGTTCTGAATAGGCACAATAAACCATTTGTAATTAGATAGCACTGTATCAGTAACAGGTGATTGCAATTAACTAAAAAAATGAAATAACCCGAAATTTAAAAATTTTTTTTATTAATAATCTAAAACCCTGTTTAGAAAGCACTTGCAGATATTATTTGAAAGTTTTGAGATATTTAGTATTTTTCTTTAATGGATATTTAGTGATAGAAAGGGGGGTGGTGGCTTGTCATAGAAATTGTTGGTGTAGAGTTTTAAATTGATTTAAAACAGTGTTGAAATTTATTTTGGTGATTTTCTGCTTTATTTGCTCCTTGATACCATGTAGTTCATGCAGTATATTTGACTCATGGTCATGTAGGTTTCTATTTGGGTTGGACTGGTTTAGTACTTGTAGTGCAGCATATGTGTGTGCATGTATGTTTATGCCATGTTACAACTTCATTTTTCATTTATGGACTTAATTAAATTACCAAATATCATGTTTCACAGTAAAATATTTAATTTCATAATCAATATCTTGGATAATCAGTTTAAATACCATTTTAAGTGAATTGATAGATCAATGGATTGATGAATTATCAGACAAAACAAATACACTATCAATTATTTCAATTGCTAAAATATCTTTTTTTGTCATTATTGT
The DNA here is from genome assembly GCA_028023455.1 of Epiperipatus broadwayi. NCBI lineage: Eukaryota > Metazoa > Onychophora > Udeonychophora > Euonychophora > Peripatidae > Epiperipatus > Epiperipatus broadwayi. Next base: position 647,760 of record JAQFVV010000166.1, read on the forward strand.
TTCAATTTAATTAATATTATTTAGAAGACAAAATGATTTTTCCCCCCTTTTTCTTTTTCAAGAGAGAAAAGGTTATTGCATATTTGCAACTAATTATCTCAGTGCAGAAGGAGGGATTGACCTTTCTTTAAAGTTGAACTTTTAAATGAATGACCTTTGATTGGTGGAAGAAATAGATGGCTAAATAATACTCAGATATAAAAGGAGGACACTTTACAAAAAAGTTGGCTTTTATTACTACAAATCTCTCTCCATAAAGGGTTTTTATTACTACAATCCTCTTTCTACAAATTGGTTCTTCCATAATCAAGCGGTTGAGATTCAATTCAAAATCAAAAGTACAAAATTATATTTTCTGTATGAAAATAGTTAAGAAATTTTTCTTGGGAAGATAATGACAAGGATGGAGACTTAAACAACTTTAAAACAAAGTACATCTCTATATTTGCAATTGAGTATTTTAGATTTAAGATCATCATTTGGGATGCATATGTGTGTCTATATTTCAAATTTAATTTGCCTAATTTTAATCTCTAATATAAAAGAAACAATTGAAATGTGTGAATTTTGCTATTTTTCTGGAAAGATTATGCTGAACTTTTTTATAAAACTTTTCATAGACTCTATATTTATATTTGTAAACATCAAATGTATTGCTTGATATATATATATATATATATATATATATATATATATTGAAGCAGTCAGATCTGAGTTCAATCCTAGCTTCATGACATCTAGCCATAAGCCCACTTCAAACCCTAGTACTAACCTTAAATTTCCGATGCAGTGGGGACTTTATATGTTTAATCCATGCTAATTTCCATAAAGAATAACTTATTTCATAAATGCATATTAAAATTAATTAGTTTCAGATTTAAATTGATTAATTCTATTAATAAATTCATGATAGAATTATTCATGAATTTATATATTATAACTGCATGGATTGTGCATATATATTTGTAAATATTTAAATATATATAATTGTTTGAAAGTTTCATTGCGTCGGGAATGTTTGATTTTATTTTTAAATAATTTGTTAAAGTTTTATTGATTAAAAGCTACATTCTTTCGATAAGCTTTCAGATTTTCCCTTTCCAAAAACAATAGTTAAAGTTTTATTAATTAGAAAAAAAGATAAGGATTTCCTAATTAAAATCATTTTCTGATTTTAAGAATTCATTTTCTAATTAGAAAATGAATTCAAGTTAATGAGTTTGAAAGCCTTATCGAAGGAATGTATCTAAAAACAACTATAATAAAAGAAGCGCTAGCCTGAAGGCATCAGAGGACAGTATATATAGCTCTGAAAAGTTTGGAGAAAAAAATCCATCTTTGTTGTAGAGAAGTGCAGTAAACTCGGTGTGTTTTAAATAGTGTTTCAATTATGGTGAAGGGCTAGAACATCAGGAATCTGGCTACGGTTCCTGAAGCCCTTTGAGAATCTTCAATGAAGCTGCTAAATTCTTTCCGGACAAATCAGGCTGCCAAAATCAAATAAAATGCTGTTCAAGTAATCAATCAAATGGTGCCTATGTTTTACCAACTCGGACGTGTAACCTAAGGAGCCCAGCCCGGAAGAAATGGGTAATATATTTCTATAATGAACCTTAAACTTTCTGGCCAGTTCCGAACTTTACTTTACACTCCCTTTAAGAGCTCTTCTCATTTATAATGTAATAATACTCTGTGTAAAACCTTTTATTTATGCTATTTTAACTTTCATAGTAATTCTCTCAACCTCTAGTCTTTAACTTTCCTTTCTTACATGGCGGTTCATTTATTTTATTATGTATATTTATTGAGTAAATTTATTAATGTTGTTATTTTTAATTATATGCCAATAATCCTTCGACTCGATGATCTCCTTTTGTTTTCTTTGCCTTACACAAGTAATATAAACTTAATTCTGATAGTTAATTCTTGCCCATTAGAACTAGATTAATACAGTTCTATCAATCATCGAGTCGAAAGAAATTATTAATGTTTGTTATTTTTATAATTGGCTAATAATAAATTATTAGCTCCGCTTCTAATCTATGCCTCAGCTATTTTCTCATATTCACCAATGTATATTTATTCATATATAATCTTAAAATGTTTTTTGCAAAAGGGCCGATAAAGGAATCAAATAAATATATTCTAATTCAACTTTGTTATTTTCTATTAAGATTCAGGAAGGGCACGATGATTGGGGCATAATTAATATGATTTACAAATACTTTAAAATAATGTTAGTTAAAAGCTCATTTGACTTTAATTCATTTGATCAAGTCATCATGTAGAGCATTCTATAATTGGGTTTTATTTTCCAAATGGTGACTATCAAGTCATCATCTTCAACGTTGCTGGAGTAGGGCTATCGTTCGTTTTGCATGCTTGTCGATGATAATATTTCTGTTATTTTAAATTATCGAGGAAGAAAGCACTTCCTCTCCTGTTCATGTTATCTTTGGAACACCAAAGGCTCGTAGTTATGACTCGGCCTGGCTTTCCGTGTTCCACATCTACCTAAAGGGCATAAGACTTGTCAGATGCAAGCCGCCATGGGACTTCGATTATCGACCAGCTATCGTCTTTCAATTTTATTTTATAGCTCATAATTCATCAGCACTGTTGCCTCTCTGTTCCGGTAAAGCCCGCTCTGATGCTCGTAATTCGTGATGAAGTGATTTCAATTAAAGTCAAACAAATTCTCAGTTATCTCAAATTAAATAAGTTTTCCAATAAAGATTAAAGTTATGCCCTAAAATACGTATCTTGCTCTTCATGAATGGATTTGCGAATGTGAAAATAAATATCACATTCTTTCGTATAAAATTAGAGTAATAATTTCCTTTACTAATGAATACCTTTATCTGCCTTTTATTTCTTGTTGGGGGCATAGACATAGACTTTCAAATATTGCGTAATACTCATTGGCATATAATAAGGACCGCCACTCTTATTATAATTATAAACTCTGTTAAAGGCTAGAAGTGATTAATATAATCATTATTTAAAATTCAAACAAAACAAATTATTATTATTAAATATTTTCTAAACACACTTGGTTTCTTAGTTCTTAATTCTTTTATAATTATTTTAATGTTAAGGCCCGCTGTCTGTGTTGGCAACCCAAACATATACATGTGATTCGACTTAAAAGTATTTTAAGTTAATTAATTATCCAATATTAGTGTCAGTTCAGGGGTCTCTAATCCTCACCAACCATTGAACTAGTTTCTTGGTGCATAGCACTGTGCTGTCGATTTATACTAATCTGAGCTGGTGAGTTGGGTTTAAATTCAGTTTGGTTCAGCTGAGTTTGGATCTGACTTGCAGTTTAGATGGTGGACGTTTTTCAACTGGTACAATATATATATATACAAACTAACTAGAGGAAAAATAAAAACACAGAATCACTTCTATAAAAAAGCTTTAATTTTTCAACCAGCAGACTGGTTTTCATCAGAAAGCAAAATGGCTACTTACAGAAATTAAGTTAATTTCTGTAAGTAGCCATTTTGCTTTCTGATGAAAACCAGTCTGCTGGTTAAAATATTAAAGCTTTTTTATAGAAGTGATTCTGTATATATATATATACACTTTAATCAACAAAATATAGAGTGAAGTGCTCCAAGAAAAAACGAGATTGTTGCAGAAGATGAGCAGTTGAGACAAGTGTGTTTTACATGGAAGTCCTTTCATGAAAGTAAATGGAAATGCATATATATTTTATCTCCACATAAAATAAATGTTAATACTTTTCCATAATTTAATAATACATAAAATTTAAGATAAATACATTTATCAGGGTATTTTGTATATGTGTGAAAATAATCTTAATGTATTTTAAGTAAACATTTTCTAATAGGATATCTCTTGTATAAAGAACTACTTAAATATAAATCAATATGTATTTTTAATAAAACTAATAATTGTAAATATAATCTTAACTAATTGCTTATCTCAAGGTTATTAAATCAATTTAAATCATTTAAACAACATAAAATGTAAGAATGTGGAATTTATTTTACATCACCTTAGCCTACTAAATTGTATCTCAAATAGCAACAGTAAAATTAAAGTGTATAAAATTTAAATAAATTCTAAATGTAATCTAGTATTTTAGAAGTATGAGCATTTATTTTAAAAATATGCAATGAAGATGGTTTCAATAATGACAAAACAGACGTATTAAAAATAATAACTGATTTTTTTTTTATGTGTCAAAGCATCGGCCACTCCGGGACAACTGCTTGTAAGGCAGCTGTGCTAACCACTCGGCCACCAACGGTTGACGAAATAATAACTTATTTATTATAAAATAACATAATATAAACAAAATAATAATAAAATATAAGCGAACAATAAAAAAAGTAATGTATTAATAATAATTCTAGAAATAATTAATAAATATTAATGTTTGACCTCTAAGAATAATCTAAGCTTGGGATATGACTATGTGTATTTATACAATGTTGCAAAGATTTTAGCACTTAATTGTAGAAAGTTGAACAATATTCAAGTAAATTTGAATCTCCAATATTGGAGGATAATAACAACAACAATAATAATGTTTTACACTGTTCTTAATTAGTTTGTTCACAATAATCTATAATTAATCAATCTCATTTATAAAACTGGCTAATTCTCCCACTCTTGTAACTAAGCAAAATTATATGCTTAGCAAACCTCAATGATATACAGAAATTCATAACTTTATTTATTACAGCTTAATATCCTTTAAAAGAATCATTTGCTATGCTTCTATATTATTCAAAGTCCTATTAGGAGTATCATTCTACTAACAAAATATAATTCATTTTACATCATCAGGAAACTTTATTGCATTTCAAAATTAATGCAAATATCATAAGAGTTTATGCATAAATTATTATTTACAGATCGTATTGCTACTTAAGAATAATTAACGTCCTTTTGACCTGTGGCTGAATTTTAAGGAGTAATAAAACATATAATAAATTAAATATGTGTTTATAAAAGTGTATGGGTTAGTTCAACTAACACAATCTAATTCCAATGTAAATTATATATTACATCATACCCAATATAAATAATAAAATTAATAATGTGACAAACTGCACATTCATACTTTAATAACATCTGAAAAACTTTATTATTTTTTTAGTCCACTAAAAATAACTATAACTAAATAATTAAACACTATAACAAAGTTTATTTAAAGTAATTGATTAGTAATCCAACTGTTATGAATGATTAAAATTTATCCTATGGAAAATTTTCCAATTGCATAGTATTCCAACATTTCAAAATTCACTAGTAATACTCTAATAAAAGCATCAATATTATATAATAAGTATAAGATAATTCCTTATTGGCACTCAATATAATGATTTCATAAAAAATTATTAACCACATTGCTAATCTGATTCTGATTATATTTTTAGCACATTAATCCATTTATGATGTTTTCTGATAACTTTGATCCTTGTAATATTTAACATAGTGGAATCTACAATCTATTCTCAAAGCACTAAGAATGAATTGTAGTTTATCATACAAAAATAGAAGTGGTTTAATCCAGGGGTGGGAAAATAGTGGCCCAAGGGCCACATGTGGCCCACTAAGAGTTTTTATGCGGCCCTCCAAGACAATCAGAAAAATCTGCTTTGAACTGAGATTTCCTTCCCGTCCATGACTGAAGATTCATCTCATATTTTCCACTAGGATGGCCACATCAATACACATGCACAGAGTAGGTATGATGTGCAGTGCTTTTCCAGTTGATCTGGTTAATTTCAATTTTGTCTTTGCATTAGCAAATATATACATTTCCAACTTTAGTGAAACCATAAACCCTCCAAAAAAATGCAAAATCGGTGACGAATTCATGTGTTTAATGAAGAATGGACAAACAAATATTTCTTAATACAGGGAATAAAGCAGTGTGGGTATTGTGTCATGAAAAAAAGGTGCGGCCTTCCACTAACCTTTGCTTCCACAAAGTGGCCCCCAATGCGGCCCTCCGCCAACCTCTGTGGCCCTTGAGCCAAAACAATTGCCCACCCCTGGTTTAATCCATTTCAAAACACAATTTTCTACTCAGATGATGGTGTTTATCACTTATTTTATTAACAGTACAATATTAATCCTCTAGTTTACAGGAATTTAATCCATTTTTGCTATATAATTCAGGTTATTTATATTTAATATGATCAAGAAAATAAATTATTATCCTAACTCCAATGACTTTCATTTATAATTCCATAATTTATCCAGCTACAAATTTTATATGACTGTATATGTGAATTTAAACTTCATCCATACTCCTTTAACACTTTAAGCAAATATTTTTTTATCTATAACAATTTTGACTGTCCTAGCAGTCTTCTTCGGATCTTAAAACTTTTACAAAAAAAAATGGAGAAAAAGTGGAGGTAGTGTAAAAGTTTTAAGGTCTGAAGAAGACTGCTAGGACAGTCAAAACTGTTATAAATAAAAAATATTTGCTTAAAGTGTTAAAGGAGTTCTAATGAAGTTTATATTGAAATATGAAAAATAGCAAAATATTGAGAGAGGAAGAAGTAGATAAGAGCTATATATGAATTTAAACTTATTACTTGATATTCATTTTGCACTAATCCATGATGAGATAATTCATAGTTTTGAGACAAATTATTTCACAATTATTTGAATAAAAAATACACAACTTCACACTTATTTGAATTGAAGAGACAAGCGAATTGGTGGAAATTATTATAAGCATTCCATAAGTAATTTTACAAAGTTTTCATTAAAAGTTGAAAACAATAAATAAAATCTTCTTGAAATAGCATTTGGTTATATTTTTTTGTTTGTTGTAGTTGTTTATTGTTTTCAGTTTGAAAAGAATTTTTTTTTGCCAAGCTAGGAAAAATGCCCAGACTGAGTTGATCTATTTGGTCATCATGAAGTAGGTTGTCAAAATGACTATTTTAGAGTTTTAATTTGCTTAGATTTTGAATGCACTGAAATTTTACAATGATTAACTGGATTTTCCAAGCACCACTATTTATACTTTTTGGTCAATTGATATTTTTATTAGCTAATATTTCCTACTATGCTTTTCTCATTCCATATTTGTAGAAGAAATATTTAACAACTGTTAAGGTTACAGAGTTAGCAGATGATAAAAAATTGTCTGGGTTTGATTTAAAGTAGCAATTTTGGAAGTAAAATAATTATTTTACAATCATTTATTTAATAACTGAAACACACAGGCTTACTATATACCTGTGTCTATATATGTAATATATAGGGTATTAGTGTTATGAGATAGTGTGGAGATTAGTGGGTCATATGAAAGTCTGTGCTCATATACCTTATATATTACATATATAGACACAGGTAAATAATAAGCCTGTGTGTTTCAGTTATTACATAGTAGAGATGTCTGCCCATCCCTTGTATATGTATTAAATGGATTATGTCCTGTACATGAGAGGTCAGATTGACTTTAGGTCAACAGGGGTGTGGCAAGAATCTCTGTCTCAGGGTAGCCTTTGAGCATTCCATCATCAGATTTTCATTTGGATGGATGGTTGAAGAGTTGGAGTGTGGAGTAGATTGAAGCCTATCCATTAAAGTATGAGGATTGTCTAGCTTACTATATATCTGAGCATTTATAGCATATATGTGTAGAGATGGTAATCTGGACCAACTGATGATTGCTGGTTTAGCATGAACTACATATATTGGTGATTATTTATCTTTTCAACATATATGAGTGTATCAGTGTTATGAGATAGTGTGGAGAGTGGTGGGTCATGTGAAAGTCTGTGTTCATATACCCTATATAATCATTTATTTAATAAATATATAACTACAAAATTTATCATATTAATTCCCTTAAAGTTTTCATATATTTATCCAATTAATTTTAAATTAACTGTTAATTAAATTACATAATCTTGTGAGTTTTCAAATAAACCAAGATGGCAACATGTATTTTTGATAAATATTGATAAATATACCATTTATAGTAAAAACAAAAATAAAAATAATAAATAAATAAATCAATTGTTAAATTTAAAAAAAAATGACTAAATTTCAATAAATTTCATTTAGCTCTATTTCAATTTTTTTTTTTTTAGTTTATATTAGAATGTGGAAATAATGAAATGCTCTTAACATTGTCGTATTTTATTTCAATTCAGTGTGCTTCTTTTTGTTAGCATTTTTTTGGGGTAAATTGTTACCATGATCAAAATTTGGAACCTTCCTGTCATCGAACATGATGCAGTGGAGTATTTTTAAAGGTACGACATCCTGCCCTCTCAAAAAGTGTGCGTTAATGGTCATGATATGAAACTTTATATTCAAAACTCACAAGAAGCAGAAATGAAAAAAAAAAAAAAAGAATTACAAAAATATGTAGTGAAACAGCAAGAAAATAATTCAAGAAAAGCTTCACGATAACTTAACATTCTAAATTATATGTTCATTTCAAAAAATTTAATTATTAAAAAATAACATTAACAATTGGAATAAAAATTATGGATTAGACTCAAAAATTCTATACAATTTTGGAGGCTATCAGGGAGATTGCATGCCTCCAATATGGATAAAGTGTAAATACTGTATTTATATATTTTTTAAATTTATTTTCTGTTAATAACTTAATAAAAACAAAAAAATAAAGTGTAAATATTATAATTGATTTTTTTAATAACAGTAATAATAAAAAATAAAATATAAATATTAAAAACAATATTTACTAGGAATCACATTTTTATAAATATTTTGCCCCCCCACCCCATCCCAACAAAACTATAGATATATCAAAAATATGGATTGACATTTTGGTTTACCTAAAAACTCACATGTACCAATCATACTATTAAATAAATAATTTAATCTATCAATTCATTCAATAAATATTTGCTAATTGAACAAGATAAATTAATTTTACCAATTTTACACTTATAAATTGACTAGATAAAAACATATACAATTTTGTGCATGAATCCATATATTTTAAATGAATTATTTGTTCCACAAGTTTAAATCAATGTAATCTTAATTGTAATTATCTTATTTTAAAAAACATTCTGTGTTATTGTGCTTGATTTCTTGTCCTATTCTGTATATCTTTATAAAATATTTATTTTATGTGCATATGTCTTTATATTTGTCAATAAAATTCAATATCTGTTTTTTTTTTTTTTATGTACATAAATATGTATTTCATATATAGACGGTGCTTAGTTAAATCTGTTTGGAAAATATCTTCAAATACTTTTAAAATTATATTTTCCTTTAAGCAATAACATGAAAGACTGTTAAAATTAATTTTGAGTATATTATCTGCTATCTAACCAATTATTGAGTCTAATTTAATTTGCTTAACCATGAAATAAAACCTTTTTTTTTTTTTTTTTTTTACAGATTTAGCCATATTAAACAATAATGATAATAAATGTAAGATTACCATGCATATATTTATATATAAACTTGATATCGATGTGTTTCTATTTTATAATATCTCTTAAAAATATTTTTAATATTTTTTACTGTCTAAATAGAAATATACACATTATCACAAGCAATTTTGCTCTTTAGATATATATTTTCTCTTTCTGTCTCTCTGTATATTTCTAAAAAAGGGATGATGCAATTTATAATATATAAAAAGAAATAAAACTTTGTCTTAAGAATCATATTAGAAAAAAAAAATATTGGAGACTAAAGCTTCGTTTCTTCAATGCTTAGATGATAAATCTTATTTCTGAAAGAAAAAAAAATCGCTGCTAAAATTGCACTCTATAATCATGAAGAAAATATAATAATAGTAATCGAAGATTTGAGAATAACTATAATTTTCTATAATTACAGTAGTTTTTAAAAAAGTAAAATATCTACTCAATAAATGTGAATATATATATATATGTGTGTTTATGTAATAATGTGTGTATATATAATATAATAATTTTGTGCATTAAGAATACTGCTTTGGAATGAATATTTCAATATGCTTATAAATGAAATTCTTAAATGCATTTTCTATGCTGAGCACTATCTTGAAAAATCAAATATTAGAATAACAATACATTGATTAGACAGATAAATGTATTACAGTCAATGAATCGAATTTACCTGGGCACACTCCAAACGACATTGCTGGATTTTTATTTCACGCCCAATCTGTGCTATTTATAAGGCACGCCTCTTTTATTTTCCATTTCCTATCATTCTAATCATTACCAAATAATCACGCATTCTTGGGGTCAAAACAAGATTATAAATTATTTCATAAGTAAAAGATAGTTTTCAGTTAATAGAATAATAGAAAATAAAAAAGGCAGAGTATGTTAACAGAGTAGATGAAACTCAATGATAAATTGAAAACCTAACACTGTTCAATTTAGTGTGTTTTGGATTGTTTTTTTTCCTTAATAAATTTAATGGTTTAATATATTATTCCAATATTTGCTTGTGAAAGCGGTGCTCTGTATAAAAATGCATTTAAGAAGTTTAATTTATTGTAATGAAATAAATCTGTGCATATAATTTACTACAGCAAAGTAGCACATCTAAACATAATCTTTCCATAACAAATCCATGTTTTAACATGATTCTGAAGTCTTTTATTCTGACTCAAAGTCAAACTGACAAAACAAATGGCCAGCTGATAAGTCTTGGTAACATCATAGCAACCTTCAAAAACTTTGGGATGACTACTAGGTAATTAACCAAAACGCTCATTCCGTAGATCCAGTTATTATTTTCTTCTCTTAAGATTTACCTATAGATATAATATTCCCCCATCTACAACTGGAAAGTGCTTCTATAACATATCAACTAGCACTGAATCATATATTTCCTTTTATTATAGCCCCTATTATTAGCTAAATATGAAACACAACGATGAGAAAATAATGATCACACATACAATCACGTTATAATATTGGATACACCCTTAGAGGTAGGATTTAACAATAAAAAATAAAAAAATGCTTTCACATAATAGAAGTTTATTAGCAACAAAAAAAAAATGTTAAGTACAAATAAAATAAAATACCAATGTCAATCAACCATGTCTTATTATTAATTCACTATAAATGAACATTAAAAAACAAAGCAAAAAATGTCATTCCTCTATTTTAGGAAAATATAATAACATTTTTTTAAAAAATCTTAATTTGTAGCTCAAACACCCCAAAAAAATATATATCAATCATCTCTTGTTCAAGTGATATATAAAGAAATCGTGAAAACCTATGCATTGATAAACCTTATTAACATTAAATAAAGAGAAAAAAAACTTAAGAGAAAGAAAACCTATGTATATGACATGATTAACTTACAAAGACTAAGACATATATACATATATTGTAATATATATTTCGATGGATTGCTAATATAATAAAGAATAGTCATGAAAAGATTATACTCATATAAACACACACACACATATATATATATATATTAAGAATACATATTTAACAGAATTGGACTAGGAAATTAACAGTCATAAGAAATGATACAGAATTCTCATACAATTTTTTTTTGTGAATATTAATATTTAAAGCTGTCAGATATCAAATGCAATATACTAATATAAATGGGGTGATTTCAGTTTGTATTTGAACAGTAATATAATGAACTATTAATATACTTTGTTTTGTTTATTGCTAGATGTTTTAATGTTTATTCACTCTGGTTTGGCTGTGCCAATTGATATTTTTAAAGAGTCTCTGTTCTGTTCTCCATAATCTAGAGGCAATTTTAAATGTTTATGAGTAATGGTATAGCTGGGTAGGTATTGATATTTAAGATCTTCACCAGTAACCTCTCATATTCTAAGCTATATGTCTAGTAGCACCTTCTGGTGTTAGACAATGATGTGCTAGCTGTCCATTACTATATATATATATATATAATAATAATTCAAACAAATATATTTAACACAGTATTCAAAATTAAATAATCTATTCTTTACCAGAAATACTTTCAATTGTTTCACTGACAATCTTTATCAACTGTTAATACAAACGTTGATAAAGATTGTCAGTGAAACAATTGAAAGTATTTCTGGTAAAGAATAGATTATTTAATTTTGAATACTGTGTTAAATATATTTGTTTGAATTATTATTATATAATTTAAAAATACAGACATTTAATGGTTGTAGTTATATATATATATTTGTATCTTTACATGTTATTGGACAGAATTCATTGAAGAAGTTTGTTTTAGGCTAGTATTAAATAACATTCAATATCAAATAATTATTAAATGTTAAATGAAAACAATGGTTATTACGATTTTATTTATTACCGTATTGTCAGTCCTCAAAAACAAACATCTTTTTTATATAACATTTATTAATTTCTTTGCAAAGAAAACAAAATATTTATCCTATACAATAAAACTATACAAAAACACATGACATTATATCTTATCTGTCTTTCTCAGATTAGAAGTACAAATCACCAGGAGGTATCGATTAGCATCAAATGTTGATTGTCATAGAGACTAAAGTATACTCAACATAGGTACATGTATGTGATATTACAAAATTTGCCTATCAGGCAAACTATAAGTAAAATTACAACACAAGTTATTAAGATCCCTTTCTATTATACAACACTAAAATATTACATATATAACTTATTGGCACACTAATAATATAATCAACAATTAATTCTTCATAAAAATTTCTAATGTACTTATAGTTATAAAACATAAGTGTAACTCACATTAATTCAATACTTTTTACATTGTATTATAAAACATACTTAATAATCTTTTAACATAGTATAGGGACTGTAAAATTTTTGAAAATAGCAATAAAACATAGAATATATATAAAATAAATATATTTTAAATATTAATTCTAAAAATCAACTTTACTAACAACCTCTCTCCAACACACATTTACACACATACATATTGCATTGATCTTAATAGTATAATTATATGATTTAAATAATAACTACTTGTACATCCATGTTTGATCCTGTTTTCTTATTATGAGAACTTTATTTTTATCAAAAGCAACAAAAAATAGATGATGATTATGATAATAATAACAAATTATTTTAGAGCCTTTTAATTTCATAAAGATACAATTTACATATTTTCCATTTAAGCATAGATTTTAAAATGATGTAGAATTGATTTATATCATTTGATGCTTCTATAATGGAAATCCCAAAGAATAATATAAAGATTTATTCTTTCAAATAATTAAAATGATTCCAGAATATTATCCTTTGGAATAAATCCATTAGTGCAATAATTTAAAAAATATGTAAAGCCCATAAAATTGTTTTTCTCCCTTTCCAAATTTTAGCAAATAATTAGCAGCTTTCTCTTGAGGTAAATTTTATGGAAATTGAGATTTACTTTAGAAGAAAATTTCCGTTAATTTGAAAAAATTTTGCCAAAATAAAATATCTGGTGTTTGTACAATAAATCTTTTATAAATATTTTTAGCAAATAACGAATAATAATATTAATGTTCCTGGAATAGTTTATGAGATTTTTCCAATTTCAAAAAAAAAATAATAATTTTGTTTATCCATGCATTTTAAATTTATTATGATGTTTAATATGTGTTGTTATTCATTTTGGGCAATCTCAAAAATACATTTGCCCATAGGGCAAATGATTTATGGACAAATGATTTGTAAATTTTTTTTCCATATGTCAAAGCATTGGCCAGGAAGCGAACCCGCGACAACTGTCTATAAACAACTGCTTGAACAACAATCAATATGGCTAATTTAATATTGGTACAGTTAAACTTTAGCCAGCAAATGAATAATAAGAGAAAAGAAAAATTCCCCTTGTGCATATCTATTTCATCATCATCCTCACCCAAATTTAACTCTATTTTTTACACCAATTTTTGCTGTAGTTTCCATGGTTTCAATATATTTGTAGATGATAATAAAGTCTTTGAAGAAAATATAGCATTCATCATAATAAAAATTATTTTAAAATTACAAAACAATATTTTAATGTCATATTTAAATAAAATACTATATGTTTTAGCAAAATTAAATTTGCAGCTTATAATATTAAAAAATAAATATTTATGTTACAAATATTAAAAAAATACTTTTACTTTGTTTACTGTTCTCACAATAATTGATATTCAATTTTAAAATTAAAATAACTTTATATTATACCCTTTTAAAATAGTATCCCCTTAAATTTAAAATAAATCAAATAAACCTAAATAAACATTCTTACACACATTCAATTATTATATTAAAATTATATTAGTACTACAAATCATTTTAATACAACATATAAATTAATATGAATATTGCTTTATTAATCTTATTTAAAAAAAAAAAACTTGTTCATAAGTTTTAACATTTATGTGTTTTTACAGTATATTGTCCCTTTTAAAATTTATCTCAGTTCACTGTGTGTTTATATTTAATTTTAATAGTATATTTCTTTACTATGATTTTAAAATTGATGCAAAATCTCAAAAGTTGTAATATAAAATATGGCATCTTGAAATCATAAAATTGTTTTACAAGCTACAAAGTTTAAATAAAAGTACCTTGATAATAAGCCAATAAATATTTAAAATTAATTGAATTTTAGAGAGATTAATCATTCATTACAATGTTATATATAAAATACCTATTTTCTCTATTATCTTATTGGTAAATGTATGAATGTTTGTCCAATGTCACATGCCAAATTCACAAACACTATGTTTATGTGAAGAAAGTAATTCTGCCAAGAATTAAAAACACTTGGAAAAAAAAATCAGTTCATGTGCTTTGAACAACAGAGGTATGGTGTTTAATTAATGAAGAAAATGTGATTACAGTACATAAATTCATGTTTGAAATGTGATATTTAATAAGGGCAAAAAAATAGATGCTATAGACTATATTTATATCCTGTAAATAATAATATTATTACAAAAATGAGGGGCTTTCAGGATGTCACTTTTTAATTCAGAGGGCACTCCAGTAAATAATCTTACCTATAGTTGTACTTAAGGGGGGGGCTGCCAAAGTTACATACATGTAATCACTGCCTTTCAGGCTGAGTATATTTTTAACATTTATTTATATAATATTAAAATCTTTTGTTTAATTTACATTAAATAATAAAAAAAAATTGTTAAAGCAACCAATAAAAAAAACTATTACAAAAAGGCTGTCAAATTTTGAAATTGCAAAATTAGAAGAAGAAAAAGATGGATTTTCAGGATTTGTCACATTTATTTATATAACAATCAGAAGAAAAAAAAAAAATTACAAAAACCACAGATTTTCTGGCCATGTACATTTCTCACATTTATTTATATAATATTTAAATCTTTTGTTTAATTTATATTAAATGTTAAAAAATAATTATTATACCAACCAATTAAAAAAAACAATGTGCTTTCCATAAACAACCAATCAAAAAAACTATTCCAAAAATGTTATCAAATTTGATTAAAATAAAATATATATCCATAATGCTGTCAAATTCAAATTGAAAAAAAAAAATTGTTTAAAGTAAAATATATATCCAGAAAATATAAAATGACAAAAAAAAATCAAGTCAGATGTCACATGACTTAATTTAATAAGCTTGGATTTACAAATGTTATATATAGAGCTCGCAAAATAAGCTCCTAACAAGCTTTAAGAATATCCTCAACCTCAGACCGGTTTCTGCTTCTGGCATCGTCAGTGAGGTGCCAGGATTGTCCTGGCATTTTTAATATAATAATTCAATATCCTGGCACCTCACTGATGACAACAGAAGCAGAAACTGGTCTGGGGTTGAGGATATTCTCAAAGCTTGTTAAGAGCTTATTTTGTGAGCTGTATGTATAGAAAATATAAAAGTATAATATTAATTTTTTTAAATTAAAATAATTTTTGGTGTTAGGTATATAAATAATTAATAAAAAACCAGAATATATAATTGTAATTACAAAACAATTATTAAAATAAACATTATAGATATAGTAATATTTATATAATCATTGAAAAATTATAAATATAAATAAAATAAAATAATGAACCTATAATTGAATAAACAAATTCACATATCAAAAAATGACAGCTTTAAGGCTGGGCACATCTAATATATACATATAATATTTACATCCATGTATACTGTCTATATTAATGTAATTATAAGGGATTTGAACTCACACTTTCAAACTCCCCACAGCTATCCAATCCATCTTATACAACTGATACACATGACCACATACATATGAAAAAGATAAATGATCTCCAATATACTTATTTCGTACTGAACCAGCACTCATTAGTTGGTCCTCAGATATTTAATAATATGGATGGCCGAAGAGTTGGAGAGAGGAAAAGATTGAAGGTTGGACATTAAAGTTTGAAGATTTGCTATCTCAATATAAACTGAGCAGTGATTGTATACATGTGTAGGAAATGATGATCTGGACTTTGAAATATGGATATTGGAAATCATTTATCTTTTTCACATGTATGTGGTCATATGTATCAGTTGTATAAGAGGGATTGGATAGCTATGGGAAGTTTAAAAATCTGAGTTCAAGTCCCTTATATATAACGTAACATCATATACTAATTAAAAATTAAATCATTAGCTAAAATCAAAGAAAAAAAATTCACTATCAATGGTTTCTCTGCCTTTTGTTAAATGTAATAATAATGTAAGTTAAAATTGTGGTAGTATGGTATATATTATTTGTGTGTCTATATTATTTTGCATTTGAAATGTCTTCCGTATCTGGGAAGCCATTGTAGTGAATGCCTCTATTTGATTTTAGTTCGTCATTTAATTGTTAATTAACATACTTGATTTACTACATTGTCTAGTTTAGCTCCCCCCCCCCCCATATGTCATAGCATCGGTCGGGAGGCAAACCCGCAACAACCGTCTGCAACCAACTGCTTGCTTGCAAGGCGGCTGCGCTGTATACATATGTATCTACTTTTTTGTTTTTATATTAAAGTTTTTTTTTCTTCTAAAGAAATTTTATTTATTACTTTATACAATGCTTTTTTACAATGGGACAATCTTTTTTTTTTAAAAAAGAGAAATATGTTTATTTCTGTTATTATTACTAATAAATATAATTCACTGAAACTGAAATACCATTTGTACAGTTGGTTGTTCCCAGAAAACGTTTGTTGACTCTTTAATTATTAGTAAGAGCAAAAATCCTGTGCTTATTTCTCTTTTTTTGTATCTACTTAAAGTGATGATTAAACTGTTTTTATTAAAGTAGTTGTATTTCATTTTTAAGTGATTAGTTAACATTTTAAATTTGATTATGAGTGTTAATTACCTTTAATCACTACTTCTTAATGATGCATGAAAATCTGTAAGCTGACATCTAGCAATTTTTATTGATTATAAATAACTTTTTGTAGTCCTTAAATTAATCTGATAACAATTACGCTTATAGCTATTGATTAAGTAATTAGTTGTATTGATCATTGTCATTTAAAAATTACACAGATTGTCGTTTTTTGCCTTTTTTTTTTTATATATATTAAAATTATTTTAAAATTAAATAAAAAAACTCTAAAAATATGTAAATTAATTCTGTTATCAAACTGTGTTGATTAAGCCGTATTCATACTACAGTTTTGGCCGGCAGTCAAAGTGTTAGGGAATAATTAAAATTAGACGTTAATAATTCAGATTTAAAAAAAAAAAATTCTCGTGATTTAATTTTTTTTTTTTTACATTTCAATTTCCAAGTTGTAGTCAAGATCACATTTTAGAAACACTGGAGTTAAAAGAAAATTGAGTTCTTTTTGCCAATAACTTAATTGACAGAAAAAAAAATTCAGAAATTGCTTTATTTTGCTATTTATTTAAATTTAATTGCCAAAATAAAAATAATCCTTATATATTAGATACTATTAAAAAAAATAGAGAGTTAAATGTGAGTTAATAATTTTTATTAGTCATTCATTAGATTAGAGATTATCCGATAACTAAAATTACACTACAGAAATATTATTCATTATTGGATAATCTCTAGACTAATGAATGGCTAATAAAAAATCTTAATATACGTTCATTAAGTGATTTGTGTCAAAGTTGTGAAGGCAGCATATTTGATACTTTTCATTTAAACTGTAGTAATTTGCTATCTATAAATATAATGAACACTGATAAAGGTATGTGTAAGAGATTGCAATCTGGGCCAGCGGATAAGTGCTGGTTTAGTATGAAATGTGCATCTTGGAGTCATAGATCTTTTCCACATATCTCTGGCCATATGTTTATGATTACATGCCTCTGCAAGGTGCTAAAAGTAGATAGAAACCAAACACTATCTTGCTTGAGAGTGGTGCAGTGAAAATTACACTACAGAAATATTATTCATTATTGGATAATCTCTAGACTTATGAATGGCTAATAAAAAATCTTAATATACGTTCATTAAGTGATTTGTATCAAAGTTATGAAGGCAGCATATTTGACACTTTTCAATTAAACTGTAGTAATTTGCTATCTATAAATATAATGAAAAAGGATAAAGATATGTGTAAGAGATTGTGATCTGGGCCAGCTGATGAGTGCTGGTTCAGCATGAAATGTGCATCTTGGGGATCATGACTTTGGTCATAGGGTAATAATTACACCCCACCATAAGATGTTAAAAGCAAATAGAAATTAGTCTCTACCTTGTATAAGAGGAATATGGTGAAAATTACATTACCCAAATATTATTCATTATTAAATGAGAGTTATTGTCCTCACTTCTTCCAGCAAGGGTTCTCAAATTAATGGAACTTTTAGAGAAAAAAAATTTAAGTTCTATTTTGGGGTCAAGTATATATGGTAATTTTATTTTTAATAATATCTATTGGAAAATCATCAACAACTAAATAATATTAAATATAATAGAAAGCTGTTTTTTATAGATTTGAACATAATAAAAAATAGCAAACAATTAATCGCTAGTCTAATAAATGACTAATAAAAAAATATTACTAAAAGCCACACCTTTTTTTTTTGGAAGCTCTATTGAAGATTCAAAAAAAATGTTGGTATCTGTCAGATTCGTCCAAATGCAATTTTAAAAATTATTGTTTACATAAAATTCTGCTAAAATGTTATTCTATTATCAAGAGAAAAAAAGGTCATCATCATAAATTGCCATTGTCTATTGCCACTACAAGTCTTTTAAAGTAATAATTTATAATTAGTTATAGCAGTATCACTGCTATTTCATTTAGGATATAATTTCTACATCCTGGTTAAACAAAAATTGAAACGGAAGAGAACTAATACCTTGAAGATAATAAAATTAAATTAAAAAATGAGATTTCATTTTTTTCATTTGCCAACAAAAATATTAAACCACTAAACATCAGATGATCACCATTTCCTATGCTTATACAAGCTGTTAAAGTGAATACCCTTGGATTGAAAACATCTGTTTTCATTTTGGACCCACAGCTTTATAGTTTACTAAAAATGTAAAAGATGGCTGCTGGAGGTTTGCATTAGATCCTAGAATCTAGTTGCAGTGCTCTCAGATCCAATAATGCTCAGTGATAAAAGCCACAAATAGAAACTAATCTGAGATATTAGATGAGTAGACACTAGATATATATTTTATGCACAAACATTTTTGCATACATTGTTTACTATGGCTTGTACTGGATGGCACTACTATATGGAGAGTTTATGTTGTGGAAATGGGATGAAACAGAATATGGAAAAACTTAGAGTGGTAAATGAAAAGTGGCTAACAGGTGTCTTTGGGCATAGTTTCTGAGATTCCTGACTCCATTTAAGGAGAAGCCATAGAACATCACATCAGTGTTTTAACAAAATATTATCTGGAATTATCCAAGAAAGCTACTGAAAAATTTTGTGGTATATGGTTTCAAAATCATTCTTAAAATAAACTATAAAACAGTAATTACCTTTTCAACTGACAGTAATTTAAATGGGTTAAAAAGTCAGCTAATATGGAAGATATCATGACCAAAGTGACTATTTAACTCTTCCCTTGAATTTCTTAATGTGATGTTATACTATCATTGCATAAGCACACTTATTTATTGGAAAATCTATTTTAATAAAATTTGCATTAATAATTATTTTTAAGAGTACATTCAACGGTCATATAAGGTTTATATTCATTTTGCTCAATAATTATTAAATTATTTTACTACTATATGTATGTTGTATGCACAGATAATGAAGCTAGTAAATATATATAATTAGACGCAAGATATTAATTTACTTTAAATATAAGAATATTGATTTATTTTAGCTAAGTGCTTTCAATAGACTTCTTGCTCTCATACTCATAGCTGCTGTTGTTAAAACTGCGTTTTAGAAAAGAAAATTTATGCAAAGTGATGCCAATAATTTATAACTGCCATTTTAGGGACAAGGCAAAGCAGGGTTCTCTTTCATTAATAGACTTAGGATCGCTTGCTATATGAAACACTTCTCTAATCTTGTGTTTAGCATTGTGTCTAAAGATAAATATATTATTTACTTAATTTCAAATGCACTTGTTGTGTAGGGCGCAACATAAAGGATGCCTTTACTGCCTTCTACATTATTTTGATATTGCTTATTCAAATTTTCATATATCATGGCATCGGCCAGGAGGCGAACCCCCAACTGTCTGCAACCAACTACTTGCTTGCAAGGTGGTTGCGATGACCTCTCAGCTAACAACACTTGACTGCTTATTCAAATTTGCATCACAAAATATAAGACTTCTGTGTTTTATAGTCAGTAGAAGTGATATAATTATATTTTAATAATTGTAAAGTATTTAAATGTTTTTCAAGTTATCAATTATATTATTTAGGTATATGAGTATTCTGTTATTATACAATTTCATTTCTACTTTCTGAAAATACTAAGATTCCAAAATAAAGTAAAAGAAATGTCAAATGTTCAATATTTAGCTTAAATGATACTCATCACATTTTGTTAAGTTAAAGTATTATCATTAACATTTTGTTCAAGCACATTTTATTCTGAATTTGAACCCTGAGATCAAAATATCATACACTTGTAAAAAAACTCATATTTAAGATTAAGATATTTTAAATCATAAGATGTGATATTTTAAACTTGCAAAAGAATTTATATTTAAAGTATCTACAATATTTCTAGAACATAAAATAAGATAATTAAGAGTAAAAAGAAGCTATAATTGATTGAAATCAAGATATCTTAAGAATTAAGATAAAAAAAAATTGAATTATAAATGCCCCCTCGTATTTTAATAATTATATATAGCCATGGTATTGTCAAGAGGATTCATACTTGGGAGGTGGGTTAAAAATCCATGTCATATGGTGCCTGTAATTTTGGATCACTATTAATTCAACAGCCATCTTATTATTGTTTAAGTTACATAGTTGATTTTCAATGATCAACATGGTGGGCTTGATTGAAGTACTCTTGTGTTCCACCACCCTTTGATTATTTGATAGTGTTACAATACGTATATATATAAACATTAAAAGCCTAAAGCTAAACTAATCAATAAATAATCAAAATTACCCAAATTCACAACTCAACCAGACTAGCCCCCCCCCCCAAAAAAAAAAACCCTCTAAAACACAATTAACTTACTTAAAAAGCAGTTAATTTATTTAAAAGTTATTTTAATATTAAGGATGTATGGGAAGTCAATGGAATTGTGGGTAATGTTTAGTTTAAATAAGTTATTTTGTAGTTCTTTACACTTGAGAAGTTTTCTTGTAGCAGTGAAACCATTAGTTGTATTTTAGTTTATTTTTGGGGGTAGTCTGGTTGAGTTGTAAATTTGGGATAATTTTGATTATATATATATGCATTATGTAATACACTAGATTAACTCCTGATCACTGGTTTATTAATTAATGAAATACTCTTAATCCAAAGCTTAAGACAATCCATTCTTTTCTTTTAAAAAGCTTTATTTTGTGCTTTGAATTAAAGTATTTTATTTATTTAATAAATCAGTGTTGGGATGCTAATCTAATGTAATACATATTAACCACTGGGTAAAGTTTATATATAAATGTGTATTTTAATAATACTAAAATTTCGCTTATACTTATCATTTATTTCTAAATACAGAAGTTACAATGAAAGTCACTAAAGAGACACCAAATAACGATAAAGTACATTGATATTGGTAAAATATAATCACTTAGATGTGATACTTTATTAGTTAGTTATATTATTCTGTATGTGTATAAAAATCACAAAATTTATTTTAATTCATATTCCATAAGACATTTAGGGCAACAGACCAAATATACAAAGTATAAATAAAATTAAAAAAGAGTGCAAAAAATACACAATATTTAATAATGTTAGTGTTTTGAAGCCTGTCCATTAAAGTATGAAGATTGGCTATCTTAATATAAGCTGAGCTTTGGCTGTATATATGTGTGGAGATGATAATTTGGACCAACTGACGAATGCTGGTTTAGCACGAAATACTTATATTGGTGATTATTTATCTTTTCGACATATGTGTGTAATCAAGTGTATCAGCAGTATGAGGTAGCATGGATGGTTGAGGGTCGTGTAAAAGTCTGAGTTCAAACCCCTATATATTACATATATAATTGCAGGTATGAAAAGCCCGTACTTAAGAAAAAATTCATATTTCAAAATAATGTTAATAAAGAAATTTATAATTGTTTCATATTCCAAATAAAATATTTACTCATTCAGTATCAAACCCTCCTCCGTCCTTTTTTTGGCTCATCAAAACAATTTGTGTGTTGTTGTTTTTTTTTTTCATGTGTCAAAGCGTTGACCGGGAAGCGAACCCGGGCAAGCTGCTTGGAAAGCAGCTACGCTAACCACAAGGCCACCAACGCTTGACAATTTGTGTGTTGTTTTTCGTCTCTAGATCAGCATTGGTATGAAAAGGTACTGAAGATAAAAATTCCAAGAATGCTGATCACCTCAGGAAACATACCTTGTTTTGAATTGCTTGCTATGAACTTATTATTATAATTTATCTGAAAGGGAACTAAACATATATGGAATATTTGCACATCCGTTTAAATAACTTGATGGAAAATTGATTGGAAAAAGCCTTTTAAGCAATAGACATTGTAATGAAACCAATTTGTGAAAAAAACAAAAAAACAACAATTATCGCTAATGTTAGTTTTATCTTCCCTTTAATATTATTAGCATATATGGATAAGCCGATTGATAATAAAACAATGATACATATATATGCACTTCGGTTCGTTTTTCTCGCAAAAGAAAATACAGTAATTTTCTACAATCAACTAAGATTATAGGAAGAAAAGATGCATTAAAACTACTAAAAAGTTTATTATTATAATCATTACTTCTCAGGAAATTCATAGATTAAATAAATACACTCTTTGGTTTTTTTTTTTTGGCCATTGCTTTTTGTTTTTAAATTTTTTAATGTAAATCGGATTATCAAGATAGTCTGATCAATAATGGTTAAATTGTTTTTTTTTCCTCATGTGTCATAGCATCAGCCGGGAAGCGAACCCGCTAACCTGGGACAACTACTTGTAAAACGGCTGTCGCTGACCTCTCGACCACCAATGCTTGACAATTGTTTTGTTTTATTAATAAAAAAAGCAAAAAAATAAATAACACTTATAATTTATTGCTCATATGCACGCACCCATGTGTACGTAAACATACGTATCTAAACTATGAGCTCGTCTAAAATTTATATTATTAAAGTAATAAAGTTTAAGAAATTTGATTATATGCTATATATCATCAAATATTTAAGTGAAATAAAGTAACTACTTTGAACAATCCATTTCAAATGCAAATGTCACTTCAGCATCTAACTATAAGTGAAGAGGAAATGAGTAGTTGATCATACTAAGATTTAAAAATTAATAGATTCATAGTTATTGAACAATACTGAATGACTTTCCAGATTGGTTATAAAGTAATTACATAAAAAAAAATCTTTTCTCACTTTATGAATATCGAATTATTTAAAATTTTCTACTCGTACTTATGATTTAAACTTATAGACCTGGTAGGTTACTATATTAAGCTCTAGACAAAAAATCATTTATAACAAGCAAGAAGTAGTAAATAATTAAGAAAAGTAAACAGGAAAAAAGCTATAAATAATGAATAAAAGAATTAAGTCATATATCATATGATTCAATTTTTTAAGGTTGTAAATAAAAATAATGAGCAATGCTAATTGATCTAACAAGCTTTATTAATAAATGTCGGCAAAAGGCATTTAAAAATCTCTATCTAAAAACCATCCCCAATCCTCAGACTACTGGTTTCATGCTTTGGCACTCCTCAAAGAGGCACTAGGGTAGTTTCAGACACTAGATCTAAAAATATCAGCCCAAAGCCTGCATTTCTCTAAAGGTTAACTATTAAGTGGAAAGTTTGAAATTTTCAGACACTTACATGTCTTCAAATCCAGCAATCCAACTTAAATAGCTATATGGGGCTGAGAGATCTTCAGCCAAATCATATATTAATAGCCTTAGCAATAAAACACCACTAAAGATGTAAATGCAAAAACTGTAAATAGTAAAAAAAAAGTCATATATCACATGCCCCAATTTTTTAAGCTTGTAAATAATAATAATGAGTGGTGCTAACTTTTAGATAAATGCTGGCTTTCAGATGGTATTGTTAGATCTAGTGTCTGAAACTGCCCTAGTACCTCAGCGAGAAGTGCCAAAGTATGAAACCAGTGGTCTGAGGATTGGGGATGGTTTCTAGATAGAGATTTTTAAATGCTTTCTTTTGCAATATTTATCAATAAAGCCTGTTAGAACAATTAGCACTGCTCATTGTTTTTATTTGCAAGCTTAAAAAATTGGGTCATGGGTATATGGCTATTTTTTAATTGACATATTTATAGTTTTTGCTTTTAGGTCTTAATCGGTGGGTAAAAACTATATTTATAAGTGAAGGAAAAGAAAAGAGAAAATGATTTATAATAAACGATTAAAATATGCTTTTATCAGAAGTTGACAAAAATTCCATCAAACATTTAATTAAATTATTTTTAATATTTTTTAATTTTAGCCTAAATTTTACAGATTGTTTCAATTCTTAAACTATAAAAAAATTACTAAGGTCATTTGAAATAACAAATTGCTAAGATTATATGGCATCACTTAGCCAATAGGATAGTTGGTTATATTTTTTGCGAGTCTGCAACATAAATTTATTTTATCATTTCAAATTTAGAGTTATATCTTGAAAAAATGATAACATATGTTTCAGAAAGTCTTGAAATCTAAAAATGCTAAAAAGTTTTTATAAATTATCATTTTTATACTATAATTTTTATAAAACTTCATGCAAAATAATAGAAATATTTTTTTTTTTAAAAGTAAAATTGCTTTTATAATTTATATCTTTTGTTCCTTCAAATTGTTTGAAAGATTTTCAAAATCTTTTTGCCTAATTACATATAAGTCATTTTTAAGATTCTTTAAAATTTTTACTTACCATATTTTCTGGGTTTTTTTTTCCAATACAAATTATAAGAAATAATTTTAAAATATTTTTATTTTTTAAAATCACACTACCAATTAAAAAACAGCAAATTCATTTCCTAAAATTGACAATATAATTTATGGACTTTGACTGAAGGTTTGTGAAATAACAAATTGCTAAGATTATATGGCATCACTTAGCCAATAGGATAGTTGGTTATATTTTTTGCGAGTCTGCAACATAAATTTATTTTATCATTTCAAATTTAGAGTTATATCTTGAAAAAATGATAACATATGTTTCAGAAAGTCTTGAAATCTAAAAATGCTAAAAAGTTTTTATAAATTATCATTTTTATACTATAATTTTTATAAAACTTCATGCAAAATAATAGAAATATTTTTTTTTTTAAAAGTAAAATTGCTTTTATAATTTATATCTTTTGTTCCTTCAAATTGTTTGAAAGATTTTCAAAATCTTTTTGCCTAATTACATATAAGTCATTTTTAAGATTCTTTAAAATTTTTACTTACCATATTTTCTGGGTTTTTTTTTCCAATACAAATTATAAGAAATAATTTTAAAATATTTTTATTTTTTAAAATCACACTACCAATTAAAAAACAGCAAATTCATTTCCTAAAATTGACAATATAATTTATGGACTTTGACTGAAGGTTTGTGATGGTGGTATTTTGGATGTGATAATACGTTGGACTACTTCCATTATCTGTTATTGCGTGTTGAATGTCTAGAAAATTTTACATTTTGCAAATACAAACAACAGTTAGTAATAACACACAAATAAATGACACAGGTTGGTAGATTATGTAATGTTTCAAGTGCTATTATTATCCAATTCTTGAGGTGTGTAGCTCAGTTAAGGCATTGCCTTAAAATTCAATATTCAGGGAACTAAAGGTATGAATTTGATTACTGTGTTTGTATTATCACTGGTCATGCCAGAAACACCTGAAAAGAAATAGGAAATAGTATTTTTTTTATTTTTAAAAAAGGAGATAGTATTGTTTGTGTGTTATTACTACCAGCTGTTTGTATTTGAAAAGTTTAAATAAAGTTTAAAATTTTCAAGATATTCAACATTTAATGACAGATAACAGAAATAGTTCAATATATTATCATATATAATTTAAGGACATTTTTTTTTTAAAAAAGATTATATCCCTATTTTTTTAAACACTTTTACTTTATCACATAATCACCATTTTTATGCGTACACAAGCTGTTTTTCACAGAGGCAAAATTCTCCAACAAATAACACCACTCAGTGCAAGCCAGAGTAATCAATGGATGTAAGAAGGTTTGTGCATAAAATTCTTATCTACTGCCTATTCATCCAATATATACAGACTGTTTCTAGCTTGTGGCTTTCATCAGTGAGAAACCTTGGATCTGAGAGCACTGCATTAGAAGCTAGAAACAAGTCTGGGATATTGAATGAGTAGGAACTAGATAGGTGCAGTGCTCTCAGATCCAAGATTCTTTACTGATGAAAGCCACAAGCTAGAAACAGTCTGGATATATTGGATGAGTAGACAGTAGATAGGGATTATCTAATGATTATTCTGGCTTTCACTGAGTGATACTACTATATGGAAAATTTTTCCAATTTTATTTTATTTAGAAATTCCAATTGCTTGTTTAGGATATGTTTTGTAATCAAATTTAACAGAGTTCTATCAAATTAATTTCCTTCATTGATTAGAAATCAATGGTAGTACAATATGACAATAGAATACACCTGGGTCTCATTTTATGCGGATTATTTGAATGTGATTTTGAAGTTATGCGATTCATGTTTCTTCTTAATATTTTTCATATTTCACTATATTTATTAGATATCAAGAAATTTAAATTATTAATAACTTATTTTGACTCGAAATACATTTTTTTTTTCAAAAATATAAGTTATATTAGCAGGTAACATAAATATGGCCTGAAGCTATATTTAGAATAAATAACCTACTTATACTAATGAGTAAATAATAATAATAAATTTATACTTACATATAAAAATATTGCAATAAATATTCAAAAATTTTAAACTTTTAAAATATATATTAGGTATAACCGAAATAAATCATGTAGACTTTTAAAACAAATAACGATCTTATTGATTTTATAAACTGAAAATAATATTTTTAATGATAATGTATAATCTCTTTTTGTCTTGATTGCGATCTCATTTTTTAAAGATAGAAACAAAATGTGAACATTTAAAATTTATTTCAGTAGTAAAAATCAGTTATCAACAGAAAACCATTAACATAGCACAAGACTGAAATTGGCACTAGTTGAGTAAATGGGATGGAGCAGAATATGGTAAAAATTAGAGTGGGGAAAGAAAAATAAAGTGGCTAACAAGTTTCTCTGGGCATAATTGCTGAGAGATTCTTGACTTCGTTTAAGAAGAAGCTACATCACATCACATCGACGAAGCTGATTTCTTACCAGTTTACAAACGAACTGCACATTTGAAAATAGCGATAATGATTAAAATACTTGTGAAAAAATGTCAAATTAAATAATGTAGTTAATAAAAAAAGGTAAAAAAGTTTGTCTTGTGTATCAATTTTTTTCAAATATTTGATATTTTTTATTACTCATACTTTATTTCCTTATTTTTTTAATGCGAATTTTAAAGTAACTTTTCCTTCTTGCATTGCTTTTATGCAAATTCTGAAAATTACAACCCCTATCCTTCATTTTTCAAGGTAAGTTAAGTCTATTTTTGTGTGATTTTTTTTTAATGCAGGTTTACTGTGAAACCTATCTACCACATAAAATGAGACCCAGGTGTATTTGATTTTGATTTTCTGGTTTGTTTATTGTAGTGGTGTTTGTGGACTAAATTACAAATGCACTGATATTGGTTCAATAAGTTTTCCATAAGGTATATGAGAGAGAACTATATATATATATTTCAAAAAATCTTAGATTAAAAAATATTAACTATTAATTGAAATAGAAACAAATCTTGATTTCTCTTCATTACAAGAGTTGTCTCTTTTTTAAAATAGTTCTTTTAGTTGCAGAAAATGATTTTTTAAAAAATGCTGTTTTCATAAACCAATCACTATTATAAACAATGTTAACATGCAGAATTTTTCTTTCAAATATTAAGCAGACTGTGACATAGTTTATAATCTCTCTTTTAAAATTTAAATTGAAATAATTATAAAATTATCAAATATTAAAAAGCCAAAATATATTTATACCATTTTATAATAAACACTTTTAT
The DNA here is from genome assembly GCA_028023455.1 of Epiperipatus broadwayi. Lineage (NCBI taxonomy): Eukaryota > Metazoa > Onychophora > Udeonychophora > Euonychophora > Peripatidae > Epiperipatus > Epiperipatus broadwayi. The sequence continues at coordinate 676,441 of JAQFVV010000166.1, forward strand.
TACTAAAAAGCTAAAAATAATACATATACAGATAAAATGTCTGTCAAAAGTTATTAATTAATGGACATTTTATTTGTATTATTTTTTTATACCAATGACCACCATCTCTTATGCTTGTGTGACATTAAGAAATGGTGGATTGTTAAGGAGAGGTGGAAGCAATGTAAAAAAGTTCCATTTACTTCTGTTTCTAATCACCACTCAATCCTTTTTTTTTTCAAAATATACATTACATATAACCATTAATTCTATAATTAAAATACTTTCTCTTCTTTACAAAAACTTTATTTGTTGTATATATATATATATATATATATACAACAAATAAATATATATACAAGTGGATATATATATATATATATATATATATATATCCACTATTTCCAACATTTCAACTATTTTTACTTTCTAGTCATTTTCAATGATTTGCCTCCCTTCTCAAAAAACTTTCCCTTTTTACATTTTCTTTTATCCAAAATCCAATTGTTGGATAAGAGAAAATGTAAAAAGGGAAAGTTTTTTGAGAAGGGAGGCAAATCCTTGAAAATGACTATAAAGTAAAAATAGTTGAAATGTTGGAAGAAGTGGATATATATATATTGTACCAGTCGAAAAACACACATCAATCCAACAAAACCCTGAATACAGGTAAAGTACCTAGAGTCCAACCATGTACAAGATAGATAAATCAGGTACATCATGAATTCTGCCCTATTTTATCTATATCCCCAGGTCAAAGATCTAATCAATGGCCTTTCTCGACGATACGATCAAATTCCTTTATTTTCACTGTGCCGGCAGCTGGGTCTTAAAGCATGAGATTCGATTTTATTACATTTAAATGAGAACTTGGGTGATTGGTTGATATGTATGTTTAAAAATCGAAATTTATTTAAAATAAAAGTAAACAAAATGATTCGAGAACACTGGAAGTTTGTTTTAGTTATATATATTGTACCGAGACAAAGTCGGTACAGGTATATACGCACACACACGAGCAATGTAAACACTCTATATTTTTGTTTTCTCTTTCACTTTCAACTTATGATAAAAAATAGATGTAGTTTTCTTTCAATGCGTTATAAAATACATTGTAAAATAAAATGTTAATATTTCTGATTAAATAGTTTAAGGCTTTCATATAATCTACTATAATAATATTCTCTAAAAAAATAAAATATAAGTATTACTAATATGCCATTTTAAATCTCAATAAGTGATTTCTACTTGTATATGCCGCGGGGGTAATTAAAAGGGGTTTATTTTAAATTATAACTGTAGTGAAAGTTAAAAGCTTATAGAAGTGATTTTGAGACAGATTAAATGCTCGACTTTTAAACTAATGTAGTTTAAATTGTTCTCTTAAAGCACGCACACATGTATGCATAAAAGGTGTGAATAAGTATGAATTTTTTCTAACTGAGATTGCAATATGAGATTGCATAAACCTAAGATTGCCTCAAGCATATGGATTGAGTGGACATTACGTAGGACACGGACCCCAACGACAACTCAAAGAATATTGAACTCTGGGTGGAGATTCGATCCTCAGATAATAACCAACCCATATAAATATGAATCTAAATCTAGTGGAAAAAAAGAAGAAAAGGGAAAAAGAGAAAAAGAAAAAGGCTTTTTACACTCCCTTTTTTGGTTTTTTTTTTGCTTGTATTTATGCTTATGCTTATAGTTTTTTCCTAGATTCCTCCGGAAGCTACAACTAGAACTTTTCTTTTTTTGCTATCCGTTTATCCAATATGATCACTGTGAAATTAACATTTAGAGCGTCGATCGTCATGATGGGCTAGGAAACCCTTCAGTGATTGACCGACGCTCCGCCGCCAGAACATCTCCACAGCTATGAATGATCAACAACAGTACCGTCCGAACATAGTGCTCCAATCAGTCTAAGGACGTTGTTCCGTTTAATATACAAGAATCGTCCAAACATACTACGCTGAACTTATGTGAAATGAATGACCATGTATTATGGAAACATCATATATCAGGTTCGAACCCTCACCAAATTAGAAGCAGCAGAAGACTAAGCAAAATCCTAGGTAAACATTTTTTTTAATGCTTCCATTCATTCTTTACGTAAACTTAAAAGGCAATCTCATAATTAATTAAATTCGACTTTCGTAAATCAAATATAAAATGATCCGTAATCCCTCATATTTAAATCTTATTATTTTAATCTCAACTTTCGTAAATAAAAATATCAGATGCTACATAGTCCCTCATATTGAAATCTTAGGACTTTTCCAGTTATGGACTTTGATCCTAATTATTATTTCCTTTCGCAGATAAACTATAACACACACCTAATTTCAAAATGTAAAAAGAGGAAATATATTTTATCAGCCATGTTTATTATGTATAATATGTTCTTTTCTGTGCGAGTGCGAGAATGCGCGTATGTGCGTGCCAATAAAGCTATTAATCAATGTTTCATTTTTTTATAATCAATAAATTTTTTTTAATTTAAACAAGTCGAGCATTCCTCAAATCATTTTCTATAATTAAATATATATATATATATTTTTGAAATTATTATTAAAATTAGCATTTATTCATGCAATTAATTATTTTACTTGTAAATTTGTCTTTCTCATATTTTTTTTTGTTTTTATTTCTTTAAATTTCATTCATAAACATCGCGCCGTAAGTCACGATGTTTACTTATTATGTAGTTAACCTAGGTTTAACAGTTGGGAGGGCCTATTATTAATAAATATAAGTAAATGTCAATAGAGCTAGTGTAAATAATTATATTGGACTGTATGATAAAAGGGGGGATGATATTATAAGCGTCTAATTGTTTATTCTAATGGTGCCTCAACCGAACATTCATATTAGTTATAAATAACCAATGATACCGTCCAATGCTTGGACCGATCTGCTAATCAACCGATCTTCTTATCCATTGGTTAATATTGTGTCATTTGCCAGAATAATAGTCTTGAAGGCAATTTCATCGCGACCCTGAGTGACCCCTATTGGTCCATGCTGGGAGTTCGAGCTTATGGGCAGGGATTAGACTTCAAAATCGTTTTGATATGACGTAAGGTGATGCGAGAAATTAAATTGTGAAGCAAATCATCGTATCTGGCGCCCTCTTGTGTTGATAATGAACAACTATTGATATAAGAAAAAATAAATAAATCTTTACGCTGTATCATGTTTGTTTTGGAGCTCACAATCCCTTTTAGGAACGGTTTAATAGGGAGCCGGTGAAAAGGGGAGAAAGGGGGACGGTAAAATATATTTAAAATCATTTGACATTTTACATTAAATATTTTACATTAGTTTAAACTCAAGCTAAAAAAATAAAACAAAATTACAATCTTTAAATTAACTTCATAATTATATGATTTCATGATGAATTTATTTATATTAGCAGTCAGCATTGACATTATTGAGTTTGTACAATTTATTTTATGAAGTTTATACATCTTTACTTTTGTTTACATTTATTCTCTTTTTTAAAAAAAAATAGCAAAATTATTTCATAATTAAAGGACCACGGATTTCAAAATCCCCCGTGCACATTTATTACAAGCTTATATTAGAATGATAGGTTTAAACATCTGCCTAACGCACATATATAAGAATAACTTAAAAAACATTTCTATTGAAGAAGGTATTAATTAAATAGACGATTGTAGTAAGACTAATTTGACATCTTACTCCATTAACATATATAAAAAAAATGATTTTTATTTATCTTTATAAAATTAATAATTTGGATTTTCAACAACTAATGTTTTATGACATTAGTGGACCTTGCTGGCATAGCTTATAAATAACTTTAAAACTGTACGTGATTATAATTAAAAAAAAATCTATCAGTTAATTATCAAAGCAAACAAGTCACTTTAGTTGGACTTACAACTAAAATCATACGTATAATGAAATATACCGTGAATTAGCCAAAACCAAACGATTTTAACTAATTACGCAAATGAACAAAAGAGTCGATTACTCAGGTCGAAGATCCTTTCGGTAGAATCATTTCCCTATGGCTTATGTATTAGATAGGCAAAATAAAAGCAAAATAATGTTGGGTTAATAAATATACGAATGCAAAATGGAGAGAAGAAACGTAAGTAAGAAAATACGAGCCGGATTCGGACACTCGTATGTCTATTCCAACGAAGAATAAAAGGAAAATCGATACGTCCACATGTTGTGTCCATGTATTGATAGGAGATATGAATTACAGGGTCCTCATATTTGCCTCTACGAATTCTGCTGACAAACAAACTCTATTTCAAACATGCTGTCTGTTTCACAGGCGTATGCAAAGAATGGAAGCTAACTCCAAATCACAAAATCTATGACCGTTTTAAGTCTGTTCATGAGGCTCCAAGCATTCTTTATTAACCCAAGATCTTATAATTATTAAATAGGAACGAATTATAATTAAATAGCCTTAAAATGATCTAATACTGCATAGAGAACAACCTGCGTAAACAACCACTTTATATAAATATTTAACATACAAAAAAAAAAGCATACTTATAGAAATAAAAGAATTTAATTCTCAAAAAAAATCCCCCCTTCCCTCTTTCCTAACTTAAAAAAATGCATGATAATTAACTGACGCTATCCAGCAGTGCTGTTACTAGGTCAAAAATCTATAGCATATTTTATTCAATTTTGAATTACAGAAATAAAAAAAATCATAAATCCTATTCTGGGAAATCTATAGTAAATTTATTTGAAATTACGATAGATTTGCTTAGAAACATATATATATATATTTATATATTCGACACAACTTCACTCGTGAAAATAAATCAACTTACTTTACTTTTAAAATCAAATCGTTCTTTCCCGAACTCCCTCTAATAAAACATAATTTGCACTCTTAGCAAATTACTCTGAGCCCCCCACGAGTGAAGCTTGTCGAAATACAAAAAAAAAAAATCAAAGCATGAAATAATCTCATGCTAAAATTAATATAAAACAAATAAATTCATATTCAATTAAAAATATTAGAAAATTATTGTGAGCTTGAGTTTATCAAAAGAAAAACATTATAAATAATTTAAAAGAACAGGTTAAAGAGATAGTTAAAAAAAAAGATTCTTAATAAAAATTAACTTTTGACATTTTAAAGCTTTACGAAATTATATTTACATTCTAATAATACTTTGGTCAAATTTGGATGACTACCTTGGTGCTCCCTGCGATGAGTTCTTCAGACGAACATTGATGGCTTATGGCAGTTGATGGCATGTTCTGGCAGCAGCATAACGGAATATTTCGGGTCTCAGGAGGGAAAGAGCAGCGATTACCCTGTTTTACTCCTCGATCATCATAGCATGCTTTCTACAACTCTGTCTAGTTCTGTCTAGTTCTGGTCACTCTCTGTCTAAAAAGGCCACTCTCTATCTATTACTTCGTGCTGCCTCAGGTGATCTTTTAAAAAACAATAGCAATTGTTTATATTCTAATTTTAGAAAGTTTGTACCTCGATAAGTATTAATATATTTCAATCTAATTTTATATTAGTTTTTAATTTAGATAACAATGTAGAATCTCTACTCATTAATGAATAGATATTCCACAGTGAATGGATTTTGGTAATTTATCAATGCTTTTAATTTAAACATTTATTTTAAACTTGTTATCGAGGTACAAATCTTTTCAAAAAGGCCATCTTGAATTCTTGAACTAAAAATAAAGCATTTTAAACATATACAGTATATCTATAATATATAAAAAAAATTCAAAGTTAATTATTTGAATTTTTTTCTCTTAATAATAAAATAGAATAAGTGTTAGTACAATTATGATCCAAAATAAATTATAGGATTTATTCAGGATAGTTAAAAATGTTTTTTTAGAATAATAAAAAAAAAAAACAAATGTTAGTAAAATAAATAATTAGGTGGGTCAGACTGTGAAATGGCAAATCTGAATCAGATTTACCATTTCAATATATATATACACAACAAATAAAGTTTTTGTAAAGAAGAGGAAGTGTTTTAATTATAGAATTATATGTAAAGAAGTTATTAAGCTTTTTTTTTTAAGGATTGTAAAGTTTATCATGTATTCCCGAATTATTGCAATGTAAAATTGAGGTGTCGTTACATATATATAATTTTTATAATAAATACTTTTATTTATTGCGCTCTAAAAAGTAAAAAAAAAAAAATTGATTTCTTCAACCACATGTGAGGTTTTCATATTTAACTTGAAATAAAAATGTGAGGTGCCCAGAAATTAATTAATTCAATCATTAATTTTTACACTTAATGATTGAATTAATTAACTTCTTGACATCTCATGCTTTCATTTCATGTTAAATATATTGCAACAGTATGCTTATACACACATTGTGCAAGTGTGTGTGTATATACGTGTTACATAATTCACTTGTTTTTTTATTGAAAATATATATATATAAATTTAAAATAATCATAATTCAATAGTTTAAAAAAAATAGAGGGAAAATTTAGTGATAAGTTAGAAATTAGTAATAATTATAATTTGTCTTTCTTTTATATATTTTAAATTTATGATCTGTCAAAAATACTCTTTAAGAAAAAAGTGTTTTTAATTAAAAAAATAAAAAGTTTCTTATGATTAATTAAAATAGTTTGTACAAAACTAATCAGGCTCTGGAGATTAAAATTCCAGACTGATTAGTTAAACAATATATCTCTAATTCTAATCTCTGTAATTAAAATTAAAAAAACAGAAAATAAAAAAATGTAAATTCTAATTAAATTTTTTTAGAGATAAAATGTATTAATAATGTGGTTGAAACTCGAGCAAAGGTGGGGGCAAAGTAATATAAAAGGCACCCATTCTCTATTGTATTCAGTTAAGTTAAGTTTGAGTTGAGAAGTTCAGAGAGTTCAATTCAAGTTATTAAAGGAATGATTGGCTAGAATCGAACACTGGTGTTCGGTTGTTTCCTCCACTCTTCTCCCATGTGTCATTAGCAAAATGCCATAATAAAGTACTCTAACTTGCCTTCTGCCAAAGTTTCAACCCACCTTACTGAATTAATGAAACAGATATGCCATAGAATAAGACATTAAGAAGCTTCCTTCATGTTACCAAAACCTGGACCAAAAAACTGGATCCGAGGACAAAGGGATGATCACCCACATACAAAGAATAAACAAGAACTGTACATATCCATATACAAAATCCAAGAACTGTGCATACCTACCATAGAAACCAAAGACTATTTGAACCGCCTATGGAAACTAAAGGCAATATTACAAACACAAATAAACTCAAAAAGATGTGCTATAAATCCTAGGTAAATATTGCTTTATGTCAGTATTAAAACTTTTATATTTCATCCGAAATAGAATTTGTAAATAAGCAAGTAAAATTTGTTAAGTGTATAATATCTAATATGTTTGTATTTTATTATTTTTTATTATATTACATTTAATGATTATCTTTTAATAAGTTTGTTTTAATTATTAATATCGTTTTTCCATCTCTCTCTCTCCATTCATATAAGTAAATGTGTAGCCGGTCTCATGTTAAGAACTAGCCATGGGTCAAAAGCTTGAAATGTGTTAATGACATTTCATGGGTTCCAATGTAAGTATTGGATGGTGCCCTGGGTTTTAAACCTGTTATAAATATCCCCCATGGGATGTTTCACATTTCATGCAGCCAGGGAGCTATTTCAGTCTGGAAAGGTGACTGTCAGTTTAATATTTTATTAAATCACAGTCTCACCAGGGGTATGATTGATATGTAATTATTAGTCGTATTTACTCCTCTGCTTGTGTAACAGGACCCTTAAAAATTATATTGCAAAATCATATGAGTTTTATAAAAAAGTATAAATAAATAAATAGAAAGTTTAAAAAGTTCTAAAAGTTTAAGGAGTGGTAATTCCCATTACAAATGTCATCCAATGTGAGAGCACAATCACTTGTTCAAATTTAAAAATTAAAAATGTGTAATATAAAAATAAAAATTTGGCTCACATAAATAAAAATATATACAATTAAAGTGAAAAAAAATTTATGAGAGATGAAAGAAAACAAACGGCACTAATAATAATTTCATATGCTATAAAAGAAATATAAGTGGGATTAGTTTGTTGAAATATTATATATGGTATTAAAAAAAAGAAAAATATATACCTTATATATATAGGAAAATAAGTGAGGGTAGGCATTGGCATTAAATTAGAAATCGGCATGCAAGCAGTATTAGGGGAAATGTAGTGGGAAAAATTGACCGAACACTCAATGTTTGATTATAAATTAAATAAAATATTAAAGATATATGATATAAAAAGTATTGAGAATATTAAATGATAAGAAATAAAGCCAAAATGGAGGTTCAAAATAATGAAATAGAGAATAGCGAGATTATAGCTTTATTAACTTGCATGTTTGAAAAACAAAAAGAAGCAGTCAAAGAATACAAAAAAATAGCAGAAGAACTTAAAAACCAATATAATGAAACAGACAGAGGAATTGCAAGTGCAGACTGAAATGCTTGAAAAATTTAAAGAACAGATCAGAATAGTCCATAACAAAATAAAAGAAGAAATTAGGAAAGAAATAGAAGAGATTAAAACACAAGTAGAGAATAAAATAGAGACTGCTTACCAGTAATAGAAAAAATAAGATAGAAAAGTAATTGAACAGATAAAAGTTGAAGTTACAAATTTAACTGTAAAAGTAAATCAGATGAATCATAGCCAAATTAGCCCGCAAGCTGAAATAAAAAAGCCAGACCAGCTGAATGTGAACACACACATTACAAACAACTCTGTGAGTCAGCCTGAAAAAAAATTCCAGCCAATTTACGAAGGCCCATATACTATAGTTCATCAAACTGACTTTAATGCCTTTGTGATAGCCAAAGGCAATATAGAAAAAGGAATATTTAACACCAGGTCACTAAAGTTAATTAAAGAGCTAAATAATAAAGAACCACCTGACAAAAATTAAAAATATGTAATCTGATGGATTCGCCAGCTTGAGCTAGTTATTAACTACCATGGATTTTGAATAATGGAAAAAAGATTAAATTTAGTCTTAATAAAAGAAAATGATAATAATAAATTCTTAAAGAAGTTAGTTTGAAATTGTTAAATCAAGATATGTCAAAACCCTCGATTATGTCTTCTCGATTATTGAAATATTCCAGCTCATAAGTCTAAAACATAGCAGAGCGTGACATAAACAAAATGAATGTGTAAAAATCAAAATAAACAAGCAAAATAAAAATGTTCTTTTAAAATAAAATTTAAAAAAAGGAGAGTAAAAATTACACTTTAAAAATAAAAGTGAAATAAACAAGTGTATGATAAAAGTACAAATAAATCATTATCAAATAAAATTTAAAAAATGTGTTAAATTAAAATTGAGGTGTGTGTGAGTATTTGGGCAAAGATATAAATTTCAGGCCTGATTTTGGGTTGGATTAAGCCTTTTCTAGTGGTGACTTTGTTCTACAGATGGGTAGTGCAGAGATTAAATAATACTGATGATGATGTGACAGTAGAAAAAGCCCTGGCATATAATAAATAATAAACCTGGAAGAACAATTCCCAGTAACCAAATAAAATAAATATTTAGTAAGTCGAATGTGCAGTAGAGCTAGTCCTGCCATTCGCAATCTTAAAGTCCCTGTTCATAATCCATTGTGCAAAAAATGCCCATGCTGTAGTCATGACTTCCACAAGAAATTAAAAGTTGGTTTAATCAGCACAAAATCGATCTGTGTGTTGAATTGCCTAATACTTTGCTGCCTGCCTCTCTTAACATTACATTTATTACCTAATGATGAAAAAAAAAAATAAAATGAATTTTAGAAAAAAAAATATTAAAAAAATAAGAATTTAAAGTGGTCAATACTTAAGAAAAAGTGATCAACGCACTTAAAATTCTCAATTGGGAGGGGGTGATGTAACAGTATGCATATACACAGTTGTGCAAGTGTGTGTGTATATACGAGTTACATAATTCACTTGTAGTTTGTTTTTAATTAAAATAAAATATATATATATATATATTAATTTTAGAGATAAGTTAGGAATTAGTAATAATTATAACTTGTCTTTGTTTTATATATTTTTATTTTATGATCTGTCAAAAATACTCTTTAAGAAAAAAGTATTTTTAATTAAAAAAATAAAAAGTTTCTTATGATTAATTAAAATAATTTGTACAAAAACTAATCAGGCTCTGAAAATTAAAATTCCAGACTAATTAGTTAAACAATATATCTCTAATTCTAATCTCTGTGTTAGCATGAAATATGTATATTGGTGAGTACCACTATAAATGCAGGTTTAAGCCTGTACAATGTATTAAAATAAAGAAATGTAAATTGTAATTAAATTTTTTTTAGAGCAAAGGTGGGATCAGAATAACATAGAAGGCACATATTCTCTATTGTATTCAGTTAGGTTAAGTTTAATTTGAATTGAGAAGTTCAGAGAGTTCAGTTCAAGTTATTAAAGATAATGATTGGATAGAACCGAACGCTGGTGTTTGGTCATTTCCTCCACCCTTCTCCCATGATCCATTAGCAAAATGCCATAATAAACTACTCTAACTTGCCTTCTGACAAAGTTTCAACCATCCTACTCAATTAAGTGAAACAGATATGTCATAGAACAAGATACCAAGAAGCTTCCTTCATGTTACCAATACTTGGACCAAGAAACTAGCCAGATCCGAGGACAAAGGGGTGATCAACACATACAAAGAATAACCAAGAACTGAACATACCCATATACAAATCCAAGAACTGGGCATATCTACCATGGAAACCAAAGACTATTTGAACCTCCTATGGACATTAAAGACAATATTGAAACCACAAATAAGCTCAAAAAAATCCTAGGTAAATATTGTTTTATGTCAGTATTAAAACTTTTATATTTCATCTGAAATAGGATTCATAAATAAGTATGCAAAATTTGTTAAGTGTATACTATGTAATGTGTTTGTATTTTATTATTTTATCTTTTAATAAATTTGTTTTAATTATTAATGTCATTTTTCCATCTTTCTCTCTCCATTCATATAAGTAAATGTCTAGCCATTCTCATGTTAAGAACTAGCCATGGGTCAAGCACTTGAAACATGTTAATGATATTTCATGGATTCCAATGTAAGTATTGGATGGTGCCCTGGGTTTTAAACCTGTTATAAATATCCCCATGGGATGTTTCACATTTCATGCAGCCAGGGAGCTATTTCAGTCTGGAAAGGTGACTGTCAGTTTAATATTTTATTAAATCACAGTCTCACCAGGGGTATGATTGATATGTAATTATTAGTCGTATTTACTCCTCTGCTTGTGCAACAGGACCCTTAAAAATTATATTGCAAAATCATATGAGTTTTATAAAAAAGTATAAATAAATAAATAGAAAGTTAAAAAAGTTCTCAAAGTTTAAGGAGCAATAATTTCTGTTATAATATATAAAAAAAGCCCTTGATTGTAGTTGAAGAAAATAATTATTTTTGACTTTTTAGTGCACTGTAAATATTTTTTATATATTATTTTTAATGTTTTAATATTTGAATAGTAATAAAAGTATATAACAAAACTGCTTAAATATTAGTATTTCAAAGAGTTTAAAGGATTTTTATAATTCTTACAAGGTTTTTAATGCAATTTCATATAGTTTGTTTGATCATAAAAACTTGACTTCTGTCTTTCTCCATTTAAGAAGTGGCTGTAGCTATGTTCAGTGTTATATGGATATTTATCATAATCTGTTACAATTTTATGATTCATAGTACACCTGGGTCTCATTTTATGTGGTAGATAGGTTCCACAGAAAACATGCAGTGAAAAAAATCGCACAAAAATAGACTTAATTTACCTTGAAATATGGGGGATAGGGTCTGTAATTTTCAGAATTCGCATAAAAGCAAAGCAACAAGGAAAAAATACTTTAAAATTCGCATTAAAAAAATAAGAAAATAAAGTATGACTTATAAAAAATATCAAATATTTGAAAAAAATTGTTACAAGACAAACTTTTTATACTTTTTTTAATTAACTACAGTATTTAATTTGACATTTTTTCATAGTATTTTAATCATTATGCGGTTCATTTGTAAACTGGTAAGAAATCAGATTCGTCAATGTGATGTAATGTAGCTTCTCCTTGAATGAAGTCAAGAATCTCTCAGCAATTATGCCCAGAGAAACTTGTTAGCCACTTTATTTTCCATTCCCCACTCTAAGTTTTCCCATATTCTGCTCCATCCCATTTACACAACTAGTGCCAATTTCAGTCTTGTGCTGTGTTAATGGTTTTCTGTTGACAACTGATTTTTACTACTGAAATAAATTTTAAATATTCACATTTTGTTTCTATATTAAAAAATGAGATTGCAATCAAACAAAAAGATTATACATTATCATTAGAAATATTTTCGTTTATAAAATCAATAAAATCTTTGTTATTTATTTTAAAAATCTACATTATTTATTTCTGTTATACCTAACAAAATATGTTTTAAAAGTTTAAATTTTTGAATATTTATTGTGATATTTTGTATAGTAAGTATAAATCTATTATTATTATTTACTCATTAGTATAAGTAGGTTACTTATTCTAAATACAGATTCAGGCCATATTCAAGTTAGCTGGTAATATAACGTTATATTTTTGAGAAAAAAAAAAGGGATTTCAAGTCAAAATAAGTTATTAATAATTTAAATTTCTTGATATCTAATAAATATAGTGAAATATGAAAAATATTAAAAAAAACATGAATCGCATAACTTCAAAATGACATTAAAATAATCCGCAAAAAATGAGACCCAGGTGTATTATTGTACATCAGAAATTGCTTACAAATTTTTGTACATCTAGTTTTAGTTCTACTTTATGGTAAGCAGCCTTTATTATTTTATTTTAATTAATTTTATCAGTAAGTAGTCAACAGATGGCGTTTTACCAAAAACACTGTCAAAGCGTGTTTGTTTACATAAACGTCAGAGTAAGCATTCACTACCTCTTTCGTTAGTTCCACCTTCAGATCATGATTTCAAGCTGATTTTGCTATCATCAGTGAAGGACAGGAAATAAGAAACTAGATCTAAATACTAAACTCTGAGCATTTATGAAACAATTTCTATTCAGCTTGCAAGCTGTCCTTCACTGATGATAGCAAAATCAGCTTGAAATCATGATCTGAAGGTGGAACTAATGAAAGAGGTAGTGAATGCTTACTTTGACATTTATGTAAACAAACATGCTTTGATGATGTTTTGGTAAAACGCCATCTGTTGATCATAAATACAAGCGTTGGCAAGTTTAACTTGCTTTTTTGTTTTTCAGCAAGTAGTATAATTCTTAGCATGGACTGCATAAAGCGGTTAACTGTATCACATTATTTATATAGACAGAAGTCCATGTTTGTTCTATTTAAAACAGAAATATAGTTAATCAAATATAAAAGTGACAACAGCTAATCTCATAAACCTACAATGAATTCTGTTCCTAGTATACCTTACATTTTTATCCAATTCTAGTAGCTTTGTTATGAATCTTTTTAACTAACATCTGAAGATTTTTCTTTTAAACAGTCTAGCAAAGAATGAAGCACATTTGCATGCACCAGTAAGTTTAGGTTTTGATTTACACAGTTAGGGTTTGGTTGCTATATTTTTTTCCTATTTTATTTTTCTTAAAAGTTACATCATCATCATCAAATGTTATCAATCCACTGCAGGATGAAGGTCTCTTCAAGTTCAATCCATCTCCTCCAATCTTTATCTTCTCCACATCACCCCTGCACACTTTCTTATTTCATCCATCCATCTCACATGTGGTCTCTTTCTGGATCTTTTACAGTCTCTTGGAATCCAGTTTAAGATTTCAGTTGTCCATCTATTATCATCTCTTCTAGCAATTTTTTCAATGAGGTCAGTAACACCTGTTTGTTCTCTTACTCATATATTATGTTTTTGATCTCTTGTTACTGCATCTCTCCATACTTCTTTGAGTGGGCTGAAGTCTCTATTGCTCTTCTATTAGGTGTCCAAGTCTCAGATACATAAGTAAGAACTGGTAAAACACATTTATTAAAAACTTTCCTTTTCAAACACATAGGCATATTTCCTTTTAGTATCAAGTTATTTCTACCAAAAGCACTCCAACTAAGTTTAATTCTATTTAATTTCATCCATATGTGTATCTAAAAATAGCTAGCTTTAAATAGCCTTCTGTAAGGCCAGGTGCCTTTTTAGAAATTCCATAAGAAAATATTACTAGGCGACTCAATTTCTATTGAATGTCAATTTTAAGATTGTTTATCTTGCTTTAGCTTCTTATTAAATATAACTAAAAATATCTGGATGACTGACTGAGTGTTATGGGTGAAACTACCTGTAAAATATTCTGTATGCTCAGAAATTCTGAGTTATGTCAATTTTTTTTCTTCCATCCAAATCCATAACAGAAGTTAAAGCATGACATTTACATGTTCTAACTAAGAAGCTTTTCTATATATTTACATTTTCATGTTTATGTATGAGTTATCACAAATTGAAATACTCGCACGTCTTTTATGATGCAACGGATATATATAGGAGTAAAGTCTCTAGCGCGAATTTTGTTACAAATAATAGAAGTTAAAAAAATAAACTAAACAAGTAAATGTAATCATAAATTTTTAATAAAACTTCTTCATTGTAACTTTTTTTATATATATTTTATTTCCCAGGACTAATGATACCAGTGTGAAGTAGTTGGTTTTTCTTTTTAAGTAATGGAAGGCAGCTACTCTTTATAAACAGAGCTTATCCAACCATTTGACAAAATTGTTCACTTAAAAGAGATTTATTGCTGTGTGATTCAATACATGGATGGCTAAAACTAAAAAAGGAAAAGTTCATTATCAAGTTTTTTTTTATTATTATTATCAAAAAAAATTTTCTGTGATAAAAGAATTATTTTATATATATAATTCTGCTATTTTGTTATTAACGAAATAATTCTTTTATGTTTGATTTAAAAAAATTAATAAATTTATAATAAATGGTTTAAGTAATATTTACCGAGGCTGTAACCTCGAGAATATGCGTGTAAAATGCGATAGTAGGGACCTCTACAGGTGTTTAACCACAAGCTTACGCTATGGTTCCGAGAATATGCATGTAAAATGCAATAGTAGGGACCTCTACAGGTGTTTAACCACAAGCTTACGCTATGGTTCCCCTCTTTTCTTCCATAGCGTAAGCTTGTGGTTAAACACCTGTAGAGGTCCCTACTATCATATTTTACACAAATATTCTCGAGGTTACAGCCTCAGTAAATATTACTTACGTTAAATGTATAATTACAACTTTAAATAAATGGTTTAGCAAGCTTATCTTCTTAGAAGCGTGAATTAAAAACAATTCTACCTAAGAATTTTAATATTAGTTGAATAAAAAAAAAAAAACAGCCATAAATGTTCTCTAATAATCAAATGTAAAGAACTCTGAATCCATTTTACACCGAATTTCATGGATTTAGAGGTTTAATTTCAAAACATTCGTTACAGTAGTATCAGCTATGAATCCAAAATGAAAACAGATGCCTTCAATTCTAGCTCATTCACTTATATAGTCATGTAGATCTGAACCCAGTTCAGTAACTATGCATTTTGGCATCTTTAGTTTTTTAATAACAATAATCACCTTTATCCCATGAGCAAGAATGCTATTAAACCACTAATCATCTCATGATTATGGCTTTAATAGCTTGTGTAAGCATAGAAAATGATCATGTGATGTTTAGTTGTTACTTTTTATTATAAAGAACTGTTAACTACAAGACAATCAAGATAAATTTGGCTAAAAATAATATGGAGATTGTCAATATTACTGCCAATTATTAAAAATTAGTATTTGAGATTGATAATATTAGAACATGGCAGCTAGAGCAAATTATTAAGCATAACTATTTTTATACTAAATAAAAGAATTGTTATCTGAGAAACTTGTTTAACTATATTTGCAACTATGATTAATAACAATTAAAATATAAAGTAGTGTTAGTTCCAAATAGCCATACTCAGACAAGAAGAAACTGAAACAATACTTTGCTGGTTTTTGTTTATTACAATGGCTTAAACATCAGATACAAATAAGTTGATTGAAGTAGCCCATAAAATTGTCTTCTGGATAGATTAAAATTTCCATTAAAGCAGACAATGTTAATACAGTTGATAAAAATTTCCAACGTCTGGATGTGGAGGTTAGTAATACATGAGATTTATACAACCCCAGGCTGCCTCTATACGCTTATGTAAACTGACATCCGAACAGGCAACTTATCTATTAATGATGTATCTTTTTAAATATTGTAGAAATATTGTTTCAACTTGTGCAAGTAAAACTTTAATAAAAAGTGATGTATTATGTCACAGAGCTAAGAATATTATTTTTAAACTGAGATATTAAGGATTTTCTGAGAAATTGTTGAGAGACTACTTAATCTGTGGTATGAAGAATCATAGTGGACCTAAGTATCAGCTATCATTTCATAGTTTAATTGTTAATCAGGCTTGTGCAGAAATTGATGCAAACTAATAAAGTAAAAAATCTTTATGTTTTCCTGAAAGTTTGTGATGATGGTGTTTTAGTTTTATTTATATATTGGACTGTTTCTATCAACTAATATAAGTATTGAATGTCTTTAGAATAATTTAAGTTTATTTAAATATTCCAAATACATTCAACTGTTAGTAATAGCATACAGGTTAATATATACTATAATACACCATATACTTTTTAAATTACACTCTACAATGCAGTTTAACATATGATTTATTTTATTTCTTTCCTTACAGTTTCAACTGTCCAGCAGTCATCATCAGAGCTTTTAAAATCATATGTTAAACTGCATTGTAGAGTGTAATTTAAGGAGTATATGGTGCATTATAGTATATATAATTAAGCAATGCAAATAAGAAATGGAATGAAATTTAATACTTCAAAGGTTAGTTTATGCAATAGTTATATTAGATGGAAATAGTCTAATATATAATTAAAATATATAATTAAAATTACCCCAAATCCAAAACTCAGACACACTAGCCAAGAAAATAAAATCAAAAACACAACCAATGGTTTCTCTGCTACAAGTAGACTTCTCAAGTGTAAAGAATTACAAAAACAACACTATATTTATATTGAACATGTTTAATATAAACATGGTGTTGTTTTTGTAGTTCTTTACACTTGAGAAGTCTTGATTTCACTGCTACAAACAAACTGGTATTATTTTTGTAGTTCTTTACATTCGAGAAGTCTGTTTGTAGCGGTGAAACCATTGTTTGTGTTTTTGATTTTATTTTCTTGGCTAGTCTTGTTGAGTTTTGGATCAAGGGAATTTTAATTATTTATTGACTAGTTTAGCTTTATGCTTGTAATGTTTAATATATAAATACAACTATAATAAGTCTTTATATTTCAAATTATATCCACAAAACAAATTCCTGTTTATACATAGGAGTCTGTAAAATTCTTACTACAGGTATGATAAAATTATTTTGATATATGTTACTTACTGACCTTGTTATTATCTCAGCCATCTTAAAGCACAATAATCTGACTATAAAAAACTGATGTTAAAATGTATAAAAATGAGGATGAATTTAATTTTTTTAGTTACATAAAAGATGCAAATTCAATCAATATATTAACTAAAATAATCACATGACAATGGAGCTGAATACTGGGTCAACAAACTTTTTTAAGAAAGGCTGGTCCATAATCAAATGCAATAAAAACCATCATTGTAAAAAATATTACTGTAGACATTGATATACAATACTTGAAGAAAAAAACAACAATAAAATAATACAATCCTTAATCTTCAACTTGTTATTTTAACTAAGGAATGTGGCAGGTATAATTGGGTCATTTATTTAGATTATATAGTGATCAAGTTATCCAAATCAGCAATACAATAAAGTATAGAACTTGAAAGAAATGTTAAAAAAGAGGATAATATCCATTGTCATCATACCAAATTGTGAAGTATTCAAAAAGTGGACAGAATATAGATCATTAGATTCATAGAATTAATAATATCCCTCTTAATAAAAACTCCATCATTGAATAAAGTGGAAAAATCAAAATTTGTGGCGATTATCAGTACAGAATAAAGAAAGCCATATTGAGAAATTTTCTTTATCCTATCTGGTAAAAAAGTCTTTTCAAAGAGTGATCTCTAGCAAGAATATCTTCAACTGACAAGCACCAAAGATTTTGGAGATAATCATACAGCACAAAGATCCATTTAAAGTAAACTGATTGTCTTTTAAGATATTAGTCATTTCTGAGATATCTGGAACATTGTTCTAATTTTGATTACTTTATTAAAATTAGCAAGTTTCCTAAACAATTATTAGAATAGATTATACTATGACACTGCAAAGTAAATTTAAAACTGTCAGTAGTAACATTTGAAATCAAAAAGGCTAGAATGTTTTGAGTCTAGATTTTTACCAAAAAAATTCAGTCATCCATAAATGAAAGATAATACATGCATCTTAAACTTCTAAGAACAAAAAAAAGTTCCAGACATTTCTAGGCTTTACAAACTGTTATGACAATTTTTTGCATCACAACATAAAGGCAAATGAACGTTTATATAAGCTCATTGTTAAAATGCCAATTTGATCATGGGGCTTCAAATAAGGTAAGCCATTTCAAATGTTAGCTGAATTAAAAAACAAAAATAGAACCAATACATCTATTAGATTTTTTGTATTGAGCACCCAACAAACTTCTGAAAATAATTATATTCAGATTACTAGAGAGAATCTAATTTTCATATCAAACATTAAAAACTCTCATAATTAAATGTATGGGCAGTCAGTGATTTTATAATCTAATAATAACATATTGATTGATAAAGTTGTCCCACAGAACATATCCTGCATCATACATATTTAATCTGCAATATTTCAAGAATAAAAATATTCACAGTGAAGTTAACTGCTCACAACTCAAGTGCTTTGAACACAGGCAATTTAACATTTTGTCAATTTAGAAAATAATGCATACAACAATATCAAATATGTTAATAGTAGATTAATGTCAATCCAGGATTCCAAAGATTAACAAAGCAAATAAGTTGTCAGTAGAAAATAGTTGCTTTGTCTTAGAACTAGAATAATTATTTCCTCAAAGGTTGCTACAAAGTGCTCAATTCAGTGTTAACCTAATGACCACAGGGTAGTAAGTTTGAATATAAAAATATTAGCTTGATCTTTCATATGGTCAATGAACATTGATCTTGAGATAGATTAAAAAAGTTAAAATTACTTTCAGTACTAAGCTGTATAGAATATTGAGCCATATGGAAAATCAGCAACTGGTCATAATATGATAATTTCTAAAACAATACCCATACTGTTTGTTAGAAAGAAGATGTTTAATATAACATATTACCATGACACTATCTCAATTGAAGTCTTAAAAGACTGTTGTCCATGAATATATTCCAAAGTTACTTAGATGATGTAAAAGATTATGAATGGTAATATAAAATATGTATATTAATATGTTGTAAAGTCATACATCACATGACCTAATTTAACAAGCTTGTATTACAAATGTTATCTAATGAGCTTGACAATAGCTCTTAACAACCTTTTCAGAATTTCCTAACTCCTCAGTGAGATGGTAGAATATTCAAGCATTAGATTTAAAATAGCAAGTCAGGTCCAGCACTTTATCTAATGTTTAACTATTAAAAAGAAAATCTGAAATTTTCAAACATCCATATGTCTTCAAATCCAATTATCTAACTTAAATAGCCATATGAGACTGAACTAAGTTCAGAAACAGAAACCAGTCTGAGGTTAGGGATATTCTGAAAAACTTGTTAAGAGCTATTGGCAAGCTCATTAGATAACATTTGCAATACAAGCATTTTAAATTAGGGCATGTAATATATGACTTGATTACTTTGCAATTATATTTTTTGCTATTAAGGCTTTGGCGATTTTTTATTGCTAAAACTATTAATATAAGGTATATCTGAACTTAGTTCAGTCCCATATGGCTATTTAAGTTAGATAGCTGGATTTGAAGGCACATGGATGTCTGAAAATTTCAGAGTTTCTTCTTAATAGTTAAACATTAGATAAAGTGCTGGGCTTGATCTGGCATTTTAAATCTAATTCTTGAATATCCTAGCATCTCACTGAAGAAGCCAGAAGCAGAAACTGGTCTGGCATTAGGGATATTCTGAAAAGCTTGTTAAGAGTTATTGGCAAGCTCATTAGATAATATTAAAATGAATAGAAAATAATGGTTATATGTTTTATGATTATATGCTTAAATGTTGTAGTAGCTCTGATGAAGACTGCAGGACAGTCAAAAATGTAAGCAAAATAAAAAAAGGATTATATAAAAATTGCATTAAAGTGTATATGAGAAGATGATAAAAAAATTTAATATATATGATGTAGAAGACATAATCATAAATAAATTTAAAGCATTTTATTTCCAGAACAATAGTGAACAGATTTTTACATCTCAATTCTACTCTGAAATATTATGGAGACAGAATGATGCTACAGATGAGAAATAACACTCTAAAAATAACCACACTAGAAAACTGGAATATCCATTTAGACAGAATGCCAAATCCTGACACATTATTTCATGTTTAATTAGAATAACACTCATGATAAACTACTTATAAATTATATTTTAAGAAATAATCTTGCAATTCTTAAGTTCAAATACATGAAAATAATTAAAATCACAAATAAGACTATAGGTTAATCCAGTGGGGTTAATCCAGTGGTTCTCAATCTTCGTAGAATTGTGGAACACAATTCACTTAATATTTTTCATGCTAAACACTAACATACAAAAATTCAAAATTACAAAATAATTTTTTAATATTTTATGGAAGTGATTTATCAATAACATGAAATTATCAAAAGAAAATATGGAAATTTTATGGAAAATTTAAACTTTTAAAGTACCATGTATACAAGAGTAATCCTCTTTTTACATATTTAATTCCTTTATTATTAATTCCTTGACAGTTAACAGTTTTGATCACCCCTGTAATCTTCCTCAGAACTACAAAATATATACATACAAACTTTCTTATTGTACTTACATGAACATATTAGTTTTATTATATTATCATTATATTTAAAGACTCACTGAAAACAAATTAAAAACTTTTAATAAACTAAAAAATAAATTTAATGTGAACTGTGTGCTTGATGTTTTTCACGAATTTCTGAAATATTTGGATGAATGAATGCCAATGCCAGTCACATTCCCTGCTCTAAGTTTTCAAGTCTTTCATGGTTTTTTGTTTTTATAATTGACTAATGTTGAAAAACCTAATTCACAAAGATAAAATGTTAGAAAGAGCAATATAACATTTACAGCTTTTTTTAATATAGGTTATTTTAAAATAAATGGTTACCTAATATCTAAATAATATACAAATTAAACAATGAGGGTGTGGGAAGTTCAGTTATAAGTACAAAAGCACAGAGTTGAAGTGGATTCATGGAACACCAGTATTTTGGAGAACATGCATTGAGAACCACTAGGTTATCCCAAGTTGGCATCAAAATATTCTACCATATGCAAAGTAATAATAAGAAATAAGTGCTTTTATCATCATAAAAATATATAGATTTCAAAACTTTATTGTAAAAACTAGTGAAGAAAATTATGCCACGGTCACAAAAACCAATTACACATAAATATCAGAATTACAAAAAGCCTATACAGAACAACTTATAAAAAAGCTGATTCAGAAAAGAGCAATGTATGCATTGCTGCAGAGAACAATCAAGATATCAAAATTGACAACAAAAACTGAAGATAACCAAGGACCTGACACTATCCAAAATGCTTTGACAACTATGTGACAACTAAATTAATGTCAGTGAAAAGTGTGGATGCTGTGACAAAGTTCACCTTGCTTATGTTTATCCTATTAAAATCCATAAAAACAACACTTCCATTGTTAAAAACATCATTATCACTGTATATTGGAGCACACTAATATATTATCTAACCAAAAATTTGAGTCTATAAGTATTTTTAATATAAACTTATTTCTAGTTTGAACTATAATGTAATATATATATATATGTCATATTATTATAACTATTTGCAGGATATTCCGTGTAATGAAAAAGCTAAATGCTGACGTTTCAGTACAATATCAAGTACCTTCCTCAGAGCGTCCTCTTTCTCAAATCATCGACGTTTCAGTACAATATCAAGTACCTTCCTCAGAGCGTCCTCTTTCTCAAATCATCATCTTGATTTGAGAAAGAGGACGCTCTGAGGAAGGTACTTGATATTGTACTGAAACGTCAGCATTTAGCTTTTTCATTACACGGAATATCCCGCAAATAGTAAGAATAATATGACATCTTTTATCCGTGAAAATATTAGAATTAACATATATATATATATATAATACCATTGTTAGGAATGTGATTGCATCCAACTTTCCTTATAATGATTTTGTTTTAAAGTTATAACCAATCTAAAAGTTGATACAATAACATCAAAATTATCTAAAATCATGAAGCCTATATACATATGTACTAAAGTTTTAAAAAAGAAATATTGATATTCTGAATATTAAAGGATAAGCATCTGGAAACATGCCTCTGATACTATACTACCAAACAGTTTCAATAGTATTAGCCTTTCATTGATGCATTTAAGAATTCAAATAATAGAAAATATCAAAAGTGATCCGCCCTTTCAAAACAAATTTATGACTATCTGACCATTAAATTCAATTCTTATTTAAGTCAATTTTACTAAAAGCAGCTATATCGATCTTAAATACTTTGTGTGGAGTGTACTACTGTATGGTTATGAAACATGGGCAATGAGTAATAAAACAGGAAACAGATTGAAAACCTTGAGATGTGGACATTAGAAACATTGAGTTGTGGACATGAAGAATTAAAAAAATCAGCTAGATGAATAAAATAATAAATGAAGTTTTGAAAAGAGTAAATGGGGGGAAAAAAAGACTGATTGAGAAAATAAGAAATACAGAAACTGGATTGGACATATATTAAGAAGAAAGTATAACTTAAGAGATGTTTTGGAGGTAATAGTGAGTGAAAGCAAGAAAAAAGATGGAAAAGATTGACATTGTTGATGATATGAGATGTGAAGAGTTATATAGAGTTGAAGAGCTGGGCAATGAAGAGAACAAAGTAAAAAAATGAATGAATTGGTGATATGACTGTTCTCTGGACTGTCCATGGAACAAAATACTATTAATGATGATGATCAATCTTAAATCTTGACTTTTTAGCTATAAGCAATGTCCTCAATTCAGGTTTCAAAAATTCACATCAAGCTAGATATATTTTTTATACCTATATTGAGAAAAAAATAAAATTAAAATGCCTTTATTAAAATTGCTTTACTACAATAAAACATTTCTGATTTTACAATTATTTCGACATCTTTTTTTCATGTGTCAAAGCATCGGCCAGGAAGCAAACCCGTAAATCCAGGACAACTGCTTGTAAGACAGCCGTGACCACTCGACCACCAATGCTTGACATTTCATTTTTTAAATAGGAAATTTGTCATTATTTTTATTGATTCTAGCAAGATTTTATTTGAAAACATTTTTTGTATACTTCTACAACCCCAGAATAGATTTTTAAATTTGTAATATTTGGTCAAATAAATTTCTTAAACCACATTCTAGCATAAACAAATGCATTATCAATTGTACTATTTATTGTATGCAAAAAAAGGGATAGTGGAATCAGAGTTTATTATGTTTGCACTAAATAAAAATGAGGTTGTATGAACACAATCTTATTTTCATAGTTGGTTCAGTAATTGACTGATGATATATGAGGCTTATAATGACCAGGCCATGCACAATTTTCATAAATTGAAGAAAAAAAAAGAGGTAAAATGCAACAAATAAACTGGCACTGCTAATTAATTATTTTCAATTAATTAGCATATTTTAATGTTATTTATTATCTACCTTCTGTGGATAGCATTTGCAGCCAGAGTTTAGCCATTAACAGTTCCTTTCTATAAACAAAAGACTAATAAACACCATCAATTTAAATCACAATATTATTGTAGTGTTAATGTGATTTTGTTTATTATAATTAAAATAATATCATGTTAAAGTAGTATTTATTGTTTTAAAATAAGCCTTCAAATCCAATTCTTTTTAAGCCATTTTTGCCTCTCTTTTAATCAGTTAATGTCATCTTAATAAATCAAACCAACTTCTCTTAAAGAAAGTCTATTAATAATTTTCATCAGTCATTCATTAGACTAGAGATTATACATTTAATGCATATTATCTGTGTAGTGTAATTTTCACTATACCACTCTCACACAAGATAGGTGCAGATTTCTGTCCACTTTTAACATCTTGTGGAGGGATATAATCATAAATTTACTACCAGTATCCCTCCATAAGATGCCAAAATTGGATAGAAATCAATCCCTACCTAAAATGAGAGTGATGTAGGATAGTGGTAGTAAATTTATGATTGTATCCCTCTACAAGGTGTCAAAAGTGGATAGAAACCAGTTCCTATCTAGTGTGAAAGTGGTGCAGTGAAAATTACACTACAGAAATATTATGCATTATTTAATCATTCTTTCAAAAAGTGTTAAAAGTGAATAAAAACCAATCCCGATCTTGTGTGAGAGTGATATAGTGAAATTTACATTACAGAAATATTATTCATTATTAGATAATCCCTCCACAAGGTGTTAAAAGTGGATAGAAACCAGTACCCACCTTGTGTGAGAGTGGTGCAGTGAAAATTACTCTACAGAAAAAATATTCATTAAACTTCTCTTAAGATTTTGTTCTAATCATTAATTTTATCATTAACTAAAAACTAATTAAAACTATAACTGTCTCATGAGATAATCCAATCGGGTCTTATGGAATTCCTTAATTGATCCTTCTCATCTCTTCATTGGTGTTAAAATATTAGAAAAAAATATTATGAAGATAAAGTGCATTGGGGGAGGGGATATAAAATTTAACAAAGATTCATTCATTCGTCACTACTCTAGGTATTTATCTATTTCAGGATAATACAATTTATGCAATATAATTCTATCTGTGAATAAAAGTCATTCAAGATTTTAAAAATTATTAAATAGATTTTATTACAAAAAATAATTTGAAATTATTAGTATGTATTGAAAAATAAATACAAAACAGTAATTATGTCTTGCGTTGGTGGTCGAGAGGTCAGCGCGACTGCCTTGCACTTGCAGGCAGTTGCCCGGGTTGCGGGTTCGCGCCCGGCCGATGCTATGACATTTAAAAAAAAACAAAAAACAGTAATTATCCTAAAACACTGAAATAAGATAACGCAAAGATTTTATTATGGGATTTGTTATTTTAAAATCAAATTACAAATATGCCTTCGAATTTTGCAAGCACTACTAGAATCTAATTAAACCCTAATATAGGATTAAAAAGTCCCACTGATTAACTAGTAATAATTATTAAAGAATTAATGCAAGAAGATGATAAATTTCATTTATCTTTTACTCAGTTTTATTTTTTTTTAATCTAAACTTTTTGTTGATGTTTTAAACATGATTTTTTTATTTATTCATACAACTTAAGTAACAGGTTGAGTGAAGAAATCAGTCAAAAATATAACCAAAGAAATGAAAATAAAGGCATTAATTTCAAGTTTGTAAGAATTGAATTTTTAAAGATTGTGATAAGAATGTCAAGCGTTGGTGGTCTAGTGGTTAGCATAGCTGCTTTCCAAGCAGCTGGCCCGGGTTAGCTTCCCGGTCAACGCATTTGACACGTGAACAAAAAAAACAACAATGATAAATAAACAAAATTATATGTTTCTAAAGATATCTATAATAAGATTAAATATCAAACTTTAGTTAGTAATTTTTAAATCAATACAAACTTTTTTTTTATGGCTTCATGTATTCATTCTTATATTTCCTAGTACTCACTTTATGTAATATCTTTCTCATTTAAATTTGTTTTTATTTCATATATTTCTCGTTTAGACACTTCTTATTTTCTCATCCATAATATTTTAAATTCATATGTTCATTTATAAATATATCTCCCATATTTACAATCATTTCTAAACTGTATAATACCACACCCCAATTTTTGGGTAGTGAGGATTTGAGAAATTATTCACCTTTCATTTCTATCTATAATAATCATTTACAAATTAATAGTAGATAGTTAATTGGGTTAATTATAGATCTACTACCTGCAAGAAAAAATCTTTGGTTAGTTAGAGTTCGAATCCTTACTGACAGGCAGACGCGCTATTTTTTTTTCTACATGTTTTAAAACATTTTATGTGCATATTTAAGTGTAAGTAATTCAAAAGCAGTAAGGAAATTTATCAAATTGACTAAAAGTGGAAGAAAATCCATCAAAATATGTTTATTTCAATAACTTTTTTTCAATATTGCAAAGATTTTTATTAAATTTTGAGCACTTTTTTTTATATGTACTTTAGAAGATTTTTGTATTTATTTATTTTTCTGCTAAGAAGTTATCTGATTCTGATAAAACTTTTGTCTTTTTGGACTAGCAGAATTTTAATAGTTTGTGGAAAAAAAAAAGACAGATTCTCAAAGCATAAAGGGAGATTGTATCAATATTTATTTTCACCTTCAATTTAACTAAACACACAAATCCCGCTCTCTGTGAAGCTTCCCTTATTATTAGTGTCTTAGCAACTGCTTTTAGAATCAACATTTTCAGTTTCAGAGTTGTTTTAAATTATCTGAATATTAAAATGGCTCGAAATTTTATTGGGTAAAAAAATATATAGTGAGATTTAAAAAAAAAAAAAAACAGAACTTGCTTATATATTTTTATTTTTTTAATAATTTAAACTTAAAATCAATTTAAAAAAAATAAATCAAAATAACTGTTTTGAAAGTTACTCAATTAATTCAGAGCAAACAATAATAATAAATTTCATTTATGCTCTTGAAGTGTGTGCGGTTTTAAATATACTTAATATATTTATTTTATTTCTTCGCATATATATATAATACATACATGATTGGGGGAGGGGAATTAGAGTATTATTAAAGTGATTTTTATTCTGATTTTAAAATTACCTTTATACCTTATATGCATGGATTTTTATAAAAATTATCCTAAAAAATAGTACAGTTTTAAAATAAAAGAGTTGTTATATAAATACAGTTATGACCCCCCCCCCCCACAGGAAATAATAGTCAAATTAGGTTAATAAAAGACTAATTAGAAAAATAGTCGATCCTGATTTAGTTTGCGCTCACAGCCATTTTGAAATCTAAAAACCACTGCTGACGCATCCAACTGATAAATGACATAAATATTGAATAAAAATACTTTAAATTCATATTTTAGAAATTATAAGCTAATAAAAATAATATGCTTTATTTTATTAGATTTTTTTTTTTAAATTTATCTTTACAAAATATTTGAAATATGATGAAGCAAAGCAATGGAATATGAGGGGAGGAGGAAGGATGATTTGGCCGTCCAAAATTATAATTTCCAAATACTAAAAGATTATACTATATGCCCATATGAAATAAAGCATATTATTTTATTATCTTATAATTTGTAAAATATGAATTAAAGTACTTTTATTCAATATTTATGTCATTTATGATTGGATATGTCAGCAGTGGTTTTGGCTGGTCTTTAAATTACAAAATGGCTGTGAGCATAAACTAAATCAGCACCAAATTCTTTAGTAAAAAATAAATAAAGTGATGATCAAATACAGTTTTGAATTATATAATAGTGTTTGCTGACAAAAAAATTGAAATTGTATCTTATAATAATAAAAATATTTGAATAGATTAAAAGATGAATAAAAAAAGTGAAGATAAAGAGTTCCTGGGAATGAATGAATAGCTGAGAACATGATGAATATAATGAAGATAGGGAAGATTTTAAAGGCAATAAATCTTATCTAGAAAAATACTTGGCAAATAAATAATTTACATTTTACAAGATATGATATAAAATATATCATATTTTATCACAAAGCAGTCTAAAGAAAGCAAGAGGAAGAGAATCCATATAAAGTTTAAAATGAAAAATTATATAAAAAGTGAACTGGAGAAAATTAAAAAAAAAGTTATAGGGAGACAGTTGCAATTATGTGGTTATATATGAAAAATAAACAAACACTGTATGAGTTTTTGATTTTTCAGACAAGTATAAAGAAGCCTCTTTTTGAACTCGGTGGCAATATTTTGATTTTTTTCCCAATAGTTATTTCATCATGAAAAAAACTTATTAAATGCTTTTATTGAAGTTGAAAAATCAGTTTGTTTTTTTATTTGTTAAGTGAAGTTCACCAACAATATAGTTTTGGTAAGCATTTTTTTAAAAAAAAGAAAAAAATTATAATCAAAGTAAAAATGTTAAACATTTTTCACTTAAAAAACATTTCATATTTTTAATCACTTATATCAATATCAATAACAATACTTTGAAATTGGCTATTATTATTAATATTGGGATTGTCTAAGTGTTGACTGATTTTAAATGATTACTTACAAACTCATTTAGCCTTGACCATTATTATATACTATTCTGTACACATACTAAATATGATATATACAGAAGAATATATTTTAAACTTATAGTAGAAATATCTAATGATATATATATATATATATATATATCAAGTATGTGTCCAGTGAATTTAAAGTATGATATAGTTTCACATTTTTATTTACTGCATCAATATTAAAAATTTTAAAATAATGGAGATACAATTTTTTTTAAATATTAAATGCTTATATTGACTGTGCACTGAAAAGGCAAAAAATAATTGTTTGCTTAACTACTATTAAGATTTTCAAATTTAACTTAAAATAAAAGCATGGGGGGGGTATCCAGAAAGAATTAAATCAATCTTTATTTTTATAACAAGGGATTGACTTAATTAATTTATTACCCCCCATGTTTTTATTTCAAGCTAAATCTAAAAACCCCAATTGTAGTTGATGAAACAATTATTTCTTTGCTTTTTAATACACAATCAGTAAAACCATATAATATAATTTTTTTTATCACTATTAATTTTTGAATGAATTTAACATCAGAATTTTAAACATAATTTACATAATCGATGAAACAAAAAAATGATAAGGATATTCATAGAATTTATAATATGAAGACACATTCTGACATACAGAATAAATATTGACTAATGTAAAACTTCAGTAATATAAAACTTTTAAATTATGTCTGTTGCAAATTTGTATTACTATATAAGCAATATCTGTCATATGGGAAATATCCAGATGATTAACTCATGTTCAGGGAGTGTTCTGAGATCAAAATGGATCTAAAAACTAACTATGAAGTTCATTAATATTAAATAAGATATGAAAAAAATCATTAAATCTTTTAAGAAGAAATTCTAATGACTTAAGACTAATATAAAATATGTATGTGCACATTCAGTGTATTCATAGCTTAATAATTTTAACAAACTTGGAAATCAATTATGACTTATGGAATATATCATATGATGATATAAACCTATTCATGGCACAGCTAAGTCAAAAAGGGATTACTATGGTAATTCACAAGTCAGATTCCTAAAAAAAACATTTAAATAAATTTGCAAACTATGCTGACTTTCTTGTTCAATGATAATCTATTGGTCAATTCAAAATTAATCAAATGACCATTTTTATCTGATCTCCACTTTAATATTCAAAAATAATAAAAGTCATTTTTTTTACTATTAACAGTTGGTTTAGTACCATTTACCAAACTGGAAATCAGATTAGTTTTACTTAGTTATATTTCAGCCATTTTGGTTATCCATACTTTATTTATCACTACATAAAAAACTGGAGATTTGATAAAAGTAATCATTTTTATCTAACAAATAGATTAGAATTGATACAAAAAAGTCAATATTATTTGAAAGTTTATTTAAATAACTTTTTGGAAATTAGACTTGTGAATTATTGTAGTATTATTTAAAATTTAATTGTACCATGAATATATATATATATATATAATGGTAATTAACTACTATATACACCTGGGTCTCTTTTTACGCGGATTTATTTAACATGATTTTGAAGTTATGCGATTCATGTTTCACCGGAAGTCGAACTCCGATAATGCGCTATTACTTTAAATAATAAATTTCGCGCACTTACATTATATTGAAAGTAATAGCACATTATTGGAATTCGACTTTCATCTTAGTAATTTCAATATTTTCAGTGCTTTATAATAGTAAGATTTTATGCAATAATGAAATTAAAATCATGATTTCCACATTTTATGTATACACACATTAAATTTTACAAGATTATAATGTAAATTTGTTCAAACATTGTGCATGTTAATTTTGCATTTTAAATCACATTCTGTTTTTGCTTTTTAAAAAAGAACGTAATCAATTATTAATCATTTAGTGTCCGCAAGTTTATTTTTAAAAGGTGAGTAATAGCAGTGGGCACAATTAAATTTGACAATTAAAAATTAAAATCTGATTTTTAATTGTAATTAACAATTTAAAAATTACTTACGGTGACTTGAAATTAATGTGATGTAAAACGAAATTTGATTTTTAAATGGAATTGAAAATTAAAAAATTAAAGACAAAAATAAGAATTTAATTTTTAGTTGTTAGTTTTAATTAAATTTTTCCCAGCAGTGGTGAATAAATGTCTTTTTATTATCATAAGTCTAAGTTCATAAACAATTAATAAAATCATCGTCTCAAAGATTAATTACTAATTACATTGTCAACAGAAAACCATTAACACAACATGAGAGTGAACTTGGCGCTAGTTGTATTTCCTCTTGTGAGAATCTGATTTTTTACCAGTTTGCAAACGAACGTGTTTTTTGGCAAATAGCGATAATAATTAAAACATGTATAAAAAAATGTAAATTACTGTACTGTAAATTATGCATAAAAATATATTATTTTGAATAAAATTAAATATTATAGTTAAAAAAAGTTTGTCTTGTATCAATTTTTTTCAAATTTGAAATTTTTTATTAGTCATATTTTATTTCCTTATTTTTTTTTTTGTGCAAATTTTAAAGTAATTTTACGTTGGTGCTTTGCTTTTATGCGAATTTTGAAAAATCACAGACCGCATCCCCCCTTTTTCAATGTAAATTATGTCTATTTTTGCATGATTTCATTTGCACATGTTTTCTGAGGAACCTATCTATCATGTAAAACGAGACCCAGGTGTATAGTTTTTTAATCTGAAAAAGTATTTTTGGTTAATTTCTTAATCTTCTTCAACTGCCGTTAAATAATAATTTTTTGGCAGGTGAGCCGGGTTAAGGAATTAACCAAAAGTACTTCTGCAGATTAAATGACTGTATATAATAGTTAAATACTATTATATTTATTATTTTTATTGTTATTACAATAGTTTTCTTTAATTCATTGGTGGTTAAGAGGTCAGCAACAGCTGCTTTATAAGCAGTTGTCCCGGGTTAGTGGATTCTCTTCCAGGCTGATGCCATGACACATGAGAAAAAAAACAACAAACATTTTATTTGTATTATATATAATAAATAACTCAGATTATATGTAACAGAACATAAAATAACTGATGCATCCAATGAGTTATATCAAATTCATCCCTCATTTAAAATTACAAAAATAAACTAAGCATATATAAGAACAAATACTAAGAGACAGGTGGTATTATTTGCTTTTTGAGGATTTATTTGCATCATATAATTCATTGGATGCTTCAGTTTTTTGTGTTTAACTGTTTATTAAATTATTGATGTTTTGACAAAATATCATTAATCATTATCAAGATTAACATCTTAATGAAGAGCTGTTATATCTTAAAGAATAATGAGATTTAATAAATAATACACAATTTAACACAAAAAAGACTTTATTTACACCGTGACTATAAAAAAAATTAAATATAATATACATATATATTGTAATGAAGTTATGCCCATTAGAAAATTATATATTTATTAACTGAGAATAGATTGGTCTTTTATAACTAAATAACATCCCTTCTGAAAGATTTGAAGCATTTTAAGATTCTGTAAATAAAATGAATATAAATAAATAATAATATTAAGAACATAACTTTGACAATAATGACAGATATTTAGTGAAATCTTGGGAATTTAATAAACAAAATAATACATGGATTAACACGAAAAAAACTTTATTTACATCATGTAAACGTGAAAATATTAAATATATATATTGTAATGGAATTATGCATTCTAAACAAATACCACACATCGGGAAAGGTTTGAAGTATTTTATGATCTCTTAACAAACAAATAAAAATAACAACATTAATTAAACAATTTAATTAATGTTTAAAAAAAATGAACGCATTTTTTATTATAAATTACGACGTTTCCTTTTAGTAATTGCGAATAGCTTTTCCTCTAGTTTTTAAATCTAATATAAAATAGCGACTACAAATTTAAGCTTAACATGTATTTTTATATAGGAATTTACAAATGTAAATTCTCATATAAAATAATGAAAATAATCTTTTAAATCATGACACTCCAATATTTGATTACTTTATTTGTGTTTATTCTCTTATATAATTTCTCTGAAGAGAAATGTTTTAAAAGTGTTTGTCCTTAAATGGTCGATTTAAAATATGTTTTACTTATAAATCCATATCATATGTAAGCATACTATGTGTGGACTATGATTTAAATTATGCATTAAGATTGTGGTCTTTATAATATTTTTATATAGAAAAAGTATATATTATGATTTTTTCATTCTTATTCTAATCCATATTATCTTTTATCTAGCATTAGCCTCTTGATTTTGCTTATGTTTTTAAACATTTCATTCTTAATATCTTTATTGATTGGAGTCACTGAAAATTATATTGATATCTCTGATTATAGTCATGTCAAGAATTAATTACTATTTAAAATTAAGTGGGATAAAATAATTATAAATACTTTCTGTATATTATATTAAAAAAATCTCTGAATAATGAGACAATTAGCCCCATAAGCTGAGAACCATGACCTAAAGATACTCAAATACTGTGCTGAAAAAGAATCAAAGATATTTCCCCACATGATTTTGTAGAATGTCATTACATTAAACTCATTTGGTTGTATATTTGTTGATATTACAAAGAGAAATAAAAATTTCTAAAGTTATATTATATTTAAAAATCTAATAGTAAGACAAAATAGTGCCATAAGGTGAAAACCTGATTTAAATATACCCAACATATTACTGATGAAGAGTCAAGGATATTTCCCAGTATGAGTTTGTAGGATGTCATTATATTAAATCATTTTGCTTGTATATTTTTTGATATCAGAAAGTAAGATAAACATTTAGAATAGTTAGACAAATGAATTGGTGCCATAAATTGAGAACCATGATCTAAAGCAGAGGTCCCCAAACTTTTTTTGCCATAAACCTCATACCAGCCTAATATTAAATTTTCCTAAACTTTATATTGTCAAATTTGTTTTTCACAACTGACATAGAGATGTTCACTTTGATAGGGCGTTGTAAAAAAAGAAAACAAACTTAATTTTTTTATTCAGATCTTTATTGAAATAATTAAATTAAAAATCTTATTTTTATGTGAAATAAAACAAAATTAAATGTTAATAGCTCAAAATAAAAAAAAGACTAAATTAAAATTCTCTTTAAAATTTAGCACAAAACTCTGTAAATATTTGGATTTTGGACAAAAATCAGAATTTAGTAACAAAACCATAAAATAAAGCTAAGGTTCAAAACTAAAAATACAATAATTAATGGTGTTAATGGGAGGAATGAACTTGATGCTCTGATAGCAATTGCTTAATATTTGGAGTCAAATGACTGAGGTATAGCCTTAAATCTCCTCATTCAGTTATTTGCATACAATTTCTTTTTTGTGTGTCAGCAGATTAGTTACTGTGCTAAAACCCCTTTCCACAAGGTATGAAGATGGAAAAGCTATCAAAAATTTTCTTGCAATACTCCATAATGCAGGATAAGTAACAGCTACATTTTTTTGAAGCCAGAACTACTGATACCCCTTTTTGAAATGCACTTTAAGTTCTTCATTAGTGCTTATTTCAATGAGTTCTTCTTGTAGTGTGATATCTGATTCTTCAATTGCACCATACGGATTGATAACCCAGTGTGGTATTTCCATAGTTAAAACATCATCAAATCTGGTTTTAAAAGTCTGAGTGAAGGGCATTTAAATGTTGAACATATCCAAAATGTCACCATTCTGAAAGTTTGTCAATGATAAGTTGTGGAACTATGAAAATTCATGCCTTCTAATGTTTTGTTTGAATAGGTTAATTCTGGCAAGAAAAGCTGAAATTATGGACTTTGTTTTTATTAAATTCAGGCTGTCTCCTTGTAACTGCAAGTTAACCTCATTAAATTTAGCAAATAAATCTGTTAAATAAGCAATATCTTGTTTCCATTTTATTAAATTTTCTTTCAAAATGGGATCTTTATCATCCAAAAATTCTAAAATGAGTTCAAAAAGTGAAAAAAAATCTTTTCAAACATAAGCCTTTTGAGAGCCAGTGTACTTCAGTGTGAAGAAGTAAGTGATGAAAGTCCTTATCATTTTCTTCACACAACTGCTCAAACAACCTAGAATTTAACATGTTGCTATGAATCTTGTTTACTGCTGTTATGATGAATAGGAGAGATTGATGCAATCTGGCACTTAGATTTTTACCTAGTGAATATTGTCAGGGAATGATGCAGTGAATTGCAAATATACCAGGTACTTTTTGCTTTAAATAGCTTATAAAACCATGATAGAGACTAAACCTGACTGGTGTTCCATCTGCTGCTACCAATAATATATTTGTTATGGGAATTGATTTTTCCATGAAATAGTCTTAAAACATTAAATATTGATTTGCCTTTAGTATCTGTTGTCAAAGTTTTCATAAAAAGCAATTCTTGATGGATTTCTTGGTCCATAACAAAACAAACATATACCATTAGTAGTGCTTCATTACCAGTTAAAGTTGACTCATCAATTTGAAGGAGGAAATGGTTTGTTTTTAGATAATTACACAAGAAAATTTCCACATCATGACTCATTTTGTTAATATGTCTTTGAACTGTGTTGTCACTCAAAGGAATTTTTTTGAGTATATCATATGCAGGTTTATGTAGAACAGTTTTAAAACCTCCTCAATGGCTGGCAAAATCAGCTGTTTGCCAATAGTATGAGGCTTTCCTGATTTTGCTATGAGTAATGAAATATTGTAAGATGCCAGCAAACCATCATCATCTCTTTTTGGCATTGAAGCAAACATGCTGTCTAGTGTGATTTCTTCTGAAGTTTTTCTTTCAGTGTTTTAAAGTATATAAAATCTTTACATGTTTTATCAGGATGCAATCTTCTCAGATGATACTCCAGCTTAGATGGTTTCAGAGCATCATTGCTTAAAACTTTGTTGCACAAAAACACATGGGCAAATGCTTGTCTAACAGTGATGGAATAAAACCGAACTTCAAATAATCAATGCTACACTGCCTACATTTTTTTAGCCTCTGCCATGTTTTAAGTAGAAGATATCTGTCAACAAAAAACAAGCTATTTAAATCTCATAAGATAAAAAAATTAAAATTAATTGTCTGAAGTAAGACTCTATTGAGGCACTTACATTAAAACTAAGTATAATGAAAATTGAAAAAGTATCCAAACAATTCCTACTCCTTTAACACAAAATCTTTAAAAAAACACCTACACAAATAAAAACAAACCTTAAAAAATAGGAAATAATTATTTTTTACTATATCTGAAGCATTGACTATTTCTTTGTTTGGATATTTAATTTTTTGTTTGAGCATGCAATTAGAGTTTTTGGTCATATGTTTTAGCAGGTATTATCTTTATTTGAAATATTTAACTAAAAAATGTGGCTGAGATCACAATCTGAATGACTAACTAACTAAAAGTTTGTATTTACTTTCCTTAGATACTCCTAAACAAGATGTTTTTAATTCACTTTGATTTGCATCTGTATTTTGCACTAAATAAAATTAATATTTTTCAACCACTTTTCTTCTCAAAATTCAGAATAGAAATAATCAATGTTTGATTTAACACCCCTATTTATAAATGCCTAATTTAGCACATTCATGCAAAAGTTTGGGTCTGAATAAGTCTGAATAGTGCTCAATGTGATGCTGGTATGAAAACTTGTAGAAACTGGTACATAATCATAGAACACTATGAAGCAGATACCTAAATAATATTGTGAACCAATAATTATTTGATTTTGTCATATTTTAATAACACATCGTAAAAATTAGGTTTAAATATCAGCAAAAAATACTGTAATAATTCAAAAATTATAATTGTCCAAAAAAAAAAAAAAAGCATTGTAAAAACTATTATTACCTTTATTTTTAGAAGCTACATTGTAATTTTTGTGATTTGCAAGAATTATAATAACAAAATCCAAAACTTATTGTACCTACTTATATAATTAATTATTTCAAATTTAAAATATCTACTTAAAAGTTAATGAAACACCTGAAATAATGATTTTGGTGGGTGGACCTCCATTTACATATCCTGGCCCCCCCAATTTTTTTGTCCCTTACATGGACCCCCTGAAAATGGAAATTAAGCCCTGGGGGTCAATATTGACCACTTTGAAAAATAGTGATCTAAAGATATCCAACATATTACTGAAGAAGAGGCAAGGATATTTCGCAGTATGAGTTTGTAAGATATCATTACATTAAAATCATTTGGTTGTGTATATGTTGATATCACAAAGAAAAGTAAAAATTCCTAAAGTTATATTATATTAAAAGATCTGATAATTAAGATAAAAGAATTGATGCCATAAATTGAGAACCATGATCTAAAGATATCCAACAAATTACTGAAGAAGAGTCAAGATTATTTCCCAGTATAAATTTGTAGGATGTGATTACATTAAAATCATTTTGTTATACATTTGTTGATATCACAAAGAAAGGCACAAATTTCTTAAAGTTATAAAGAAAATTTTATGGCAAGGTGCAGGCACAATTTGACAAAAATTGCAGCCTAACTGGACACATTAGATCAATGTCTAGAATCTTAAGAGATTTGTAAAAACTGGGCTTCAGAGAATTTTACATAATGCCATTACACAACAATAGCATTTAAACATCACTTGATCTTAAAAGCATATGATTATATAAACAGTCATAAATTGCTAAAGATTAAATAATGAATACAACATTATAAAAATGAAAAGAAAAAACACTAAAAAAATCACATTCTCTAATGATTGGTGGTAGACCACAATCCTTAGCATAACTTCATATTTGATGGTTGGAAGACAAAATTCTATGTACATATTCTTTGACAAGGATTAAATAATAACATAAAAATGAATTAAGATTAATTTGTAATTATATCAAATGAATTATGCTAAAGAAACTTAA
Source organism: Epiperipatus broadwayi (assembly GCA_028023455.1). Lineage (NCBI taxonomy): Eukaryota > Metazoa > Onychophora > Udeonychophora > Euonychophora > Peripatidae > Epiperipatus > Epiperipatus broadwayi. Next base: position 713,898 of record JAQFVV010000166.1, read on the forward strand.
CTTTAATAAACTGATTATAAATTAAGAAATTAATTAAAACATAAATTCAATAACATTATACATAAATGACTAAAACAAATATCATAAAAGTGAGGTGACGTGTGCATAACACAGTAATAAAAAAGTGATAATGGAGGTTTGTGGTGATGATATTTTAGATATGATAATATGTTGGACTGTTTCTATCATCTATCAGTATATGTTCAATGTATAGAAAATTTTAAACTTTATTTAAACTCATCAAATACAAACACCTTATTAGTAATAGCTCGCAAATGGACAAAACAGGTTAATAATTACATGGTGTTCCAAGTAGTAGTATTCTCCATTCTTCTTCAAGTGTTGCTGATATGACCAGTGACAATATTAAATAGGAGTCAAACATACACATTTAGATTCTGCCTTTGACAGAATAGCTCAGTTGGTTAGAGGGTTGCCTTAAAATTCAATATTTGAGAATCTAAAGATGTAAGTTTGATTCCTATGTTAATATTGTCACTGGTCAGGCCAGCAACACCTGAAAAGGAGTGAAAAATAATACTAGTTCAAATGTTGTGAAATTACTAACCTGTGTTGTCTATTTGTGTGTTATTACTAACAAGTTATTTGTATTTGAAAAGTTTAAATAAAGTTTAAAATTTTCGATACATTCAACATTTACTGATGTGATACTGGAGATTTGTTTTTTTATGACTGATTGCATATAAAAATAAAGAACATAATTCTTTCATTTCATATTTTTATATAACAATAATTTCAAAAAAAGCCATTTGCAGAGTTTGTGTTTTCTAGGGCAAAATTCAAAATTATTGCCCCGAAAGCGCTAAGCCAGAATAAAACAATTAAAATATAGCTTCACTAGTGTGCGTTGAAAGCACAGTATAATAATTATGAAAACATTTAATTGGAAACAAAGAACCTTACTGCTTTATTTCATAAATCTTCAGACTTGATGCAAATATGTTCTAATAAAATCACAAAGTAAAATTTATTCAGATGTTGGCAATAATAATGAGTTGATAATTAGAAATTAACAAAATAATTTTTTTTTTTCATAATTTATAGCAAAGTACAATTATTTCATAAAATTTAGCTTTTGCCTTCTTGATTTTGCAAAATTATTAATTATAATTTAAAGTTCTACATGGTTTTGGCTTCAAAAAATGTAAAATCAAATTTAAAAAATCTTTTTTCAAGAAGTATAAGTACTCTTTCTTATTGCATTGCCAAATGTATACCATATAATATTAAATCATACATGCACTTTACTGCTGTTACACAATGCTTTATTTACCGCCCTCTTTTACAGTTTCAATTGCCCCAGCAATCTTTTTCAGAACTTTTATATCTCCTAACTTCAACTGCTAAATTCAAATTTTTGTATTTTTTAATTTAACAGTTGAAGTTAGGAGATATAAAAGTTCTGAAGAAGATTGCTGGAGCAATCGAAACTGTAAACTGTAAAAGAGGGTGGTAAATAAAGAATTGTGAAACAATAGTAAAGTGCATGGATTATTGAATATTATATGTTAAAAATCTTTCTTGAATCGTATAAGTTGTTAGATAATTTTTTTTAAATTTTAACTTAGAAAAACAAATTTTTGTTATGTATGTAAATACATATTTTATATTTGTCATTTATTAAATTTGTTGATATTTAGCACAGTTTGAAATGACTTTAAAATATGAAAATTTGTGACATATACATCTGAAATTTATTTGTTGAAACATAAAAGAACATCATATAATTATAAAATTGAAGCTATTTTCAAAATTATTATTTTTTAGAAAACTACAATTTTAAAGCGTTTTGCAATTCCACTGATCTGATTCCTATTAAAAATTTGTTTGAGACTGATATAGATCGACAACTTTATATCTTGACTATTACAAGTAATTAATTAATTTTTTACACATTGTAGAAATTCCTAAAAAACAAGATTCTTAAAGTATGGAATCTGGAGTAAGTGCCTACCGATGCAGGGTTAAAATGGTATTAATTTTAGATTCAAAATCAAGGAGCCCCGAAGATAATTTCTGACTCACTGATTTACAGTTATTATTATTAATTTTGTATCCAATTTATTAAATAACTTTGCATACATATATTAATATGTTATTCTTTCATGATTAGTGCACTTTACACAGAGGCTATACTCTCCACATAGTAGCACTATTCAGTGCAAGCCAGAGTAATCAATGGATGTAAGAAGGTTTGTACAAAATGCCTACTCACCCAATATCCCCAGACTAGTTTCTAGCTTGTGGCTTTCATCAGCGAGGAGCCTTGTATCTGAGAGCACTGCATCTAGATCTTAGGATATAATGCAACAAGCTAGAAACTAGTCTGGGGATATTGGATGAGTAGACAGTGAATAGGGATTTTATGCACCCTTCTTGCATACATTGATTACTCTGATTTTCTCTGAGTGGCACTACTGTATGGAGAGTTCAGATTTGTGTAAACAGCTTGTGTAAGCATAAAGAATGATGATCATGTGATGTTTAGTGGTTTAATTAGTGCACTTTGCCCAGGAGTCATGATTATGGTGCTTGGCACCAAAACTGCACCACTAATGAAAGAATACCACATTTCGCCAGTTATTATCATTAATAAACCAAAATATAAAATATATATGCAGACACAAACATTCACAAAACAAAAACTCATATACTTTTTTTTAAAAATCGTCATTGTGACATCAAACATTTAAGTAAAGAAAATTTAAATTGCAAATGACTTTACTTTCAATTCTCAATAAAGATAATTAAATAAAAGAAAAACTCTTACAACATAATCTCATATCAAACATTTATTATCTCCCCCAAAAGAATACTTTTTCAAAAAAAAAAAAAGCACCGCAGTAAATAAATTGCTTTCTTCCATTTCTTTGACCATTAGATTTGTTTAAATATTTGGTGAACTGATAAGATTATAAAAGTCGGTTTAAAAAAGCTTAGAGATGAAGAGAAAGACTGTTCAGAAGAAATGATTTTAATTTCATAGATTATTAAACCTACAAGAAAGAAATTTAGATATTCTTAATTAGGAATAATAAAAAAAAAACATTACTTTTTTGTTTACACAACCAAAAACTGTATATAAATACATTAAACTTTATTGATTATATCAAAATTTAAAGTAAAATGTTAATGTACAAAGTAATGCCGTTAAATAAAGATTTAAAACGTTATGCCGAACAATTTAAAAAATATATAATTAATAGTACAGATTATAGAATTTATCTTTAACGTTTTAGTATTAATATTAAATTGTTATATTTTTATTTACTATTGTCAAACTCACTCCAACCACAACTTTGATACCATCCACCTCAGATAAATACAATAATGATTATTACTAATCATTTTCTAAACTAGAGATTATCTCTAGCACAGATATAAACTTTAAACCTGTTAAATCTTAAAATATCTGATTTTTTTTAAAAATTTAAACACCCACACACACGGAGTTATTCACCTTTCTTTTTCTCTTGTGTAATATCTTAATATTAAGTAGAGGTCAAGCTAGAAAGAGAAATCGATCGTTGAGATTAGATAAATATTTTGGAAAATTAATAAACATTTTCAGCATAACATAAAGAGCAGTTTATAAATGCTTCATTATGTGCAGTTGTATACGTTCTACTCATTATGGATGCAAGGAATAAATTGTTAATGGCAGGTATGGTTTAACATAGTAATAAAGTACTGAACCTGAGAGCCAAAGATTAATCAAAAACTCAGCCATTTAAATTCTGGTGGTCAAACATCACACGACTCCTGAGCAATTAACTGTTCTAATAATAGCAAACTATAACCATGTCTGATGGTAGAACATCTGATTTGGTATTGGGAGTCTCAGGATCATTTTGGGATTGGGATGTCTTGGGATCAATTCTACTCCAAATTTTATGAACACCCAAGAAATAAAACTGTTAGCAGTTTTTTTTTTATAGCAAACTATTGCACAGTAAGATATTTTAAAAATGAATACATTGATATAAAATATACATTTAAATATAAACTCAGTTTATTTCAACCATCCAACTCGTGATGATCATCAATGATAGTTTCCTATTAATGTACTACTGTCTTGACACAATTTATTATGTAATCATTATTTATAATTCTGCTAGCCTGTGAATAAAAACTGAGGTAGATGGGTTTTACTAATTTAATTGTGTAAAATTCAGAAAAGCATTTTGTTTTGCCATATCACATCTGGTTAATTTGAAATAATACAAAATGTTATTTTGTCAATATATAAAATTTTCAGTAACTTAGTATAGATTGAATTGGATTTACTACATACAAATGTTAGTATGGAACATGCAATCTCATTTTTTCCTATATTAAACACAAGTGAAAACTGCCTTGTAAACAATAGGTGGTTTGTATGTTTCATTTCCCCTTATACTTAAGCTGGCAAAATGAAAAAGATAAATGCACATTTTAAACCAGTAGTGCTAAATAACTAATTTAAATCACTAGCCCTACTTGAAATAAAAATTACAGAATTATCCATACCATAGTTCTATTAAGAAAATAATCAAGAATATTTAAGGGGAAAAATGATGCATATTATCATAAATATATACACGGGGAAGCTAATTTTTAATAAAGCAAAAAATGAATACCCCCAAAAAATATTAACATTGCCATGTCTGTGTTGAAGGATATGTTTGAATATGTTTCCAAATGCAGTTTAGAGGAAATATTAAGTACCTGAAATTTTCTGAAGAGCTTCTACAATTATGAGTATACCTTTTGGTGTTTAAAACAATTTTTCTTTCAGAATTTGCCTATTTCATTCTTAGGTTTCTCTCTTTAAGTACAAAATTACATATAGAAGACATACATAACACATAAGAAAAACAATGTAACAAGCAGATTAAAAAGGACATGTGTTAAAGGCTTACTCACATTACACTTATAAGGAATATATGTTAAAAATATGAAGTCACTTTTTCCTCTTGTGTGTTCTTGAAGTTCTTGAGTGATCTCTAGAGGATCTTGTAGACACTGCCTTCTGGGCATCCTTGATACACCAGTCATAGTGCAATTATAATAAAATTTTTATAAATAAAGATTGAAATACAGTTTTTTATATTCACAATAATGCACACATGAATACAAATGAAAGTAAAAGATGCATAAAACATAAACTTGATAAGTTATGTCTTAAGCACAAGTGATAGGCAATCTTAAAAAGAACTGTTAGCCCAACTGTTTCAAGTGAATATGATAGGATTGGGGTTTAAACACTTCTGTTTGCACAAGTAGTTTGAGATGCACATCTAACTTCCTATATACATTGAGACTTTGACCACACCCTTCTTATGGTGGACTGTCATGAATGTCACTGGACAAAACTCCACTACAATATAATAATTAATATGACTGCAATACACAGTAAAATAAGATGCATAAGAACCTAATCTCACAGTTACATTTTAATACAAGAAAAACAGAATTGTGTCACAACTAGATGTGAAATGATATTGCTTATTATTGCAATATATAGCAACATATTATCTTGTTACTTCTATTTTCCTTAAGGCAGAAACTAATCATACACATTTATAAAATTAGTTCTTTAATATCTAAAGTTTACAATATTCATGTAAATTTTAGGATTATAAGAAGGTGCTATAAAACAATATAAGAAGGATGTTCCAGATGTTATAATAACATCACAGGATTGTACTAATCTTTTTATATCTTAGAAATAAAACAATCAAACCATATCTTGTTTATGATATTGAACCTATCTTTTATTTATTGTACATCGGTGCATGTATGTGAGTATATCATTTACAATAATGTTATATTGTATTGCAATAAATGATGTGATAGGGTTTTAGAATCGTGTATCATGACTGTAAATATGTTAAGTTCTCTAACTAAAAGTTGTTTGGGTTAGTCAAAAAGACTATTAATAGCAGATGCTAAATACCATTTACTCTCTAAGCACAATTTATTCTAGCATGTTAATTTTAAAACTACATCTCAAACTTAGATGAGCATTGTGTCATCAAAATAATATATATATTCTGAATAAAATAAAGAAAAATGTAACAATAATGACCTAAAAACAAAATAATCTGAACTTTCACTTGAAGATTATTATTCAATTGGGTTAAAATTGTGTTATTCTCATCATAGTATGAGATGATGTAACTTATTTTTTTAAAAAATAGTCCTTAGAAAGAATGACCAGCAATGCAAAGTGAATGATGAGTAAACGTGAAAAATATATTTTTAATTTATGTGTACTATGAAAGTTTTCTTTGTTTTATATAATTATATTATTTGTATTTTCTTTGTATTTAAAGTATTATTATTAAAAATGTATGGATTTCCATTATAATCTGCTATCTTAAGATTATTCGTTCAAAAAACTGCATATATTAATGATCACTAGGTAATAATTTTTCAGATCATTGTTAGATTTACAAAAAGTATTGGTGTTGCTCTCATACCAAATTTTTAGAATAGTTTCATATAAATAATGTTAATCAATAGTTTTAGTGACCTCAGTTTTGCTTTAGGTTTTAAATAATCACACAGACTCTTGAAATTAGATTCAAAACAGTTAAAACCAATTTTAAAAAATCTTATAGTTCTATTTAATGATCATTATTTTAGCTTTTCAAATCATAAACTTAAATATCTGATATATAATATTAGCAGTCTTATTGATAGTGATAGTTTTTCTAAAGACGTTTCTAAACTGACTTCATATACACAGAAGTTATCAAACCTTTTGACTGAATTATTATTATTAATTTTTTATAAACTTTTCATTTTCTTTGTTAACACTATCAGGAAAATTTATAAGACTATCAGAAAATTGATCTTTAATAAACAAATAATGACAATAACTCCACTACTGGTTTTGTTCCAGTCTGAAATTAATTGCTTTGGGAATTCTCAAAGCATGCTTCCTTTGGCAATGATAATTATAAGTTTGTCATCCTTACATAAGAAAATGAGAAATGTGGGCTCTCTGAATATTCTTTTCAAGGCTTCAAATATATTAACTCCAATTAGCTCTCTTCTTTTAATTATAATAATGGAGGAGGGGTGATCCAATATTAAATCAAAAGGAAAAGTGAACCACTTTTGTAAAAGTAAATATATGTACTATCTTCCTGAATATAGTGTTCCTCTTTCATTGACGTCATAAAGTAGGTACAAATTGTTCAAAATGATCCATTCCAAAATTAAAAACCTGCTTCACCCATATCTCCAAAATCTACCATGAGAACTGAAAACTCCTAAAAATACAGAAGGTATAGCAATATCTGAAAAAAAAAATAGGAGTAAGATCTTTTGGTAATGGAATTTTTTTACACATTGCATACATAATCCATAAAATTGTAGTTTCTATATCACTTGAACTATCTTCAATAGAAGTTATTAAATCCCAAACACAATCAAACTTTTGAAAACTTGTTAAATGTTAATTTTGTTTTACTACAGCAAAACGTATCTTGGATAGTCTTTAGTTTTTGAACCTGAATTGATTTTTTAAATAGATATATGTATCTCCATACTAATATAGAACATGGATTTCCTTGATTTAGGACTGTATTTAATAAGTTAACAGATAGGATATTTCATCATAGTGGTAAAATTTCAAATTAGTTGTACATAGAACTATTATTCTGCAAAATATTTTATATAGAAACAAAACAAACCTTCTATCACTGAAACATGATATTGCAAAAGTCTAACTTGAAAATATCCTTCAAATTTCTAAAACTATGATGACAGATCAATTAATATATTATGCAGTTTCTTGGATATGGTAATATTGAATCTGTTATTGCAAGAGAGTGCATATAATAGATTGATCATGCAATCAATAAATAGTAGTAGAATTCCTAAAAAATGTATTATTTTTATAAATTTGGGAATGATATTCATGGAAAACACAAATCCATTTTCCTTATAAAGATTAATTATCTTAAAAGCATTCTAAAGAGACTCAACATTAATTTCTTATATTAGAAAAATATGACTGAGAACAGACCATTTGAAAAGCTACTATTAAAAATGTGTTAATGATTTTCAAAAGCAAAAGCTATTGCAGAATAAAAAAAAATCATTTCCAAGATATCATATAAACAGATTATGAGAACCCCACAATTAATAATTGTTAAAGTATTTGGGATTTGGAAACTGATATGTATAATGTTCACAAAACTCATCTTTAAATATAGTTTTTTGTTTTTCTGTCTTTCTTTTTCTATTTCTAGAATTTGAATGGTCATATTTGTTTATAATAAAGATCAATAATTATTGAATATATGTTCACATCTTTTACAATGATAATTACCATGTTTTCACTGTCAATAAGTGAAAAGTGACTAAATTAATAAAAATAATAGACATATTAAAGAAGTTGAGTTAAATAAGTATGTATACCATATTTACTATTACCAATTCATAGCAGAAGGAAGGACTATCCAAGTTTCTCTGGGTTATAACTTCTCCACATTACATCAAAAACATCCTTATTCTAGCTAACTATTTCACACATGGTCACTTTCTAGGTTTTTTAATTCTCTTGGAATCCAATTAGCTCTTCTAAAACTATACCCAGCCCAACTCCATTTCAGTCTCTTAATTCTTTCAATGCTGTCAGTGATATTTGTTTGTTTTTCTCATTCAAATATTATACTTTTTACCTTCCTTGTTATTCTCAACATTAATTCCTTCATGCTTCTTTGAGAGTATGTGTATATATAATATTTACATTACTATTGAAATATATTTCATTTTATTTGTTAATTAATCTTCAATTATATTTTATTTACTTTAGTTTCAAATTTGGAAATATTCTTTATTTAAATTTATTTAGTAAATAGAGACAAGTTAGTTAAAATGTCTGTTAGAATTGAAAATCAAATATTTTATTTATTCAAAAATACGATATTCAACTTTTCAAAAAGGGCAGTCAGAATAAATATAGAACAGAAACTGTACAGTTTCAGCACAGATACGATTAAAAGTTTTCATCTATAAAGCAGAAAATAGGTGCATTTGAATTGCTTCATGTCATCAAACCACTAGTCGATGTTAAGAGAAAATAGACATTGCTGGACAAAGCTTTTAAGATGTGACACTAATAAAACTCTCCGTGTTTAATAATTATTTCAATGAAGCTATGTTCCAATATATCTAGAAATAAATAAATAAACCATTCACTGAGTTTATTACGTAACTGTTTCTTTTGATTTACCCCTGAATATATAAATATATTACAACTATGACAGAAATTTCCATGTAAAATTAACTAAGCAATTTTCACATTTAACGTTCTCTTTACGATACGAAATGACATAAATCTGCCAAGAGTAAGAATTTATGATTTTCATGTGAAAAGCTGCTCTTTGAAAGATAAAACAAAGTTTTGTCTTAGAGATTTATATTTAAAATAATACATTATAAAAACTTGTTTATTTAATTAAATCAGAGGTGGCGAACCTCCAGCCCATGAGCCAACTCCTTTATTCAAAATTTCTCAATCCAGCCTAAGGATATTTTCAAAAATGTATATAAAATGACCTTGTATATAACTTCTATTTAAACATGCACAAAGAGTAAATATTGAATTGAGAATTAAGTAAAATATTATTTTCTCAACAACATTTTTTCTTCATTTAACCTTTATAATAGTTCTATTTCATTCTATCAGAGGTACAATGTTTTAGAAAATTATATATATATATTACAAGGTCTATCTGATTACAAACTTAATCTATGATTCTGAGAACATTTTGTTTGTTTATAAAGTGATTTTTACAGACAAACATATACTAGCAAAAATAAAATTTCAAATTTTACTTTGTTTCATTATTATTTTGTATTTATTTTTTTTAATTCAATAGCTGTTCTAAGTAATATAAGAAAAACGGACACAGAAAATTATGTATTTCCGAAGAAATGGGGCAACACATATTTTTTTTATAGAAGGAAATGGTAAATAGGTGAACCTGATATGTCTGGAAAGTATTTCAGTTAATAAAAAACACAATATTAAAAAGGACTATTTATCAAAACATTCTGATTACAATAAAATTATTTGGGAAAAAAAAAAATAGTAATATAAAAAAGTTGAAAAGGAGCTTCCTCGAATGACAGATATGTTTTATAAAAAGTACAAACAACTCAGAAAATTTTGTGAAAGCAAGCTTTTATTTTAAAAATCAGAAAATTCAAAAACATTTTATAAAGAGGAGTTTATAAAAGCATGCATCCTAGCTGCTGCAGAATTAATTTCTCCAGATCATAACTTGAAAAATTGTCATCAAATGTGAAATAATAATAATAATAATAATAATAATAATAATAATAATAATAATAATAATAATAATAAATAATAATAATAATAATAATAATAATAATAAAATATCACACTTAACCTAGTATTTGTATATATACCACCAGGCCCTGTCATCATCTCCAGAATAATAGCAACAATAAATTCAATGCTTACAGCAACACCAAATCCCATAATACTCCTGGGAGATTTCAACATAACCTCCCAAACTTTTGTCACCAAATGGATCCATCAAATAACAAACCCACTTGTGAGTGCTGAAGGTTTTCTCCCATCAAACTCAATATCTTTTAATAACAATAGATATGTCACTTATTGATTTGTGTTTCTACTCACCAATGTTACATCATTACTTTAATCTTGAACTCTGTCCATCTATAATCTCAGTTCATCACCCTCAACCTAACAAAAATACAGAATACAACAATAACCCTCCAAAAGACTATGCGAATACTTCTTCCAGCACAAACAACTGAATTCTTATATTCAGAAATATATATAATGCTCCAAAAACTTCAAAACATGTCACTCAATCCAGTACAAAAGTATATAGCATTCACCAATATACTTTCTTTCAACATCAATCATATTACTTGCAATTCAACACCCCCCATCAGATTATTAGCTTTGGCAGATGAACTACATAAAAGAATAACCATTTCCAGACCAACTACAGATAATCAAACACAAATTAAAAAAACTTACAGAAATGTACAACAATACATGCAATACACTAAAGCAATATGTAGCAATAAAAAAAGAAAAAAATATGCCTTACACAACAACATACTTGGACCAGAGCATACATACAGTGGGCATTGGGATACCCATCCACAGTCAGAGTGCCTATGGCACTTGAAATAGATGGCTCTATAACAGCTGAACATAACATGATAAACCCAATATATCAACACTTTAAAAAAAAACTGCAAAAACAGAGTGTGTACATACCAAATGAAGACATATTTGGAGACCCTGAAACAGACACACCAATAACAACAGCTGACATTGTATTTCAACTTGTAACAATAACAAACACATGTCACCCAGGACCACAAGGAATTCCCAAATTTGTGTTCAAACATCTTAGTCACTTCACAGCAAAATACCTGTGCAATCTAGAAAATTACATATCCCAAAAAATTTACAATATACAAAGTCTATACCCAATTGCAATGGTTCCATTTAACAAAAAACCAACAGCAATCTTTATCTAATCTACGACCAATTTCAATGGGACCTTTAGGAATAAAAATTCTTGAAAGAGTAATAAAGGAAAAAATAGAACAACCTATACTCCCTGTGTTATCATCAGCACAATATGCCAAAAAAGGATCATCCATTGGCCAGGGTGCCTTAATGTACAAAACAATTATTGAAGTAGTAAAAAAAAGAAAGAAATATGCACCAATTATAGTTCAACTAGACATTGAGGCAGCTTTTGACGCAGTGCCTATAGCCAAATTATTAGATGTGCTGAAAAAAACAACAACACCTCCATCCCTACTATATATAATAGCCAATCTGTTACTCAGCTGTGAAATTCACATCACATTAAATGGGAAAAAATCACCAGCCTTCAGACCGAGTCAATCCATCCCACAAGGATCCCCCCTAAGTGCCTTGCTCTTTACAATATATATAAATCCTCTATTAATAGACATACAGAAAAAAATAAAAGGCATTTAAATTCCAAACACTGCATTAAATATATCATGCATAGCCTATATGGACGATGTAACCATTTTCCTCCCCTCTAAAAAGAATCTCGCCATATTACAAGAGATAATCAAGAATTATACCTCAAATTTTAATTTAAAAATTAACACAAATAAAACTGCTGCATGGTAAACATACACAGGCAAGCACTGTACAGAGATGTTTAATGGTAAATCATCTGCTTTCCTTGGTTTCCCATTCTAACTTGGAACCAATGGAATGAGGCAAAAAATTCAAAATAAATTAAAAAAAATGCTGAAAAAATCACAGCCTCACTTGAACAGTCATACCTGTCAATATACGCAAAGGTAGCACTATTTAATCAACTTATAATTACAAAAATTACATACCACACACCTATAATTAAATTTGAAAAAACATTCATATCTAAAATCTCATCAATCTGTAACAAACTAATATGGAAGAGAAAGACAGTGGCAATCTCTTTAAAAAATCTGAGCAGACCACCTCATAGCAATGGACTTGGACTCCATACAATCAATGTTTTTTACACACAGAAATCAGTAAATCTAATAACAGCAACCATACAAAGATTTTCAGACCTGGAGTGTGTAATCAGTATAATACCCACAGACAGACCACCCCCTTCATATGGATATCTATCCACACTGATTGAAGAACTCAAGCCAATATACAACAAAATATCACTCAATAATGACAACAAGTATACATACTGGGACATTTATAATATACTATATCCAAACCAGATACCTAATCTACATCCATCAGTTCTTGGAATAGACAAAAGGCAACTAATAGACAAAAGACAACTACTGCAACAGAAAATGGTCATTAGAACCAAAATTATTTGATTTTCTACTTAAGCTTAATCTCAATGCTCTACCCACAACCCATTTCCTTAGATTTCGTAGATTCTATACAAATATAGACCCCATGTGTGGGCTATGTCATAGAGAAGAAGAGACACAAAATCATTTTCTTCATTCCTGCAGTGCCCTAGAAACAATATGTTGCACAATGTTTACCACATACAGAAAGGCTATCATTTCAATTGATGAAATAATAAATACATTTAAAAAAGGCAACAGTCCTGCTATTCATGCAGGAACATACAGCATTTATGCCTACTGGTGTACCAGATGCACTTTTGCACTTGCCAATAACTCCCGACACCACCCAGCAACATATTCAATAAAACTAGAACTATTCAGAAAAAGAGACAGCATCCTAGCTCAATCAGATGTGTTTGCAGCCACATGGTCACACTTGAAACAAAGATCCAGTCTATGAAATATAAAAGCCAATAAGATAGATGATGACATTTTCAACATCAGCATTTTTTCCAACTTCAAAAAGATGCAAGCACAAACTGAACTAAATAGAAAACCAAATTTAAAAACAAGAAGGAAAAAAAAGTATGCAGAAAAGATAAAGACTTATATACTGAAAGTTGTAATTTGTTTTTCATTTGTAACAAATCAATATATTACTAGATGTGACTCTGTAACTTTTTAGACTCAATAAAGTTTTGCTTTGAAACATAATAATAACAATAACAACAACAACAACAACAATAATAATAATAATAATAATAATAATAATAATAATAATAATAATAATAATAATAATAATAATAATAATAATAATAATAATAATAATAATAATAATAATAATAATAATAATAATAATAATAATAATAATAATAATAATAATAAAAAAATATGATCTTCATTTAAAAAGGAAAAGTTGAAATTGTCTCACCAATTAAAAAGGTTTCCCATCCCTGTTTTAAATAATCTAATGACAGGAAGCTGAATTTGATCCTAGGACTTTAAGGTCCAGAACCCGCCATTTTACTGCTACTTCAAATCATGCAAAATACTATTTAATTAATTGACTTACTATAAGTAAATTAAAAGTTTTGATTAATTTAAAATTATTTTCTTATTTTTCTTTAGCACAAATTACCAATTGATACACTTTGAACTATGTAATAAATAAATGTGCAATTACTACTATAAGTTTAGAATGTAAATCCATCTTTAGGTTATAGATAGAATAGTAAAAAATAATTATACTTTCTTGTGATTCTAATACCTGAATATATTTGTAATTGTGACATTATCATAATTTTTTTAATAAGCAATAAATATTTGTTATATTCTATTATTTTTATTAAGAACTTATTCTTAAATATTAAGATCTATCATGATTTTAATAGTTTATATTTTGTAAACTAACATAATACTTCAATAACACCTTTATCCTGGAATATGGCAGGTTTTTATCTGACATTCATCATAGTGGTCTTCAACAATTTGTACCCATTATATGTAAAACTTTAATATGTGTTGATATTAAACATGCACACACTATATAATTCAAAGCAAAATATATATAAATCAAAACTTTAAAATAATATAATATATTGAACGATTATATAAATAATAATAAATTTTGTTGAATCTTCAAATGTTTTCAAAGGCATAACCTTCATTATCAAGAAGTACAAACTCTCTCTTCATTTTTCACGATGTACTAATATGCAAATATGCGATAAAACCAGGCAAAATATGCAAATCAGAATCAGAACGTTTATACTTGCCATTTCTTCGATATGGCATAAAATGATTCCCTTTTGTTCATTGCGTGTTCATCTGACATGATGTAACATGCCTCCTTAACCCTCCTCTGCAGATCATTCTGCTCTCTACACAACACTCTTGGCCAATCCAGTTTGCACAGATGATTCACAGCCATTGAATGCTGAACAAAAATTGAAGGGTGGGATGAGTCCACTAAGGTCTTATTGTATGCATATACATGCTGGGATAATCTTGTTTGAACCTATGCCCTCGTCTCCCCATAATATGCAGCTGGGCAATTGTTTTCACTATACACAATTTTATAGACCACTTGCTGTGTTTGCACTGGGAGAATATAGTCTTTGGTGTTATTTATACACCTGTTAAGATTAGGGGGTGAACAAAAACACACACTAAAATCAGAGCAAAAAATGTTATGCAAGTCTCTATAAATATTTTTGATATATAGTAGCAAGATACACGGTTTATTTTGTTTCAACTCGTGGTTAGGCCCTCTTTTAAATTTCTTAATAACATTATCTATTGCTCTTTGATTATATTTTTCCTTAATAAGCTCATTTCTATATGTTTCAATATTGTTTCTTTTGTCAGCTTTGAAGTTGCACAAACTGTTGTTTAATGATTTGTAATCAATTATTATTTTAATCTTTAAAAAAATGCTTGAAATTTTTTAAGAAGCTCCATTTTCTCAAAATAACAGCTGTTTTGTAAGATGATGATATCAAAATATATTACTCAAGAATAAAATGGCAGAGACATGATAAATAGGTACAGTATGGATGTTATTCATTATATAATTAATAGTATTTTTATTACAGAATTAAAATACAATTAAAGTACTTATCTAATTTTTATCCAGTTATTCTTCTAACCTGTGCTTTTATATATGACATATCCAAAAAGGCTTTCATCAATAATAGTTTACAAAAGCCAAAAAAAGATCAATTTCAGTCATAAGAATATATAATCAAAACCATACTTTGACTGCATAATATTAATCACAGAGTGCATTAATAATTCAAATTTGCAAGCAATTGTTCATCTGTATAATAAAGTGGTTTATTTCATCTTTATAACCTAAAGCTGAATGCACTTTCAGAAAAAAAAGAAACTAAGTCATTACTCTGTTGAATAAACATATGCAAATTTAAATTACAAATACAAATGGAAGCAAAAAATCAACATACATTAATAATAAAATTGAATAATAAAATTTAAAGTGTACACATTAGCTAAAATATATTTATCCAGTCAATTTTGTTTAAAATTCTTACAAATGTTAATTTTGCTTGCAGGAAAAAATATAGTAATCTTAATTTTGAAAGGAGGGGAAGAGAAAAAATAGTTTCATGTATTATGCAGATAATGATCAATTTTATATAATCAATATATACTAAGCTTAAATTACAAATATAATTTATTTGATCAATTTTAAATGAATAATTTTGAATTTGTTTTTGATATATTTAAGATAATTGTTAATTTTATCACAAATATTAAAAAAAATACAATACTGACAATTATCAAAAACCAAAATAAATGCAATTTCATTCAGTACAAAATTCAAACAAATTTTTTTTATATACAACAACAAAAAATATTAATGTTAAAATGTAATAAAAGTACATTATCTAAAATGTAGTCAATCAATTAATTTTGGATTAAACTTCTTATGAATGGTAACAAAAATATAATCAAAATTGTAAATCCTTTAAAGAAATAATATATATAGAGAAAATATTTTATAATAAACATTTTTATTCACCACACCTTAAAAAACCAAAGATAACTGATTACTTCAATCATGATTGAGCTTTTACCTTTAATTTGAAATAAATGTGTAAGTGTTAAAAAATTAATTAAATCAATAAGTAATTTTACAATTAGTGAATTGTATTAATTAATTTCCCACACTTTTATTTCAAGTTAAATATAAAACCCCAAATGGTTGAAGAAAACAATTATTTTTGGTTTTTTAGTGCAAAATTAACAAAATCACTTATAAACTATTTTATATATTATTTTTAACTTTTTAGTACTGGAATCTTTTACTTAAATATTCCAATTTTAATTTAAATGAAGAATAAAACACAGTCAGTATAATATTTTAAAAAAATGGCACACTATAAATCAATTCCTGGAACCATGTGGCTTGCAAATTGTTTTATCATATTTGATAACAAGAAATACAATGAACAAAGCAAAACTCTCCATACAGTATTGCCATCTTGTGCCAACCAGAGTAATCAATGAAATGCCAGAAGGCTTGTGCATAAAATCCCTATCTAATGCCTACTCATCCAATATCCCCAGACTAGTTTCTGGCTTGTGGCCATCATCAGTGAGGAGCTTTGGATCTGAGAGCACTGCACCTAGATCTTAGGATCTAATGCAACCCTCCAGCACCCACCTTTTATCTATATTTAACTACAAAACTATGAGATGAAATTGAAAACACAAAAATATTTTCAATCTAAGCTCAATAGCTTATATAGTCATATGGGTCTGAACTCAGTTCAGCACCCATACATTTTGGTGTCTTTGGCTCTTTAACAACCATAGCCACCACTATCATATTAGGCAGGATTGGTGCTAAACCATTAAGCATCACATGATCATTATCTTATACTAGCACATAATTCTTTATAAACAAAGCACAGAGTGGCAATACTGTAGGAGAGTTTTGCTTTGTTTATAAACAATTATGTGAGAGTATAAGATAGTGATCATGTGATGCTTAAAGAAATACAATGTTCTTAAAAATAATAAAGTGTGGTTTAATATGTATTCAAATGCTTTCAAATTACTATCTAGAAAAAAATAAACAAAATTTGGCAGTATATTTTCCAGATTTATATATGTCAGTGTTAATTCACAATATTATTATTCAATGGAAGTTTATACTTAGGTGGACCTTAAGCTTCATGGTCCATTACTCTAACACTGCATTAAATTATTCAGGATAAGAGAAAACATAAAGACCAGTGTATGCACCAAATTTATAATTTCTGTTTTAACCTGATACCCAGGAGTATAAGAAAATAACACTTGATCATTTTTTATGATTGTATCCTTACTTGCATAATTGTTTTGAACTTCACTATTAGAGAGTTTCAATATCAATGAGCTCTTTAAATTATTAAGACAGTTGTAAGTTAATAAAAATAAATAAATATACATATGTGTGTGTTAAATTTTTTAAGAGTGATGTTTGCTAAAACAAAAAATATTGTTTTAATTGATAAACAAAAGTGTTAACATTTATTTATTTTTAATAAAAAATAGAAAGATCATACTAGAATGTTTTTTTATAATTCAGGACATAAACCTTTTTATCTTATGTACTTATGATTACAACAACTGAAATATTTATGATTACTATAAATCATATTTTGAAAAAGAACAAAAATAGGAATTAAAAAAATCACATATTTATCAGATAGAAAAAATATTTGTAAATTTTGTTAAAGTTAAGCTTATCAGCAAGAGTATTAAAATATGTATTAATTTATAATAGTGCATATCATCATCATCATCAACCATTATCAATCCACTGTAGGATGAAGGTCTCTCCAAGTTTAATCCATCTTCTCTGATCTTTAGCTTCTCTTTTCCACAACACCCCTGCACATTTTCTTATTTCATCCATCCATCTCACATGTGGTCTCTTTCTGGGTCTTTTACAATCTCTTAGAATCCAGTTTAAAATTTCAATTGTCCATCTATTATCATTTCTTCTAGCAATATGTCCAGCCCAACTCCATTTCAATCTTTTAATTTTTTCAATAAGGTCAGTAACACCTGTTTGTTGTCTTACCCATACATTGCGTTTTTGATCTCTTCTTGTTACTCCCAACATACATCTCTCCATACTCCTTTGAGTGGTTTGAAGTCTCTGTATTGCTCTTCTATTAAGTGTCCAAGTCTCAGATCCATAAGTAAGAACTGGTAAAACACATTTGTTAAAAACCATCCTTTTCAAACACATATGCATATTTCCTTTTAGTATCAAGTTATTTCTACCAAAAGCACTCCAACCAAGTTTAATTCTATGATTAATTTCCTCCATTATGTTTCCATCTGTATTAATAATCTGACCAAGGTATTTGTAACTGTCAACTTCTTCTAATTCTTCATAATCAATCTTTATTTTCATATTTTGAGCAAATCGATTAAATATTACTTTAGTCTTTTTAACATTTATCTTTAGTCATAATTTTCTACTTTCATCTGCTAACTCCTGCAACATTTCCTACAGCTCTGAAGCATTATTTGCAAAAACAACTACACCATCTGCAAAATCTAAATGACTTAAATACTCTCCATTTACGTTCATTCCTTTAGTTTCCCATTTTAATCCACAAAATACTTCTTGCAGCACTGCTGTAAAAAGTTTTGGTGATATGGAGTCACTTTGTCTTACACCTTTCTCAATGTTGATTTTTCCAGTGTCATTATGCAATCTAATTGTTGCTGTTGTATTTTTATAAATATTCTTTAAAATATGACAATAACCTGGATCTATACCTTGATGACCCAATGCTTTAATCACTGAAGAATTGTGTATAGAATCGAATGCCTTTTCATAATCTACAAATCCAAAACATAATGACAACTCATATTCATTTGTCCTTTCTATGACTTCTCTCAATACCTGGATATGATCTATTGTACTAAAACCACTTTTAAATCCAGCTTGTTCTCTTGGTTGGTGGAAATCCAAAGTTCTCTGTAGACGAGTTGTAATTATCTTGGTAAAAATTTTATATAAAACTGATAAAAGGCTGATAGGTCTGTAATTTCTAATATCTTCTTTATCACCTTTTTTAAATATTAATATTATTACTGCATTCTTCAAATCTTCCGGTACATCTTTATCATTTAGACATTTGGTATATAACTTTGCTAAAATTGTTTCTATTTCTTCACCTGCTTCTTTTAATATATCAATTATAATTCCATCATTTCCTGGAGCCTTTCCTTTCTTCATAATTGTTAATCTTTTGATTAATATTTAAAAGTTAAATTTTTTTTATATAGTTTGATTTATTTACAATTTGATTCTCACTTTTACTATAAAAAGTAGTGATAATAGTTATTCAATTAATTATATTTTGTTTTCCATTTCCTTTTACATCTTGTGTTTTTTTTTAACGTCTTTTCTCATTTTTATTAATGTAATTGTTTTTCCATTATTATATTTTTTAATATGCAATACATATTAGTAAACTTTAAATAGACTATAATAACATTGTTATTTCAAATATAAATTAAATTCTAAAAAAAATAATTCAAACAAACAAATTATGGATTGAAATATTTTGTAATTATTCTTATTTAAAATGGAGAATAAAAACAATGTCAGTATTCTATAAAACATTTTAAAGGAAATTCTTCCACATTCGTAAATAAATTCCAATATTATTTTGTTTATGAAACAAGTATTTGTTTGCTTGTTTTTTTTAAAAAAAAAACTTCAAAAATAAAAAAAAAAGAAAATTTCATCCATTTTGAGAAACAAATTTTACAATCAATTGAAATTAAGATTTATTAATTAATAGCTTTTTAAAGCTTACTTTTTTAATCAGATTTATATATATGTCAAAGCATTGACCTGGAAGCGAATCCGGGCCTGCTGCTTGGAAGGCAGCTAGCTAACGGCTAGGCCACCAACGTTTGACAGATTTTTATTTATTCCCCATAGAAAGTTTAGTATAATTTTGTATTTTTTATGCAAGATTTTTGATTTAGGAGACATTTTGAAAAAGCATTTAACTTCACTGTCTGGGATAACTAAATTTATATTTTATTGTATAAAAACCTTAATATTTTTCTATAGCCAATGTCTCATCTTATATCCTGATAAACCCTATTCCATGACATGCAATTCAGAAACGTAATGAAAATTCCATGAGTTTATACTTGATCATTAGTATAATGGTTTAGCTTAAAATTAAATGGTAGTATTTGTGATAAAAATATTTCAAGCTACTGATTATCAGAGGGATCTTAATATTTCTAAATTAGTATTTTTCTTCTAATTTGAGGCATAATTTGGAGCCGTCAAATAAATCACCATCAATACACTGGTATAAAATACCACCACCCAAATTGGCACATATAGAGGCTCATATTGCAATAAAGTATTAGCTCTTCATATGTGTCATCACTGTGCAGTTACCTAAATGGAAATCATCACAAAATGTAGTCAATCGTACATTTTCATACTATTATAGAGACTGGTTCCTTTACAAGAGTAGTTAAAAATACATCTTTGTATTACTGTAGAAACTGAGGATGTAAATAAAGACTTGAGATAGTTATACTACTGAACCATCACAATGTAATCGGAAGAGCGTATATATATATATATATATATTATATATATATATATATATATATATATATTGTAACCCCTCACACCTATCACCAAGACTAACAATTACCCGGGGGCACCAATTCTATGGATTATAGAATAAAATATTTACTTAACTTTACCTAAATCTATTCATGAGGCTCTTAATTAAAGCTTTCACCTAAAACTAACTCAGTTGAGGGATACAGAGGTGTATGAGGTGTACAATGTACATTAGATATGGGAGAAAATATTATTACTAATAGGAATAAACATCTATTAAGTTCTATGCTAGACAAAATTAAATTGGTAAAGTTCTACCAGCTAAAATTAACTAATAATACTCTATATTTCACCTCCTCCCATCATCCATATGCACTGAACAACCTCTACCCATATTATACAATTAAACTAATAACTAAAATAAAATAATATTTCAGAAATTGTAATGTATAATTCACTAGCTCTAAACTCAAACTAAACCTATCACTACTAAATTTTAATTACTCACTACTCTAATCTGGCTAAATGAATTTATTATATAATCTAAATGATATATTGAAGATCTCAGGGAATTAACTTATGGTATGGCTTGATCTAACATTTCTACACATCAAATTATTATTTAACACTATGAAAATAATATTATAAACCAAACAATACCCTAATTAGATACTTGCAGTTAGATAATGAAAGAAATCGGGCACATTTTGATTTCAATTCATCATCTAAACAAAAATTAAATAACAAAACCCTTTTAAAAATGATCAGTAGGTAATTGGCATCTCATATAGTGTTTGAATCAAGGAAATCAACATCATCATATCTTAAGATTTATTATAATTAAATAAAATACAATTATGTTACATTAAATAAAATAAATGTATAAGCATGTGTGGAAATGTGAAACACGAATGAATGTTATAGAAGAAACTCCAAATACAAATTTAGATAACAAAATATTTATTAATCAAATAGAAAATAGTTAAATCAACATCTACTTTTCTTTTATTGTTGTGAACAAAAATTCCAAAGGGATTTCATATCATTGAGTACAGATTATACAAGAAGATATAATACAACATGATTCATTAACTTTTACATCTACTATATATTTTCATCAGAGCATTTTGATAGATTGGTAAACATTTTATTTGAAACATTAAATAAATTAAATAAGTCCCTATTATTTACTATAAAGAAATGTCTCTTTAGCTATCAGTGATTTCTGATAGACTTATACAAAAATAAAACAAAATAAATATGACCATACACTTTTTGTAATTGATTACTAAAATATCTTTTATTCAGCATTTTGCTGAATATCACTCATTTATTACTAAAATTTTTATAACAGCAATATAGATTAATATTCTAATTACTGAACAAATTAGGATTTTGCATTGTTACTCTAAAATATCTTAAATAAAATTACAATAAGGGGATTTAAACTAAGAATAAGATTAGACCATCTTACCAAGAAAATAAATACTTCTATTAATTAAATGTATTTTTCTTTGTAGTTTTTAAATAAAGTATTCTATTGAATAACTAGGTTCTGCTTTGCCAAAATAAAGTAAATCTTTGTAATCATTAACTAATGTCCTATCTTTGCTTAATTATTTATGCAAATTATGATTAAATGATAAATCAATGAAATGAAGCTTAAATGATTACTACAAAATGTTTTATCATGATAAGTAAAGTTCTACATTAACAATGAATTTTTTTATATCTCAAACTTAACAATTTGTACATGAATCTGTATAATGCTGTGTGTCAAAGACAATAAATAAATAATGTTAATCAATCTAATCCGTTTGCTTATGATATTTCAATATAATCATAATACGGTTGGAAGTGAAGATCAATCAATCTTTATTTATCAACTATAATACAGATGTTTTATAAGACACTATACTTTCCTTTTATTCTTCTGTTTAAACGTAAACCATCAAACACTAGGCTATAGCATAAGCTGGAAAACATCCAATACACACATGGAATAACAGATTTATATAATTCAAAACAGGTAATATAACAATAACTTCCAAGTCTATCTTTAAGACTAAATAATTGGTGGAATAACTCATCACCAAATGAAAATCAGGGAGAAAACATCTCTAGCTTCATACACTTTTAATTCAATATATCAAATATAAAAGGAGGACTCAGTCCATTCCTATCAAAATACTCCAATACATGGAAAATAAAGAATTACTCAATCCTATATACTACAATACACTGGGCAACTACCCATATTAAATATTCAACTAACAAATACAATAACTTGATCCCATAAAATATTATAAACATTGTAAACTTTATAGCATATAGCCACAAAATACTTTTCATTCAGTCATAACAAAGAAATAATAATTCTCTCTTAAACAACTTTCTAATTCTTCAAATGACTGATCCTCTTTTCCTTCCGAATCCGATTGATTTAAAATCATTTTCACTGGCAATTACATATCATTTTAAATAAGTTTAATAATAGACACACACATGTATAAGCATGTGATATACAGACCATTTAAAATTGCAGTAAGCAACGAATTACTGTTAAAATATTAATTATTACTGCTAGAATTAATAAAAAATAAAATATCTCATATCTAACAATATTTAGGACCTGGTAATGTTCAAAGAACAATTGGAGAATAAAATACTAATTACTATGGACAAAGCAAGATGAATAATTTTTTTATAATATAATACATTAATATTGGCAAGAATCTGTAGTTAAATTGAACCTAAATAAATAATACAATTGTATGTTATAGCTTAAATAATTCTTGAAAATAATAGTTATCTAATTTATAAAAGAAATATATTCGGTAAGATTTAATATAATAATTATTTTTTTTAAAAAAATATTCACCCCTTTGAATGGACTCTTCCATTGGTTTTACCATAGCATGTGTTACTAACACACGACCAAACTTCATATTAAAGTAATAATAATAATAATAATATAAAATTACGAGCATAATATATTTTTTTACTATGCTATTTGAGACATTCTTGTAGAACAAATTTAATAATAATACATATAATAAACATATTTAAAATAATAAAACATTCCTTAACTAATACTATCTAATATGCTATTAAATAAAATAAAGTTCTCTTCTTTTTTTTCTTTCCAAACGATATGAAACGAAAAGTTTATAAAAGTTTTGCATGACTTTCCTTGTCATGTCTCCCAATGAATAGTAAGGATATTAAACAGTGAACACACAAAGATAAATATTGATGCATCAAACAATACATTTCCTGCAGGAGAAATAAAATAATATTTTATTGAATCCGTAAAAGCATATTCAATGTTTTTAGTTTTCCACTAATGAATTGCTATTAACGTTGTAAATAATTAATTTCCTTAATTAAACAATATATTTCATAACGCAAGTAAAATAGAAGCTTGTATTTTATTCCTATGATATATTTAACATTTGATTTCACAATCATAAAGCCATTCAGAAATATATGTAGTCATTCAATTAATAATATTTATTGAGATAAACTCATTAGTAATGTTAATACAGCAATGTCACATAACTTTATACATTTATAATTTCCTTCCTCCTACTAGTCTAGAAGAACAAATAATTATTAAAGTACATTTAATGACATATTTAATCTTATATCTTTCTTTTCCAAAGGTAAAAATATAAATAATTACGCCGCCGCTATTCTAAGACATATGACAATAAAATTACATATTCCTTGTGTATATTTTAAATTTTGAGTTTTCTTTTATATTTAACAGGAAATTTGTACATGAAAGTTCTGAGAACGTTCAATGACAGTTCACATCTTTCCTCCACATAAATGAAGCAAGTAGTAGTTGTTCCCTTCACAGTATAATTAAAGCTTAAAAACTTAATTGTTATAAAATAAACAAATATTCTTTTATCCTTCCCTGTTAATTTTAAATTTAAATAAAACAATTTAACAGTCCTATTAAGCATTCCCATTTCTTAAATAATAATTTATCTTGAATAATAGAATATGACACTTACATGTACATTAGCATAACATTGGGACAATTTAAACGATCAGCTGGAGCAAAATTGACGTATCTTTTAGTGGTTTTTAAGTGCACATTTCGCAAACAAAATAATATAATTAAATTTTTAACTTGAACTCTGGAGGAGGATAAATAATTTCACTATTAAACTTTGCTAAATAAATTATTTATAGCTGTCCTTGGTTAGCTATAACTGCCCTCGTAAAAGTTTTAATAATTGACTGACCTCTTCAAAAGTAATAGTAGACTGCCCTTCAAGGTAATAATAGTAGACTGCCCACTTAAAAGTAATAAGTATTCCTTTTATAAACTTTTTTAATAATCATTACATCATATTGTTCTCTTCCAATTGTTTACGATAATGTTACATCATCAGAAAAAGATTGCCAATTGCCCCTCCCCCTTGCAAACTTACTTAATTATGCAAAAACTTTAGACAGTAAAAAAAAAAATAGAGATGAAAAAAATAAAATTTCGTCTTTTAAATAAATGAAAAAATAAATAAATATTGAACCAATAATTAAATGTGTTTGAAAGCAGTAGAATAAAATTAATGACAATTGTTTTAATAAATAAAATATTTTACAGTATTTGTCATTATATAATTCACCAGTCCATAATTTATTGATTTATTTAAAATGTAAATAAGTTAGTTTTTTAATACTGTTATTGATATAATTAAATATTTGAATGTAATGTGGGATATTTAATGGTTTAATGAAACATATGAATGAAAAATGAAGTTGGATAATGCATGAATATTCAGTAGTAATATGCTATAGGTATTATACTATACTGACCGAAATGACAATGTGAATGATGATGAGTGAAACATATTTTACTGTTTATGCTATGAATTTAAGATGTACAAAACAAATGGACTAGAAAATCATTCTAACAAAACTGAATACTGCTTTATGAGCAAATAAAACAAGTAAGCAACAACCTAAACTGCACTGATTATGCATATAACAAGCCCCCCCCTATTCTATTACTGATTATACCTCAAAACAAGATACTAAACATTTAAGAAATCTTTTTAATTACCTACACTTACTATTGATTACAGTTTTAAGTCAAAATAAATTTTTTTTAAAAAATTTCACGTTATTTCTTTTTTTTTTTAAAGGATTATTGATATTACTGATATACTACCACACTACTACAATGATTATTTCTGGTGCCAAACCAGAAGGTCACAATATATATGCATAAACTTATATACTTTTATGTAACAAAAAATTCTTATCAAATGTTAAAAAATTTCACTAATATAAGTTATCCAACATACTAGTATTTTTATAGTCAATGGTAGTTTACTCAAAAGACATGTTGAGAGTCTTGCCCACATGCACAAACCTACAATCTTTTTCTTAAAATAAATCCCTTTGATATATAAAATGTAATAATTAAATATCTTTATTTTATTTCTGTGAAATAAGATAAAGATACAGCACATACACAAACTAAGTAAAATTTACAAAGCAAAAAACAGCCATAAACCATATGGTAATGAAATAAAGTTACTTAAATAATATACTATTTAACACTCGATCCAAATAAAAATTTATAAATAACCATTGAAAAAAAATTTATAATATATACATCTAACTTCATGATTTTGGTTTCATATCTAAATAGAATTTGAAACTTTTTACAAATAAAAGGGATTTTTACACAAGATTACAATTTTACTTAGAGTATTTGTTTTATAGTCAACCCAGTAAGTCATAAAATTACTGTTTCTTAAACAAGTATCTAGTTATTCTTATTTCTTTGAAAAAGTGATATACACAGCCTTTCCCTGCGATGGGTGATTTAAGAGTTCTTTATTCTTTGAAAAAGTGATATACACACCCTTTTCCTGCAATGGGTGATTTAACAGTTCTTTACCTTTTTACCTAAATTAATATTATTTTATTTTTTATATATAAGTAATCAATAGATGGAAAATATAAAATATATAAAAGCATTATCTTTATAACTTTTACATAAAAATTCGTTCATAGGATGTGAAAACATTTGTTGGGTCTCTTTTTAAAAAAGAAATCCATAGATTTTTATCTGAGCACTGGAAGATAGTATTGTTATGAATTATTTATGACATCATGATTTCTAATCTATTTTATATATATAGATATCAATAATTGTATAACTATAAAGAAAATCAATGTGTTGATCGATTAAGTGAAACAAATCTATTTTGTAAGATCATGTATGCAACCTCCAGTAATTCCATTAATATTCTAAGCCAAAACATCACAGCTAACGGAAATCATCCTAATTTACTACTGATAGGCTTAAATACTTAAATAATTTTTTAACTAATAAGTAAAACTGAAGTTGACCAAATTTATTACTGATAGGTTTAAATATTCAAATAATCTTCTAACTAAATGGGAAGTTGTCCTAATTTGTTATCGATAGTTTAAATATTCTAATAAATCTTCTACCTAATAAGTAAAATGGAATTTGGCCAAATTTATTACAAATAGAAAGTTGACCAAATTTGTTAATGATGGTTTCAATATTCAAGTAAATTAGTTATTAATATTCAAAATTGCATTAGAACCATTTTATAAATGAAATTTCCAAATTACTTACAGGCTTTGTGATACTCAATAAAATAGGCATGATCACTGACTCCACCCACTTTTTTCATATGTCATAGCATCGGCCGGGACGCGAACCCACAACCGTCTGCAACCAACTACTTGCTTGCATGGCGGCTGCGATACCTCTCGGCTAACAACGCAAGACCGACTCCACCCACTTTACTGCCATTTGTTCTCTTATTTGTAACTTTTCCAAGTTATGAAAATTTTGAATGTTTAGGCTTTTTTTCAAGTAACTGATCAAATTCAAATCTCTAGCTAGGTCAAATTAGATGATAAATGAATACTAAATTACTCTTAAATAGAAAATAAAACAAAAATAAAAACATACCTGTATTAGAAATAGTCAAAATAAGAGTCATAGATCACATGACCCTATCTTTTAAGCTTGTAAGTTATAAACAATGAGGATTGGAAATTCTCTACAAGCTTTGTGATAATGCTTAGCCAGAGCCAGCACTTAAAATATCTCTGTCAGAAACCCCTCCCCAAACCCTTGACCATGGTTTTGTGTTTTAGCACTCATCAGAGAGATGTCAGGGTAGGTTCAGACACTAGATATTTTAAGTGCGGGCTCTGGCTAAGCATTTATCACAAAGCTTGTAGAGGAATTGGCAATCCTCATTGTTTATACCTGTATTAGACTTCACACTTAATAAGAAACAAACTTAAGAACTACAAGTCCTTTCCACTTTAAACCTCCTATTATAACAATATTTCCTTTAGTGAGAAAGACTTACTGTAAACTCCAACAATTTGTTTTTGTAAACAGGATAAAGTATGTTCAGTGAGTCAATATTTCTTTTACCTTGGGCCTTCATTTATTTTTTTAATATTGAAGCAGTTTTTTAAAATAACAAAACTAATTTTTGAGAAATTATAAAAGTAAAACAGAAAATAACGAATTTGTTATTATCGTTGTTAAAAAATTGACTATTTGTATAAGAAAGAAAAATATCTTCAGGCAAAAAATTCCAACTTAAAATAGAGTAATAAAAATAATTATCGATAAAATTATCGTCCAATAGAATAATAAGATTAAGAAAAGTAATCAAAAGTCGAGTTCACTTCCGGCGGCCATTGTGACAGGTTCACCTGCTCTCAACTCAACCTGAAGTGAATGTATTTATAGTAAGAAAATCAACAAAATTTGATCCGTGAGTATTTAAGCTTTTCATATATATACTTTACCTACTCAAATATTTAATATTCACTGCC
This sequence comes from Epiperipatus broadwayi, assembly GCA_028023455.1. Lineage (NCBI taxonomy): Eukaryota > Metazoa > Onychophora > Udeonychophora > Euonychophora > Peripatidae > Epiperipatus > Epiperipatus broadwayi. The sequence continues at coordinate 742,783 of JAQFVV010000166.1, forward strand.
AAATAGCTTTTATCATTAAGGAAAAATATCAAATCGGTTTGTAACGTTACAATGCAAAATGCATGTAGAAAAATAACAAAATCTAGGATATCTAACGAGGCTAAAAACACCCAGTTAGAGTCGGAGGATGAGTTTCAAATTATAGATAAGAAAAGTGGACGTCTAAAGCTAAAATTCCAAAAGAAAATGACGTTTCTAACGCGCACAATCAAGCTCTGAGTTTAGATATTAAAAAACCTATTGCGAAATCTATATTGAAACCTAAACGTAAAAACGGAATAGAAAAAACCTATTTAGGAACTTCAAAATCTTACCAAATTTTAGATCGGGATGCACAAACATCTGAGCAAGCTGAATGTAAAATTTCAAATTTAGATGATTTTTTCAAACTCTCAAAATTATACTGTAATAAATAATCAAACGTTCAAAACCGCAATTTGCGAGTGTGAAAAGAAAACTTTACCAAAAACTACTTGTTACCACGAAATGAAAAACACCAACTTAGAAACTTCAGAAACCTCTCAAATTTTAGATGGTAATAGCAGGACCACTAAAGAAAGCAATAGTAAAATTACAAGCCTTGAGGAGGTCTCGAACTCACAAATTAAATTTTAAAACAACAAAGAAAAGTGCAATTCCTATTGCAAATTCTGTGACAAACAATAAGAGCATTCGGAGGGAAATTAACTCTATTCCACCAGATTTGGGCTCAAGTGATGTACAAAACAAAATAGATAAATCTAAAACAAGTCTTATGACACCAAAACCAAATTTTTTGGTCATGGAAAAAAAAAGTTATGTTACAAAAACAAAATCGGAAGTGGCACTAGATCAGCAAATTTTTGAAAAAAAAAATCTAAAACATACAGTAAACGATAATGTAACAAATATTTCCACTATAAAAAGCAATACAACTGCGCTAAATAACCATGAGGAAAAAAACCAGATTGAAAACAACGTTCAGCTTAATAAAATAACTAGAATATATAATAATAGAACACAATACTCTCCAAATATAAATGGCAATGAAATAGACAATTCCATGTTAAATGAAATGACCTATGCAAGTAGAGTTAAATCTAATATAAGCAATGAACCTCTCCAGCAAACAACCCGATCTGATCAGCAAACTGATGTATATCAGACTTCTACAAATTATTGACTCTGAGCAGGGTAACATGAATAAAGATAAACCCAAAATCACATCTGTTGATAACACAGTCTGTGATAATAAAAACCATGAAAACATAAATGATCGATTTAATCAAACTATACCTATATCACTTCATAAGTCTTTACTTAACTATCAGAATGACTGCTCTCTCATTCTCTCAACAACAGATAATTCTCTCAACCTGTTTAAGTTTCCAACAGCTGCATTATATGAACTGTTCAAAACATATGGTTGGTGGAAAACCATACAAAAAGTACTCTTTCATCCAAATGAAAGATATATTATTATACAATTCACTAATTTACAGAACAAAGCTGCTTTCAGAAATAGTCATAAACTGCTCCAAGATAGATACTTAGTTTATATAGATCTCAACAGGCCTGTTGTTCTAACAGGACATATCTATAAATGCACATTTCTCTTTGGGAAACCCGATCTGCAGCTTCACTTTAATGAGTATGGTTACTATTACAAGATTTCAGTACCTGCTTGTAGAGAATGCGGAAGTCCCTGTAGATACTAACAGTGCTCAGTTCCAGCTGGTTTTAAAAAAAGAAATTGCACCACATTCTGTTCCTTCACTTATTAAGCATGGAGAATCACCTTTGAATATGATCTTTTGAGGTATCCCGCCTCAATGTTTTTTTTGTAAGCAGAGAGGTCACTTAATTAGAGATTGCCAAGAAAGAAAAGGTAAGGATTGTGGAAACAAAATTAACAAATACCACAATTGTCAAAAATATCACGATCCATTGCAAAACCATCTCCCATCAACTAGTCAATACCAAATTCTAAAATACCAGAAAATTGTAGATAGTCATAAAAATCAGAATGAACAAGTATTGTCTTTGATTGAATTTAATCCAATACAGTCTGAAGATAATCAATTTAATGAAGTCCAGGATGATGTTTCAGTCACATCAGATTCAACAGTACTTGAACAATCAGACATGGAATCAGATGCTGAAAGAAGTGATGACCAAAATACTGCCACTGGGTTCATAAGGAAAAGGCATCGAAAAAAATGCAAAAACAGTTCTGAACAATCTCATGAGAGTAGCAATAGTAATGAGCAAAACTATATAAACACAACAAAAATTGTTGCATCACATGTGAATTCATCTGGTGGGAAGAAACATAGAAATATGTCCCCAGATTTACAACTTTCAAATAATTCTACACAGCAACTACCAAATATTGATAATGATAATGGTCTAACACAAGTTACATTTAATACTTCTCAAAATATGAAAATAACAAGTGAATAAGTTGATGATGATGATCTTCTATTGATTGACTTATCCTTAACATCCACTGAAAAAAAACAACATGCTATATCACAATCAAGCTCAACTGAAAGCCTTGATTTTACTGAACATGATGGAAATAATGCTGAATTGATGATAAAACAACTGATCTCAACTTCATCTATTAAACAACAAGCATCTTAATTCGAGACCTATGAAGGAGAAGCAGAGCTAGATACTTATAATGGTCTTTAATATAACATTGATTAATATACAGGGCTTGAACTCAATTGGTCGAGTCCAGGCATTAACATTCTGGCTTAAAAATAACTCTCCTGATGTCCTTTGTCTTAATGAGACAAAATTGCATACTCAGTCAAATCAAAATATCATCCAGAGAATTGAGAAGTTTGGATATTTACACTACTCATTTTCCTCTTCTGCATCTAATGGAGTTGCAATACTCTTTAATAACAAAGCTCCAATTACCTTCTTCAAGATACTACACATAGATAATAACTGTCTAATAGCAATCATTCAGGTCAATGGTTGGACATTAAATATCATTAATGTTTACATGACCAAGTCACTTGAACTCATATACAAGATTATACATACTGTCAATGCAGTGTTAAGGACCAATCCTTTTCCCACACTGATGCTTGGGGATTTCAATCAAACATATGACTCGTTTGAAAAAAAGTTTATTAGAACCTTACATAATGGGCTTAGCAGTGGAAAGCGATATTTTTCAGAAACATCATTTTCCTATTATACCACATGAGTCAAGTCACTCATTGACTTGTTCTACTTCACTTCTGTACTTGAATCTCAGATCCAAGCTCATCTCTGGCCTGTGGTCTTTACAGGTCACATGGCACTCGAGATAATAATCAGCATCCCACAAATTATTCAAGAATACGACAACCTGCCTAGAACTATGAAAGTACTAACAAAGGAATCTGCCACAATCCTGCTAGTATCTGAGACATATATTCTATTTCATAGTATTAAACTTCTCACCTTGCCACCATGTGAGAGATGGGAGAAATTTGCTCACGCTATCCAAACTCTTATACGTAAATTTAATCAATCAGGGAGAGGACCGCTTAGGTTGCTTCGTGACTTGGATAAAATAGCAGATACACTGAAACAGCTACCTGTAGAAGGACAAAATATACCGCAAATAACTAATCTAAAGATGCAGTATAAAGCTACTCAGAAAGCCTTGGCTGAATATCTTTCGGTCAAAAGAGCTCATAGCTACTTAACACATCAGCATTGCTGGACTAGAGGCTATATTAGATGGGCATTGGGGTCCAATGGTAAGAGTAAGGCACCCTCTTCAATCAAGATACATGACAAACAATACACTGGCATTCCCATGCTTATTAAAATTAGGGAATATTATAAAAGAAAATTACAGCCTATAGGTATTACAATTGTAAGAAGAACCTTTGTGACAAACAACTCACCCCAACATGAGATTACCAGAAATGATATTGTCTGCAAACTTCAGTCATTTCCAGATAGTGTACATCCTGGACTACATGGAATACCTCGATTCCTGTTGCTTTATCTGGAACATTTCACAGTCTCAGTGATAATGAGTATGATAAACCACATAGCTTCAGGAAGTCACAAAATTGAAAATTTATCCCATTTCCATGGTTCCTTTTGTTAAAAAACGTGATGCACCTCTAGAAATCAACAACCTTCAACCTATTTCGATGGCCCCATTAATGATAAAGACCATTGAAAGCATCATAAAGGACAAAATTCAGAATAATATAATTAGACAACTATCTCATTATCATGCTCGGAAGAGTGATTCAACTTCTGATGCTGTGTCCCGTTTTTGCCTTCTGGTTGACCATGTGCGGAGGACAAGGCAATCCCGGCCTGTCGCAGTTCAGCTTGACATTGCTGGGGCCTTTGATTCTGTACGAGTTGAAGTCCTGCTCAGTGTCCTTGAAGAAATGGGAATGCCAGCTGTGTATCTTCAAATGATTGAAAATCTGCTTAATAATCGGGAGGTATATCTATCATTAGATGGATGTGTTGCTCCGGGATTCAAGCCATTCATTTCTATCCCACAGGGTTCCCCACTGAGTGCAATTCTTTTCACTGCCTACATCAACCCGCTGTTGATGGGTATAGAAGCCATGTTTTCTGGTATAGCGATTCCTCTGTTTAATGAAAGAATCTCACACATCTCCTATATGGATGATGTTGTGGTGTTCCTACCATCTTATAGTGAATTGAGTAAGCTTGACCAACTTTTGGACCATTGTGCTCACAAATTTGGTCTTCTGGTTAACCGTCAGAAATCAGCGATGTGGTCAATTCTCACAGGTCAAAGTATCTCAGAGAGGTTTGAAGCCACACCCCAAAAATTTTCTTGGATTTCATTTCTCAAAATCACCTACAATGATGCACTGAGAAATAGAAGATTCATTGCTTGAAAAAATTACAATAAAGTTGATTCTTTATCAAAAGTTTACCTTTCTCTTTTTGGAAAGGTAGCACTTTTAAATGCTTTGGTTTTCCCTAAAGTATATACTATCTTGCAGGAATTATTCCTACGAAAAAATTTATTACTAAAGTAGAAACTGCATGTAGGAAATTATGCTGGGTTGGCCGAACACCAGCTATTAGTCTTAGGATTTTGCAAAAACCCAGAAGGCTAAATGGTCTTTCAATGCATTCACTCTTTATCTTCAGCTTGCAGCGGACCCACAATGTTCTTTATAACATCTTTAATAACAATGAAAGGGTTCAATGCCCTTTACCAAAAGAAGAAATTTTGCCCACAGACCGACCGCCTCCTAAAAGACGTCTGATATGGTTTCAGCAACAGATTACATACATCATCAACAACCTCAAAACATCTGCAAATCTACTTAAAACAAAACTGTCATATTGGGAGCTGTATGATCTTATTGACTTTCAAAAGCAAAGGATTTCCAGTTGTCTTTCAATTAGTAATCAAAGACTAATCAGGATGACTAAATTCTGGAAATTACCACCCAAGCTTGTGGACTTTCTGCTGAAGACCAGCCTCTGTGCCTTGCCTACTAATGCCTTTTTGTATTACAAAAGAGGGCTGAATATTGACCCAATATGCATTCTTTGTCATCGTCATGATGAGACTACTGAGTACTTCCTATCAGAATGTGTAGTCTTAAACAATCTTAGGATGTATGTTCAACAAAAAATCATTGGAAATACAAATCAGACAAGTCTTAAAACCACAATAGGCAGAGGTTTGTTTTTTTCAAATCCGTCTTGCAACAATAGTCAACCACTGTATTTGGTCAGTGCGCTGTAGGCTGGTATTTCAAAAAGAAATGATTGAAAACTTACAATCTGCATTCCTGAAGATACTTAAAAAAGCAAAAGATAGAGATATGCGTACTTCCAATCCATTCACAGCTATGCAAACATGGAATTCAATCCTAAATGGGCAAATCTGATTTAAACTAAGACATTCTAATAAGCTCAACCATTAAATTCACTGAAGCAATATAATTTTTTTTTTAGCATACTACTAATAATGAAAACAAATCTTTTGTGAATCTTCTTTCTGAATTCTCACTGTAAACAATGTATTAGTTAAAGAATTTTAGAATGTTATTTTGTAACCTATTCTTATTTAACTGTTGTAACCAATCCCTTCCAGAACTCTTACTGTAAATACGTCAATAAATTATATGGAAAAAAAAAAAAAAAACAACTAATCAAAAGTAAATTAACTGAGAAAATTCAGAAAGCCAATGAAAAAGATCTAAAGTAAATTAATTTAATTTTTTTTTTAAATAAAAAATAGTGCTGTGTTAAATGGTAACAGATGTTAAGGAATCATTCTTCTGCACATACAATGAATAGATTTAAACACTGAGGGTTAGTCTCCCTTTGAAATACAAGATAAAGTCATTTGAAAAGGTAAGATGAATCCATCCTATCTCTTTTACCTAAACATATGAGCATAAGCACATCTTAAACATTAAAAAATGAGAATGTGAAGATCTCAATCACTTTGGTTTAGTTTAAGATTTGCCTATACATATACACAGGTAAAAAAGATAGGATGGATTTGACTTACCTTTTCAAAAGACTTTATCTTGTGTTTGGAAGGGAGAACATTCCCCAGTGTTTAAATCTATTCCTTAATGACAGTTAAAAATACTGATTGTAATAAAATCTTTAAAAAAAGACAAATATCAACAACATAATGATATATAAGAGGCTAAAAATTTGTTGCTAAATTTTGAAATAATTTAATAATCATGAAGAATGTCTAGAACTTTCACTCTTATGAGAACCAAGTCTTTTTAATGTCACAGAGAATATGACACACTTGTGCTATCTATGTTCTTAATATTTTCTTAATGCAGAAAAACATGCCGAGAAATATGACCTCAACTGCAATCTTAACTATAAGTTTGTAATCAATATGCATAAAATTATATGACTGAATGTTGAATCCAAAATGGAAATGAATAATTAATTATAAAACTAATCCTAATATTAATGAAACTTCATTGTATTCTTAACTAGAAATACAAAAAAGAAACAATGAGATTGGTAGCTTGGCTTTATATATCATTAGTAAAATTTTTATGAATATTTGTATTTAAAAATTAGCCTCATTAAATCCCACATTATTCATTCATTATCACATATATCTAATTATATTGAAATTATATGTTATTTTTTGAAACTATACTATAATTCTCTTTATTTCCATTTGAAAAAATTCTTATATTTATTTCACACTTGTGATTAACATCTTTTAACATAGTTATGATGACATAACATGACATTTGCACCACTCATAAATGAGTATGACAATTCCAACTCCAAAATAAAATAAAATAAAATAAAAAACAGGAAAAACTGCTAGAAATGTATTTTGCAAGGAATATACAAACCAATATGTGATCCATAAAATATGCTGTTCCATTTTTCTGTCTAGCTGATATTTTGTATTGCTGCCAAAAATGTTTCTTTCTGAAATACTTCTGTCATGTCTAATTGTAGCTCTCTAATATATTCTATTCCTAGCCATATTTTTCTAATGATAGAATTGACTTATTTAGAACATATTGGAGATATATTTTATAACATAACCAGAGTCTACTCTTCCATAAAAAAACATATTTAAGTTCACCATAAAACACTCTGAATTGCTCATCCATTTCAAATGTCCAATTATGTGAAACTGTGATTTTACAATAGTGGACTATACATTATTGCATACAACAAGATGAAAAAACATATTGATTGATTTTATGTTTTTGTCATCGTACTTTTAAAATTTTATGAAGCAATTTTAAATTAAACTTTTCTAATGCCTTTATGTTCCACGAATAGGGTTTCCTAGTCTCACTTTCATACAATAAATTACATAATGTAACAGCTCAAGTACAGTTACCTTTTCCTGCATTAAATCATTATCAAATTTTAATCTCTGTTTCATTAATAAAACACCTATACATAGTTGTAAAGACAAACATCATAAAAATTGAAAACAATATTGGAGCAAATACATATCCTTGTTTAACACCAGTTTTTATTGGAGTAAATATGTATCTTCGTTTAACAACATTTTCCATTTCAAATACTTCAGATTTTCCACCTATAATACTAACACTTCTTCTCATTCCATCAATGTAAAAGATGTATATTATGAATAACTTTTGGTGGACATTCAATAAATTTCAAACAAATGCTATAGACCTGTTTGAATAATTCAATCAAATACTTTGACCAAATCAATAAAAGCCATATACAAATCACTTGTTGGTTCCTGAGACTTTTCTCACATTTGCTTGTCAACAAAAAACTGTTTGTAATCTTGATTCTCTAAAATCGCATTAAGTCTGTGGTAACCATTGGTTTATGACTGGTAACAACTGATTCATCAAAATACTTGAAAGTATCTTTGCTGTAGTAAATAATAATGATATCCAATGATAATTATTGCAGACTTGTCTATTTACTTCATTTTTAAACATTGGAATAATAGAAACATTCTTAGGATCAGGAAGGATAACTTCATGGATCCATATATTACTGAAGCTAACATATCACATCAAATTTTAAAACTGGATCCATATATTCCTGAAGCTAACATACCATATCATATTAACAAACATCTCCAGGTAGTTAATCAAAATCTAATTTTTTTTCCATTTTTAAGATTACAAAAAGCTGTTTGACTTCATTAAGCAGAATATCCTGTCCAAACCTAAATAAAATAGACATATCACTTAAGGTCATACCAATTCATATATTATGATTCAAAATACAATCAAAATAGTTCTTCAACTTGTTCAAAATATCATTATCATTCCTATAAAAGAATGCCATTGCTGAATTTAAAGAATGTGATACTACTTCTCATATCCATATGTTATTTTTAGACCCAAAATATCTATAAGGACCATGATGACCCTTTTTGTCTATCATTGAAGTTTTGCCTTCATATTTGTACACAATGATTATTATTATTCTGACAATCAGAAATTCCATATATGCTATTTTAATCAAATCACTAATACTAAAATCATTGTCAAAAAATCAGTTTTGATTATCGCTTTTTTGTGATGCAATAAGGTTTCTTGTATTCATCACACACTCTTTAAGAAACTTCGATGTTTCAATAATATGACAATCCTAAAATCCAAGTTTTGAAGTATTTCAGTGTTTAGCATCTGTACTCATGCAATGTGAACTTCTCTTATATTCTGACTCCTAACATTAATGTAATCTATTTAAATGCCATTGTCTTGTGTGTGGATGCACTCATTCCCTATTATGAGGACTTTTTCTGCCTAAACAAAGTACGTGCGATAGTTCACCCTTACAATAGGCAAAAATACAATAGGAAGAATTTGAGTTTATAGCAGTAACATGCATATTAGTGTCTCCAAGAATGATGTTGCTGCAATAATGCTATCAATCAAAGTATAAAAACTTTATATTTCTAAATTCTATGAATCTAACATATATACAATAATAAACTAAATACAAGTATCATTGTGAAAGGCAAGTCTTAATGTCATTAACCTTTCATTATAAATCACTCATGAACTTCAAGTTCAGATGAAAATGTATAAATTAATAAATATTAACTAATTAACTGCACTGAGCAAGCTTTTGGTAGAACACTGCCAGAATCATAGTTATAACATTACGGATAAGCTTATATAATTTGATATGATATAATATGTAAATGAGACACAATATGCAAATAAGGCAATTAGATATTCCATTTTTCAGAAAATGGACCACATGAATCATTTTTGTTGAGGGAAAATCGTTTGCAATTGCCCAAGTCTCATCAACCTTTCTTTTCCTATCATCTCTTTCCTAGTCTAATGTTTTAACACTTCATGCAGAAGAAACATGTGACCAATAGTGGATTCATAATTCAGAAAAAGTGATCTGTATTCAGTTTTTTATTTAACTCTATTGTACAAATATGTATGTTGGGAAATCCTCATGGATCTATTTGCCCAAGATTCCCTGTAATAAACAGAGATGCAAGAAGAGTTTATAGACCACATGAAGTGCATGCTCCACAGGTATCTTGTCTTTAGTATTGCTAAGCAAATTATTAAGAGAAGGCAGTGATCTAAATCCAACCCTGTATGTGTTAGCACAAATGTTTCTGAGGTTATTTGCAATATGTAGGATGTATGGAAGGCTTATACATGCTTTAGGCATATTATTGTTTTTAACTTTATTTACATAAGTATAAAATTTCACAACTGTTTTAATAAATGTGTTATGATTATAACTAAGCTGTATTAGATCATTAATGTATGCATTTATGTTTTTTTTCTATATGACTCACACTTACATAGACTTTTGTTTCTATATAAGAAACATTTAAGGTCAGCCATTTTGTGTTCTATTGGGACTTTTGACATAGGATAAATGGTTCTCTCTATTTGTAAAGGTTTTAGTTTCATTTTAAAGTCAAGTTCATTTTTATTTTTCTGGATATACATGTCGAGAAACTCGATCCCATGGATGTCTTCTACTTCAATAGTCCATTCCAGAGGCAACATACTTTCAAGTTCCAGCCATATATTGTTGATCTAATCCTCTGCCACACATACAAAAATATCTATATATCACATGTAACAAGGAGAAGTTCAAGAATAGAAGTGAATTAGTCTTTATAGCAAATGTAACACTGCTCATTCTTTTGTCAGTAATTTGCTCTTTCAAGAATATTTGTAGTCATCCAATTATTTTATTAAAGTTCCTTCCTGTGGAAGATAAGTTTAACTAAAAGTGGCTATTTGAATCTTAAATATTGATAGATATTTAGTGAACTTGAAGAAATTTCTATCATGTGAAGTTCATATATCCAGTGTAACTATATTTAAGAAAAAAAAAACAGATTTGTAATATCTACTCTTAATACTACCACTGCCTCATGCTTTATCACTGGTACTGATATTATTATTTCTTCACTGTAATGAGTAATTTGTTGAAGATTACAATCTAGGAAGACTGTGTGAGACAGATGATTTTTATATCCTATTTCATTCTAAGCAAGAGGATTCTTAAATAGGACTTCCCTAAACAACAATCTTTTCCAGCTGATTTTCCTGTCACAATTCCAGTTTCAAACTGACCTATTACTAATTGTACTGCCTCAAAAACAAAGAGTACAACAAAGGAATGCCAACCTACTAAGTCCCCCCCCCCACTATTGCTTTCTTAATCTTTGAGAACTTGAGCTAAATTGAAAATAGAAAAAAGAGAATTGTAATTAGAAATGCTGTGGCTAGTTGAATACTGGTAATGTGGTTGCACAAACACATAATTCCATTGTCATACTTAATATATGAAGATGACCAATGGCATATAAAGCTCATGATGACAAATATGGTTGTAATATACAATTCATGCTCAATTTTCTTTCTGGTGCCCACTTTTGAAATTAAATATGCTGACGAGACATCATAAATATTTGAATAAAAGATTTTAAAAAAAGGTCTTTCAAAATCTAAAAAAATAATAGAGAAAAAAGTTATAACCAGGTTGTAAGAAATTATCTGACCTGATACTGAATAATTAAAGCCCAATTGTAAATTGGATAAGTAACTCCATTTGATATACAATAGCTACTTGAGAAATAATGCTAAAATTGCTGGGAAATTCTGTTACTCAAATTTCATCTCAATTTTTATCTAGGGTAATGTACATTACAAAGATATTTATATATAATTTTTTTGTTTTACAATGATATTAACTTTTCATGAGCCAACTGGAGGATTTTATAGTATTATGCATAAATCATGATTGATTTTTTATTAATATGTAAATATATTATTCTTATATCTTCTCCTTTACTTTTTTTGCACTTCTTTATATATTCATATATATTACTTTTTTATTATAAATCTCCTCATATACACTCTAATGCAATATATATATATATAATGCAATATATATATATATATATATATAATTCTTCCTTTATTTTTCTAACAGTTTTGACTATCCTGCAGTCTTCATCAGAGCTTTGTATAATCTTCATTTTTACATTTGTAAAAAGGAAGAAGAAGGTTATACAAAGCTCTGATGAAGATTGCAGGATAATAAAACCTGTTAGAAAGAATTATATAAAAATTTGCATTAGAGTGTATATGAAGAGATTTATAAAAAAGTAATAATATGTAAATGTGTAAATGTTTTTGGATTGTTAAATTATGAATATATAATATGTAGTTAGACTATAAAACTTTTATATATTTTCAGAGACTCCATTAGTCTGGGTCTTAAAAATTATGCATAATTAAAATTGTTCACAGCTTGAAATAAATAATAAATAGCTTTTTTGTGTGTATGTAAAGAAATCTGGTCATTAATGGATTATTAAGCAAATAAACTATTGAGAATTCAAAATCATGCTACTAAGAAAATGTGTTTTATTTTTAACATTCTAATAATCAGACATTGCCATAAAAGCTAAGCCTAATTTTGATATTGAACACAAAAGTTGAAAACCCCATTAAATAAAGAAAGATGGTATTAAGAAAGGATATAGAAATAATTTGCATTCACAATGAAGAGACAAAATGAGAAAAAATGGTCAAGAAAGCATTATTTACCTATAAGAACTCTATTGCCTTTGTTGTTTCTTATGAACTAGGCATCACATTTTCAATTTGTAGCTGAACAATACAATGGCTTTAAAAATACTCAACTCACCATCAACTGAGCCTGACTTCATGTTTTAATTATTATTTTAATTGTGATATTTTACAACACAAAGGCTAAACTTTCCATACAGTAGTGCCACTCAGTGCAAGCCAGAGTAATCAATGGATGCAAAAGCATTATGCATAAAATCCCTATCCAGTGCCTAATCATCCAATATCCCCAGACTAGTTCCATTGATTACTCTGGCTTGGACTGAGTAGTGCTACTGTATGGAGGCTTTAGCTTCTGTGTAGACAGTTTGTGCAAGCATAAAGACTAGTGATCATGTGATGTTTAGTAGTTTAATATTTTAAAACAGTTTAACATAAAAATAAAGTTACATGATAAAGAGACATATAATAAAAATAATAGCTAAAATTAAAGTAACATTTCTCCAAAAGAAACAAGCTGAAACAATCATTTAACTGTATACTGTAGACATACTTTTATACTTTTTATAGCACAAATCATTTCAAGAGTGTTCTTAAATAGAGACAAAGTGGTGAAATTAGTCATTTATATTTAAAAAAACAAAAATTATTTAGCATTATTTTCTACAACTCTTTATAATTTAATAAAATTATGTGAAGTTTAATGGTAATTTTCTGAGATCTAATCAATACTTCCATATTTTAAAAGTTATTAATCTTCATTTCTTTAAAATAATTAAACCCTTATTTTTTCACTTTAAAGAGAAGCCTTTCAATAAATAATTGATTTCTTTGTTGTAAAAAAAAAAATCACATTAAAATATTTTTACAGTCAGATATTTTTTTAAAAATTAAAATGAAAATCTAATTATTATATTTAAAATTATAATTTTTTAAAAACAAATTTAAAAAAAATCCCTACAAATAACCTTCTAATATCTGTTACTAAAATCTAAGTTAAAAATATAATAATAATTATATATTCTTTGCAACACGACCCAATTATAAGTTGTCAGGAAAGACACAACCCACAAATATGCTACTCAGCAGACAATGTAAATATCTACATAAAAACAATCTTTCTAATAAAGAGTCTATGGATTAGCAAGTAGTACATATGCATTAAAATGGGAAGCTAAAGGAGTGAAAGTAAATGAAGATTATTTTAGTCATTTAGATTTTGAAAATGATGTAGTTGTTTTCGCAAATAATGCTTTAGAGCTGCAGGAGGTGTTGCAGGAGTTATCAGATGAAAGTAGGACTAAAGATAAATGTTAAAAAGACTAAAGTAATGTTTAATGGATTTTCTCAGAAGTTAGCAATTACAAATACCTTGGTCAGATTAAGACAGATGGAAACATAATGGATGAAATTAATCATAGAATTAAACTTTGTTGGAGTGCTTTTGGTAGAAATAACTTGATACTAAAAGGAAATATCCCTATATGTTTGAAAAGGAAGGTTTTTAATAAATGTGTTTCACCAGTTCTTTCTTATGGATCTGAGACTTGGACACTTAATAGAAGAGCAATACAGAGACTTCAGACCACTCAAGGAAGTATGGAAAGATGCATGTTGGGAGTAACAAGAAGAGATAGAAAACACAATATATGGTTAAGAGAACAAACAGGTGTTACTGACCTCATTGAAAAATAAAAGACTGAAGTAGAGTTGGGCTGGACATATTGATAGAAGAGATGATAATAGATGGACAATTGAAATCTTAAACTGGATTTCAAGAGATTGTAAAAGACCCAGAAAGAGACCACATGTGAGATGGGTGGATGAAATAAGAAAGTGTGCAAGGGTGCTATGGAGAAGAGAAGCTAAAGATCGTAGAAGATGGAATGAACTTGGAGAGACCTTCATCCTGCAGTGGTTTGATAATGGTTGATGATGATGATGACATATGCATATATTATTAGCAATGTTTAAATGTAGGTAAACTTAAATAATTTTAGATATCTTATGATTTCCAAAAAAAAGCTTAAAATTTATTCAGATATTTACCCCATGTGAAATGTATTTAGTCATTAGGTATTATTCCACAAATGGATATATAGTGATTATAGTTAGAGAAATTTAAAAAAGAGAAATCACGAATATCTTTGTTAATTGATAACTGATTAGTCTGTTAGCTTTTATTTTTATTCTCTTAAAATATGATCACAATTATAACATTTCTAAATTGAAACACAGGCTTATTATATACTTGTGTCTATATATGTAATATATAGGATATATGAGCACAGACTTTATGCATTTCATCATCAGATTTTCAATTGGATGGACGGTTGAAGAGTTAGAGTGAGTAGTAGATTGAAGCCTGTCCATTAAAGTATGAAGATTGGCTATCTTAATATATATCTGAGCACTTATAGCATATATGTGTAGAGATGGTAATCTGGACCAATTGATGATTGCTGGTTTAGCATGAAATACATATATTGGTGATTATTTATCTTTTCAACATATATATGTTCAAGTGTACCAGTGTTATGAGATAGAGTGGAGAGTGGTGGGTGGTGTGAAAGTCTGTGCTCATATACCCTATATATTACATATATAGACACAAGTATATAATAAGCATGTGTTTCAATTATTACATAGTACAGATGTCTGCCCATCCCTTGTATATGTATTAAATGGATTACGTCCTGTACATGAGGGGACAGATTGACCTTACATCAACATGGGTCTGACAAGAATCTCAGCCTCAGAGTGGCATTTGAGCATTCCATCATCAGATTTTTAATTGGATGAACAGTTGAAGAGTTGGAGTGAGGAGTAGATTGAAGCCTGTCCATTAAAGTATGAAGATTGGATATCTTAATATATATATCTGAGCACTTGTAGCATATATGTGTGTAGAGATGGTAATCTGGACCAACTGATGATTGCTGTTTTAGCATGAAATATGTATATTGGTGATTATTTATCTTTTCAACATATACGTGTTCAAGTGTATCAGTGTTATGAGATAAAGTGGAGGGTGGTGTGAAAGTCTGTGCTCATATACCCTATATATAACATTTCTAAATTGTAACTCCAATCTATATCTCAAAGTAAATACATGTACTTCTAAACTTATTTGATTCAAACTCTAATCTAATTGAAATCTATTCTTATCATCCAAAAATTTCTGGGTGAATTCTGTTCTGATAATTTTTAAAATCACTCTTGATTAGCACCATAGTATTTTCTCTCTTAAAAAGACAACCATTTATTTTTTCCTTTCCTTCCATATCCATAACACATTATCTCTTACAATTTGTCATCTCTTTGCTGAACTGCTATACATTTCCAATCCTCCATAATAATTACACAAGTATTCTCCTATTCCTTTTAATGATTCTTTAAATATCTTCATAATCCTACATCTTCTCTATTCATTTTTGTGCAATCCACCCACAATGGAGCTGAGAATCCTATCACATGAAACAATTTTCTTTTCTTTCAGACTGTCGCAATCATCATCATTATTACACCATTAAAACATCACATGAACACCATTTTCCATGCTCACACAAACTGTTAAAACAGCAGAAAACTCTCTACACAGTAAGACCACCCAATGCTAGCAACCATTAATTATTAAGTTTTGCACTGGGTAGCACTACTGTATGGCAAGTTTGCTACTGTTTTAACATCATGATTATTCTTTACTGATCATCATTAAAAATTGAATCACTGAGGAATGGGCTTTTTCTTCATCCACACATTTTTTTAAATATTTTTTCACATAACTTATACTATTACCTTACCTCACAGATTTCTATGATACTTGTACATTTCTTTTTATTTCTGTCAGTATATTTACTTTGACCTCTATTTGTTCATAGTCATAATATTTCTTATATTTATTTTTATGATATAGTTTAACGTCAGTAGCTTTGGACAAGCAATTATTTTTGAATTGAATCTGGAAATCTGTACTTTTACAGCAGTAGTTTTCCATTTTCTTTTATTTCAACTAAAATTTTAAACATCACATGATCACCATTTCTTATGCTAGCACATAACTGTTATTAACACAGGCAAAACTCTCCATACAGTAGTGCCACTCAGTGACAACCATTACCATTGATTACTTTAGTTGGCACTGAGTGGCACTACTATATGGAGAGTTTTGCCTGTGGTAAAATTTTATGATTTAAAAAATACGGTTTAAATTTGTTTACATCTTATATGTTCAATGTTTTTTAAATTAATTGTAAACTATGTTTAAATAAATAAAATGCAAATAAAGTTATATATATATAATACATAACACAAATGAGTTTGGACAGGTAATAATGTGAAGACAATTTTAAATATGTGTGTAGCCTTCTAAAAACCAAATAATGCCAAGTAATTATTATGTGTTTTGGAAAGTAGTAAATAAAAAAAAAGATCTGTCTGTTTCTATTGTAATTTTATGTAAATGTGAAAGCTACTAAAGTGTATCAAAAATGATCAAATTGTTTTCTATGTCCATATAATAAAAGCTTCATCAATATACATAAAGCAGAACACATAGTTTTGGCTATTAGAATTCAAAATAATGTGGTCATGGGTTCACCTGAAAGATCATAATTAAGACAATGTATTTAATATTTAATTAAGAAATACTAATCATTACCTGTAACTTTTAAATCTCTAATTGTAGAGCTATGTCCTTTTGTAATATTTCTTAATGACATTGTCAGTTGCAATAGTAATGCTATAAATCTTGTCAAACATGAATGCAGGATCCTAAATCATTGATAAAGGGTAAAGGAAATATCTTTTTTGGGTATATTTTGATCCCACAAAACTCATAGGGTAGACATTTCTTTTTATTTCTTCATTGATTGGATTTATATTAATAAAAACTTTAATACTTGTTTTTTTTTTAATGAGTAGAAACCATTTGATTTTATGTCCTTTCTGTTTCTGAATCCATTTCTAGATTTTATTGACAAAATATTAACTCAATCACATGCTTTAAAAATCAAACAATTAAGACACTCTTATACTAAAATCCAACAGTTTTCTGATTTCTGAGCATTGATCTCTTCTATTTGGATGAGGTCAGGAATAATCAATTCACAATGTTGGCATAAGGCTATTATTGATCACAAGCTAATATATATACACAAATCTATCTGAAATATATTTTACATTTTTTAACCTTGAAATTATAGTAAAATTTATTATAGTTAAGGTCTAAAATGAGATTACTTTCAAAAATTAATATTAATTGAAAAAACTTGTGTGAAGAGCTTGTTTCATAGTTTCAAAAGACTATAATATTATTTTTAATGTTGCAAAACTAATTTTTATGTGAAGAATTATAGAATTAACAAAATATTCCAAACAGTTAGTAGAATTATTTTGTTCCCATTTATCAAAATGATCCACTATAAAGTCAAAGATATTGACTAATCCAGGGGTCCCCAACCCTATGCCTGCGGGCACCATGGCGCCTGCAGACCATTTTACGTATGCCCGCCGCTATCCGAACACGATAAAAAATTATTTATCTGATACAAATAAATTTAATTTTTAAAATTTCTTATAAATTTTTGTATTATATTGTAATCAAATGTTAAAATTATATTTTTGAAATAAATATTTTTTTGTACATTATGTGTATTATTAACAATATCTAATTATAAATTTACATTGAAAAAATAAATGGTGCCCACCACCTAGCCGGTATTATAGAATGTGCTCTTAAGTGCAAAAAGGTTGGGGACCGCTGGACTAATCTATATAACTAAGTCCATCACTTGGTAGCTTTTATCTTCATTGCTGAACTAAGGCAGAAGAAAAAATCAAAGTCTTTAAAAATATAGTCTTCAAGAGTTCCACCTAAAACCTTAAAACAGTTTGCATTTACAACTTGTCTAGTCAGTTCTTTCTTACCTAGCAACTAGAATCTCACAATACTAATATCTATAGAAAAGGGCTAAACATAATTCCAAGCATGGATGTGTATTCCTGGACCATGAAAGCAAGCTTGCCTACACATTGAAACTCATGCTACCACAGTAGTATGCTTGGAGAAAATGATGCAAAATGTAAAGGAAGCCTGGCACATTGCCAGTAATGTCAATGTGATTAACAAAAAAGAATCCTGCTTCTCCTTTTCCAAAAAGTGGGTCATATAAACCATCTCATTTACATATAGTTTACATACTATTTATATTCCATTACTCACCTATACTGTGTAGACACATTGTTATGATTATAATATTGCTATAAGATATTGAAAGTAAGCGTAGCAGATTATATAAGTAGATAAGAATTCCACTAGAGGGAGTTCATATACATTGCTTCTTATTAATTCATTTTCAAGATTATCTCAATTCATGCCTACAAACACTCATATCTAAATTCAAAAAGATGTAATTTCATTTTTGAATTTCCATATAGCTTTTGAGAAAATGATTTAAAATATAGTATGAGCTCTTAAAAATACATAGCCATCAGCAGTAGATCTTGCTAAGACAGAAATTTGTACCAGTCTATGAAAAACATTACTTTCCAGTTCTCAAACTTTTGATAAATTCCCAAGCAATAAGGCCATTCCATAATTTGGTTCAATGAACATGACAACACAATTAAGCAATCTTCCATTTTGAAAAAATCCATAAGATGTATTGAACAATAATGCCATTAAGGAAAGATTACTCTGTTCATAATAAAATATTAATTCTTCTTAATGATAAGGCTTGTATTAAAACATAATTAAAATATTCTATTTATTTAAAAAAAATTACATTTATTTTTATTACTCCCATCATTAAATAAATAAAAAAAATTATTCCAAGTTTAGGAAATCATTAACAAGTCCAAATTTGATCAGCTTTTAAAAAACAAACCATTTTTCATCTCTATCATTAGAGATTTAAAAATTATTGCCAGGAATATTCTCAATAGTTTTGATTTTGTCTTTTGTTTACAAATGTTTCAGTTAATGAGGCATTAAATATAAAATAAGAGTGTTATAAACTTTCAGACTACATTTTTAAAAAAAAAACGAACATATGTTTAAAAACACCTTTTTGTGCAATAGGAAACGTGGGATCAGCTATCTTTGAAGATTTTGATAATTTTTAAAAAGATCCTAGAAATCCAAACTTTGACTTTCCTATAGCTATTTATATAGTTCAGATATGTTAATAATAAATTCACCATACAACTACTTGGTAAATTATTCCAAGAGAGATTCTCAATGAGACCTCAGTTCTAATAATTTTTTAAAAATATAAATAAAATCAAACTCATAATTATTTGAAATTTTCTATTTTCAGAAAAGTTCTATGTTGATATTTAAAGATAATTTTCATAACATCACTCTCTATAAATCTTTTTGGTAGCAAAATCTCTTCTCAAGAAAAAAATTCATTTTATCTGACATTACCTTGGAAAAATCAATTTTTATTCATCATACTTTGTAACACCAAATGCAACGTGATAATTTTAAATCAAATAATGTGAATGGTTGGAAGCAATGTTAGAAAAAAATAAAACAATTGCAATGATAGGTGGGTACATGATCTTCAGCACCAATCAAAAATTTGTCAACATTTTATTCAAATCTAAAATCCTCCTATAAAGCCAAGAGATATATGGAAATTTTTATAAGATTTTCAGGGCCTATTACATATTTATGAATAGTTATTACCTCAATTCCAGAAAAGATTAATACACTAATGCATTAGCATTAGTGTATTCAAGTTTTTTGCATGCACTGTCCATAGCACCAAACATAATGTAAAATTTTATTAAACCAGTAAATATCACATGACCACAATTCCTATCTTACACAAACAGTTAACTAAATAAGTAAACAGTGGCTGCTAGAGGGTTGCATTAGATTCTAAGATCTAGGTGCACTGCTCTCAGATCCAAGGTTCCTCACTGATGAAAGCCACAAGCTAGAAACTAGTCTAGGGATATTGGATAAGTAGGCACTAGATAAAGATTTTATACACAGACCTTCTGGAATTCATTGATTACTCAGGTTTGCACTAGGTAGCACTATTGTATGGATAGTTTTGCCTCCGATATAAAACTTTACCAGCACCATAACCTTGTTCAGATGCAATATTCATTTGTCAAAGAAAAGTTAGCTAGGTCACCAAATTCCTTAGTATTTAGAAAGCATCAATAAGCTTAATGCTATGTACAGTTTGATATGAAGATAATAGCCGACTCTGGATTTAAGGTTCATGTATTGTATCCAGCTTTCCACTTCTAGTTCTTAAATTTCTTATGAATTACCAAGCAATAAAGTTATTCAATTATTTTTTTAAAATAAATGTAATGATACATTAAGCTATCTTCAATTTTAAAAAATTTCATTAAGATATACTGAACAACAATGCTATTAACTTGGATATATTGATAAAAAAAACCCATTTGATTCAAATCCAACATGTAAATCTGTTTTTAGATTTTACAGAAAAAATATCTCATATACATGCCTGACCAAGAAACCAAGTATTTGAAACATTTTTAAGTAAACAGTTTTCTGATTTTTAGCATCTTTGCAAAATATCTTTGAATAATCTTCATTGTGCAAACATGATCAGATAGGGAGTAAAGCTGATATTGTGATCCAATGTCAATATTGAAATATTAGCAATAAGCAGTTTATAAATGGATGGATCAAATTACATATTTATATAAACTCAACAAATTTATCTTTTATTTTTTAAATATATTTTTTATTCATAATTTATTAATATTTTTATGATTAATTTGCATTCCGATAGGTCAAGTGTGCATATTTATAATATTAAATATAATCATACGGGAATACCCCCCCCCCCGACACATGCGCTGTATACATTTATAATGCTGAGGATGCTCTCACCTCTAAACACAAGATGATGATGATGATAATAGATTAAAAATTCACAATGATGTGCATATTGGATTCTTAATTAAAAACAAGCAAAAACGACATCAAATTAAAAGAAAACTTTTAACTAATTTACTACTCACATGACTTATGCAGCAATTTTGAAAAAATGGATAGTATTCAGAAATTAAATAATGGTCAAAGACAATTATATGAAATAGTAAGCAGATACAGAATCAGATATAGATACTCTACTAATTCAGTAATGTAAAGAAAGTACAACATAAAAAAAAAACAAGTCTGATGACATATAAAAAAATCTCTGTTAAAACTTCAGTCTAACAAAGTAAAAAAGAGAAAAAATATTTGTACTTTTATAGCAGCTAACAATTAAACGGTAATTGAAGGAATAATGAACAAATTATTAATTCTGAGCATTTTAAATACATAATAAATCATTGTAAGATAAATATTGGTCTACTTATTTCATTTTGTTTGTGATTGCATGTGTATGCGCCGTGTATGTTTGTAAAAAAGAGTTCAATAAATTTTGATAACATCTAAATCTTCTATATAAACATAATTCAACAATTTTTCGCATATATCTACGTGTGACATGAATATAAAGTTTTATTGTATTTAAATCTTGCGTTAATATTTGTACAGTAATATTTCGGAGTTTTTTTTTAATGCACCAATCAATATAAGCTTAATAATATGATTCAAACTTCTTAACCAACAATCATATTAAGATAATTAGACAACTTTACAGCTTTTAGCTATATTTCGCTGACAATTACCAAAAATTATACCTCTGAGCCAGAAATTAGCGTAATAATTACGTCTAAAAAAAGATAGCGATTACTGAACTAAGCTCAAGAATACAATAGTTTAAAAATAGAGATTAAAACAAATCTCAGCCTAGCCAATTGCACATTTTGTCATCTGCCAGCCATTTGAAAGTCAGTGAATTCCTACAATAGAAAATTAATTTAAAAAGATCATTAGCTATTAATTTCAAAATTATATAAATGAACGCTGTTTTTTTCTTTACATTTTTAAGTTTAATATTTTCTTTAAAAAAAAAAAAATTAATCAACTTCCATTTCAAATAAAATATGACTCTAAGATAATATTTAACAATTCAATATTAAACCTTAGCTTAAATGCTGTGAAGCGTTGGTAGTCGAGAGGTCAGTGCAGCTGCCTTGCAAGCAAGCACTTGCTTGAAGACATGTGTCGCGGGTTCGCTTTCCGGCCGGCCGATGCTTTAATATATGTAAAAAAAAAATGTCTGTTTGGTAAATGTGGTTTTTTAACTTTTATAACATTTATCTTCTACAGGATATATATTGTTGATAATAGAAATAGGAAAATAAATATCAATACTTTAATTTCTAAGAACATTTTTTGTAATACAGAATTCATATATATATATATTATATGAGAGCATTTAAACATCCTATATTAATTCATTATTTAACTAACACATAAGATATTATATAAAAGTTAATCCTACAGATGTGTAGTGTGACCAATTTGACAAACCATTTCATGCTTTTTATTTTTAACAAATAAATCTTGGTACTTATGTGTGATCCTATCTACCAAGTTTAGCATCATTTTTTTTAATATACAGTTTCATGGACATACAAGTTTTTTTTTTTTACATTTTATTTTACTGACTATGCATTAGTGGTTAGATTTAAAAATAATAATAAATTGATTATAAATTCCATTCAGAAGCTTTATTTCAATATTTTTCTTATTTATATTATAACGTGTAAAAGTAGATAAACTCCAAATATTGTCATAGTTTTACATTCAATAACTTTACATTTGCACAGTTATTTTGGAAAAATAATGAATGTTTGTGATATTCCTTTGACAGAAAAGCATGCAGTAAAATATTTACAAAGGTATGGAATCCTAATCCTTTTAAAAAGCATGTGATATGACACTTTACAATTTTTAAATTTTTATATTAATAAGTTGCCTTAATACAAAATAATAATAATAATAATAAATAAATAAATTGGAAATATAATTAATTTTTCGGAAATTTTTATTTTTTTAAAAAAAAATTTGAATATTAAATAGAACTGCTAATTGTCTGTCATTTTCTTTTTTAACATTTATTGTATGCCCCTAAAACTGTATATTAAAAAAAATCATCTGCTAAACACATATGTACAAAAAAAATGTGAATATTAAATACAACTGCTAATTGACTGCCATTTTGTTTTCTAACACTTATTGTATGCCCCTAAAACTGTATATTTAAAAAAAAAACATCTGCTAAACACATATGTACCTAAATCTTCATTCTTCATTAAAAATTTATATTTTTCATCATATTCCTTAAAATTCTAATTTCAAGAAATGAAAATCATAATAAAAATAATATATCGACTTTGTAAACAAACAAAATGAGTAATCAAATGAGGAAGAGAGAATTTCATTCTAGTTGTCTTCAGGCTAAAAAAAAGTGTTTCAATAAATAATAAATAATTCTACACCACAGTTTTATTATTAATGTATTTCAACAAAGAATTCATTCAAATGATGAATGTAATCTTTGAAATTTAAAAATTCATCTTAAAATTATGAAAAAAAAGTGGCAAAAAAAAAATAGCATGTATAATCTTTTCAGTCGATGAGAATCACTCTGTTTTCTATTACATTTTCTTTGATTTATTTTCTAATAAAAACAAATATATTCAAATATAATCTGAATCAAAATTCAAACAAACAAATATTTCTTTTCATTTAATAAAAATAAATACATAAATAGATTATGTGGAAATATACTATTTTCGGTTTCAAGATTTTAACATGGAGCTGAGATCATAGAAGAGCATTGACTGCTTTGGAGTAGGATTAACCCCACCTAGTCATTGACCAAAAACCTACTTCCTTGAGTTTATTTTTTGAATGATAGTGACATTTACTTATTTTAGTTAGGATTAATATTAATAAGGATATGCTTTAGTTCAAGTTTCTACCATTGTAAATAAATTCAAAACTGTTGAATGAATGCCACAGAATTGTCACAAGTGAACTATTCTAAACCTGATTGTAGTGTAAGTGAAACACTAAAACACCAAATAAGTGGTTTGTTAATCCATTTTAGAAGATTAAATCTGAATTATGAAATATGATAATACAAAGCTCACAGGATCAGTTTCAGGAAGGCCAACTTCAACTTCACTAAGCTCCAATACCACTAATCTCAAATAAAATAAGCTACAGAGTTCACTTTCTTTATTCCAAAGTGTGAAGGTTGAAACAGACAACCACTAAATGAGTTCTTCTTTATAGTAAATCAGTATAAATATCACCAACTATATTCTGGATAAGTAGAAATTAGAATCAATTTCATTTTTT
This sequence comes from Epiperipatus broadwayi, assembly GCA_028023455.1. Classification (NCBI taxonomy): domain Eukaryota; kingdom Metazoa; phylum Onychophora; class Udeonychophora; order Euonychophora; family Peripatidae; genus Epiperipatus; species Epiperipatus broadwayi. Next base: position 767,587 of record JAQFVV010000166.1, read on the forward strand.
TTTACTAACTTTAACCATTAATATATGTTGACCTTCGAATAGCTGGTGAAAGGAGTTATATTAAAACTAATTTTATATGCTTTATAATATCATGGTTCACAATTATATACTGTTCAATTATGCATCTTATACCTAAGTTAAGTAATAAGCTAACAGAAAATAATAAATACTCTCATTCATATTATTATAAAATGAAACTCTATAATGAACTAATTACAAAAGTGATTATAAGATTGGAACTACCAGGCATTCTTAAACCTGGAACCTAATTATAAATATAGGGGATTTGAACTCAGACATTCAAGCTCCTTCACTATCCATACACACAATCTCCTACTATTGACACACATGACCATACACATGCAGAAAAGATAAATAATCAACAATATATGTATTTCGTGCTAAACCAGCACTCATCAGCTGGACCATCTGATGAGTGCTGGCTTAGCACAAAATACGTATATTGGTGATTATTTATCTTTTATACATGTGTGTGGTCATAGTACGAGATAGTGTGGCTAGTGAAGGGGTTTGAATGTCTGAGTTCAAATTCCATATATTTATAAGTGATTATACTATGCCGACACTAAAACATTAATTCACACAATATTTCACAAACTTAATAAATAAGTAATTCAATATTAAAGTAATTTAATTAAAAAATATTAACATACTTTGGTAAGTTAGTTTAAAAATAAAATTTAAATATTTATTGCATATATTAAATTACCATTTATTTTGTAGTTTTTCTTCTGTTGCTCAATTTTTTTATCTTTTATTTGTAAAATTCTTGAAGAACAAACCAATTCATGAATTTGATTAATAAAAATGTATGTTTTAATATATGTATACAGTATTCATATTTTTTTAAGTAGATTGGAGACATTATGAGCTAGCTCTCTTCAGACGTGCCAATTTCTTAAAACTTTCATTAGTTTTAATTAATTAGCCAACATATTATTCTTTTCAGTATAAATAACTACATAAATGATAAAGTTAATATATTGATTTTTATGTTGTCATTAATAATCCAAATTTGATTTTCATCAAACTATTGCGGAATTAATTTTTGTGGGAGTATCATTTGCCTTCCTATTAATGGTAAAACGTGCTTATAATATTCCCAAAGTTGATGATTCTAATTTTTTCTGGATATAAATCAAAACGTTGACATTAAAAGTATTTAACTTAATAATATAATAAAAAACATGATAACTTTTAAATTAAACTGAATGCTATTATTATATAATTGTAGCTTTAAAATAAAGTTAGAATTGTAATAAAGTGGAGATATCAGGTAAAATGAAAATATATATAGAAAAGATAGTTTTTTAAATAATATTTAGCTTTATTACTGCCTAGCATGTTTTCAATGTATTTTTACTATATCATATTTTTGAATAAAATGGTGACTAAATATATTTTGTCAGTTATTTTAGTGAATCTACATCAGCCATTAAACTACCCATACTATCCAAAGAAGAATAAGTAAGATCTAGCCAAAACATCAATGTAATAATTCCCAAAATCTACATTCATATTTCAACCCCCCAAAAAAGAACAACCTTAATTTTAATTAATATATATTAATTTTTGTTTTGTAAATGTTTTTTTTTTTTTAAAAGTCTGTTTATAATTATATATAAAATATTTCTCATGTATTTTTTAAAAAAAAAATATGTTAAGAAAAGAAAAATAATTGGAGATTATACACTAACATCCACACGCACATAATATATCCATTCAAGGTTTCGGTGAATATCAGATGATAAAGACAAAACAAGAAGTATGAAACATATCATTTGTAAGGTCATCAGAACAACAATACAGTGAATATGCAATATTCTTTACATTACACTATAACACAATTATTGTTACAAATAATGTATATAGAGGGATTTGAACTTAGGATTTTCAATCTATATTCATCCTTCACTCCATCTGAAACAATCGATGCACATGACCACACACATGTGAAAATGATAAATGATCCCCAATATATGTATTTTATACTGAACAGAAACTCATCAGTTGGTCCACATCATAATCTGCCACACACATATATAATCTGGCCCAACTGATGAGTGCTGATTCAGCACAAATTATGCATATTGGGGATCAGTTATCTTTTTTTACATGTGTGTAGTCATTTGCATAGATTATTTGAGATGAAGTAGATAAATATACACTGAAAATCCTAAGCTCAGATCCCTCTATTTACTGTATTAAACATTCAGTATACTGAATGAATAGATTAATTAAGTAATGTATTTATAAATATACAGATATAAAGAAAATATTAAACAATTAATATGTAATGTAAGTGCAATAAAATGGCAGTGCTTCTAGAAATAGATTAGTATTTAAGTTTATAATCTCCTTTAGAGCACAACATTACCATGCAGAAGATTTATAATCAAATGAGCATACAATCAAGGTGATGACATATAAGTCAAAGTACCCTTATATTTGTAGTAGAGCAAAAAATAATTTAAAAGAAACGTTAATTCCGACCTTTTTTTCAAATTATTTTCAGAATTCATTAATGTTGTTCATTTTATTTATTATAAAGCTGACTCTGATCAATTCACATAAAAAATTATTTTCTTAAAAAACACTTACTGTTGAAATAGAAGTTTATAATAACATAATATATACTGTTATACTAAACACTGATACAAGTGCTGAAGAGACAAAGGATTAAAAAAGTGCTGTGTGTTAAGACTAAAATGATATTAATATATTATGAAATACACTCTGACACTTATAGCTAGTCAGTGTTGTGATTACAAATTAGATAATCCACAGGAAATGAAATTTCACTAATGTACTTCTTATACTTGTTAGTAACTGTATAAAATTGCAAAATATTATATCTCCAATAATATAAATATTGAATATTATCACTAAGGCAAACACAAACAGAGGATTAAGAACAATGTTATTCGAGTTACAAAAGTGTCAAGAAGTGTTCACCTATGGTGGAGTTTTGGTTCACACAGATCAAAGCCATTGAAAGACAGCAAAGTGACTATTATAATAAGATTCATGGGAACATCTATGGAAGCTGTAATTGAGATCAATAGATAGAATTGGATGTGGGAGTTGAGTATTATTCTTTAGATGTGAAGAAGAAAGATGAAATCATATTAGCTAAATCAGTGGAATTAATTTATGCTGTATTATCAATACTGTATAACTGAAATAACAAGTTTTAGTTATACCTACAAAAGAATAATATATATATATATATATATATATATATATATTATTCTTTTGTATTAATATATATATATATATATATATATTAATGATACAAAGAATAGGGATTAGTAAGAGAGAATGTGGGGTTAGAAGGTCCTAAATTTGGGAGCCAATTTAACAGTATGAAAGATAAAGGGGTGGGGTTAATAAGGGAAAATCTAGGTTTACCCAGTTCCACAATTGAGCAGTCATTTGTAACTGTATACCATATTAGGGCTGTATCATGATGAAATGAGAAGCCATTATCATTCTTACACTTAATAATCAAAAGGTATATATAGGAAAGGAATGAATGTAATGAATATGAGGAATGAGAGATCAGCAAAAAAGTAGATTAATTATAAGTTCACCATCATTACACAAAAATAATAATAATCATTCATCATTATGAATGATCAAAAAAATAAAATTAATAATTAACCTTGTGACAGGACTTCAAAGTGGTCCGTTATAGATAAGGATAATTATTTATCCCTTGCCAAGCTTGGGGTAGATTTATATAAACAATAATTTGGATGCACAAACTTAAGTGCTAATATATAAGAATATAACAATTAAAAATTAATGCTGGGATACTAAAACATGCTGATCATCATCAATACCCTCCAGACATTTAGTACCATTAATGTACTATCCATGTATAAACTTAATTTCTAATAATAAAAGCTATAAATAAAATTTAATGCATGGACTTTAAAGTATATCCCATTGCACCATCCAGCATTATAGAAAAGTAACAAAATCATCTGGATACCCAAAACACCAATCATAAACCCCAGTCCATATAACTGACCATTTTAGCTCTATGACTGTTACTGTGAGCAAGAGAAAATACCAACATATAATATTTTAAACCCCTTCTAGGATTGAATAAATTCACTGAAACAATTTAAATAATGAAATATAAATTTATTAATAACAATAAAATGAAATGTCTGCTAAGTATGTTATAAGTATAAATTCTAAACTCAGTATTCTGATTTTGATTAAAATAATACAAAAAATATGCTATTACATTGTAATTTGCATACATTTCAATAGGTTTACATAAAACACATCTATATATATAAGCACTCATATGTGCTGTATAATTTAAACTTAACATCTTTCAATTGTCATAAATCAATAATCAGTTCCTTTTTATAATACATAAATAATTTTAACATATAAGTGATTGATGACTGATTTTAATATATATGTGTCTACATGACATGCATCTGTATAAGCACACAGATGTGCTGTAACATATTAGAATTAACATAAAGAATCAAATCAATTTAATAATACATAAATGATTAATTTTAGCGTATATGTGGGTATGCACAGAAATGTGTGGATGCACTGATGTTTATATCCTAGGATATTTCATTTGTCAGAAATAATAAACTTATTAAACTATATTATATCTTCACAGCATATAATTAATTCCATGCTGAAAATATACATAAATTGTACATGTATATAATTTGGTAGACTTTGGGCATGCCATCTAATACATAATATGGGCTATGAAACACAAAAAATCTGGTTTTTGATTTTATGTGAATTCAAACTCTACTGGATACAGTGTCTTTTGCCTATAATGCTATAAAACAATTGTAAGTCCTCATGATCTTTTTAAATCCATCCTTTATAATGTGTCATGGGATTTAAAAACAACAATTTGTAAAAAAAAAATTTCTTTATCTTGATAAGAAGAACAAATTAGTGATTACTACATTAATTAAAACCAAATTTTTATCTAAAAAGTATTTTTAATCCTCCTAACAACAGAGTATATTATACTAAATATCACAAGCTTTAATTAAAAAAAAATCATAATCTAATTAAAAGAGATAGGGAATTTTATAATTACCAGCATATCTATTGTGACATAAAAACAAGCTTCTTTTAGATTTCTTTTATAATTTTCGGTTTCTTTTTTAATTGTCAAAATCAGAATAAAACATGAAATAAACTTTTTTTAAATGTCTGATTTAAAACTACAGTTTATAATAATTTTTTAAATTTAAAATTATTATTTAATCCTTAACTGTTTTTCTAGTATAATATAAAAAATATCTATATAAAATTTTGTTTGTATTTATTTATACTTTTCCTTTCAATCTTATATATATATATATATTTGCATAATACTACTATGTTATTATATGTCATAAAACACTTAACTGTCTGTCTATCTATCTATCTATCTATCTATCTATCTATCTATCTATCTATCTATCTATCTATCTATCTATCTATCTATCTATCTATCTATCTATCTATCTATCTATCTATCTATCTATCTATCTATCTATCTATCTATCTATCTATCTATCTATCTATCTATCTATCTATCTATCTATCTATCTATCTATCTATCTATCTATCTATCTATCTATCTATCTATCTATCTATCTATCTATCTATCTATCTATCTATCTATCTATCTATCTATCTATCTATCTATCTATCTATCTATCTATCTATCTATCTATCTATCTATCTATCTATCTATCTATCTATCTATCTATCTATCTATCTATCTATCTATCTATCTATCTATCTATCTATCTATCTATCTATCTATCTATCTATCTATCTATCTATCTATCTATCTATCTATCTATCTATCTATCTATCTATCTATCTATCTATCTATCTATCTATCTATCTATCTATCTACCTATCTATCTGTGTAACTGCCTGTTTGTCTGTCTACCTACTACCTACCTATCTATCTATCTATCTATCTATCTATCTATCTATCTATCTATCGATCTATCTATCCACCCACTCATCTTTCTATCTATCTATCTATCTATCTATCTATCTACCTACCTACCTACACACCCACCCACCCATTTATCTATCTATCTATCTATCTATCTATCTATCTATCTATCTATCTATCTATCTATCTATCTAACTACCTGCCTACACACCCACCTATCTATCTATCTAACTATCTACCTACCTACCTACCTACACACCCACCCACCCATCTATCTATCTATCCATCCACCCATCCATCCATCCATCTATCTATCTATCTATCTATCTATCTATCTATCTATCTATCGATCTATCTATCTATCCACTCACTCATCTATCTATCTATCTATCTATCTATCTATCTATCTATCTATCTATCTATCTATCTATCTATCTATCTATCTATCTATCTATCTACCTACACACCCACCCACCCATCTATCTATCTATCTATCTATCTATTTATCTATCTATCTATCTATCTATCTATCTATCTATCTATCTATCTATCTATCTATCTATCTATCTAACTACCTGCCTACACACCCACCTATCTATCTATCTAACTATCTACCTACCTATCTACCTACACACCCACCCAACCATCTATCTATCTATCCATCCACCCATCCATCTATCTATCTATCTATCTATCTATCTATCTATCTATCTATCTATCTATCTATCTATCTATCTATCTATCTCTCTCTCTCTCTCTCTCTCTCTCTATCTATCTATCTATCTATCTATCTATCTATCTATCTATCTATCTATCTATCTATCTATCTATCTATCTATCTATCTATCTATCTATCTATCTATCTATCTATCTATCTATCTATCTATCTATCTATCTATCTATCTATCTATCTATCTATCTATCTATCTATCTATCTATCTATCTATCTATCTATCTATCTATCTATCTATCTATCTATCTATCTATCTATCTATCTATCTATCTATCTATCTATCTATCTATCTATCTATCTATCTATCTATCTATCTATCTATCTATCTATCTATCTATCTATCTATCTATCTATCTATCTATCTATCTATCTATCTATCTATCTATCTATCTATCTATCTATCTATCTATCTATCTATCTATCTATCTATCTATCTATCTATCTATCTATCTATCTATCTATCTATCTATCTATCTATCTATCTATCTATCTATCTATCTATCTTATAACATGAAATAGATGAAATATTTATATTAAATGAAGACATCTATAAAATTATAAAAATAGACTATACATATTAAAAAATTATGTATAATGATATAGTAGACACACTTATGTAGCATACACGATTGTAAAATATACTTTATATTAAATGAAGACATCTATAAAATTATAAAAATAGATTATACATATTAAAAAATTGTGTATAATGATATAGTAGACACACTTATGTAGCATACATGATTGTAAAATATACTTAATACAATCCAGTGTGTAAAAATTCATGTGTTAAGACCATGGTAAAAAAAAAGAAAATAGAACAATTATCACAGTTGTATTTGTTTAACTGTTCTATAATATACGTCTAAAAATAAATATTGAGAACTTATAACTATTAAATTCTTTTATATTTTGTATTTCAATATATTCACCAACTATTGTTAGTATTGCATATGCAATTAAAAATTGCCACAATTTCACTCACATCTATAGTTGTACATTTGTATAATTCAAATGTATAATATATACATTTGTTTTTATCTTAAATCTGAATTCTAGATTTATTTTTAAAATTATTTGTGTGGTCAATATTCATAGAAACTACCTGTGTGGTTTGGCTCAGTTGATAGAATGTCTGACATGGGGTCAATTTTGGCACTTGTAGTTTGGGTGTTCAAACTTATGAGTTCCCAAGCAATAAAGCCATTTGCATTTTCCATGCATGATGTGGTGTAGTTTGTAGAGCATTCAATTTGGGATTGAGAGGTCCCAGAACTGATTCAGGTGCTTGCAGGTCTGGAGCTCAAACTTCTTATGAACTCCCAAGCAATTATGCCATATGTTCTTTTTTTCCCTTCACAGTTTGGCTCAGTTGGTAGAACATTCAACTTGGGATTGGAGGTCCCAGAATCAATTCTGACCTTTATAGGTTTGGTACTCAAACTTCTTATGAATTCCCAAACAATAAAGCTCTGTGATTTTGTTTAATAGTTGAACTGGACAATACAGCTATAAGCAGAAACACTAATTTAGTGCAATATTCTATTTTTACATTAGGAGAATGTAAGTGCACCCATGACTATCAATATCATCATCATCAATGTCAACCATTATCAATCCACTGCAGGGTGAAGGTTTGTCCAAGTTCCATATTTTCCGATGTCTAGCCTCTCTTCTCCACATCACTATTGCAGTTTTCTTATTTCATCCATGCATCTCTCACGTGGTCACTTTCTAGGTCTTTTACCATCTCTTGATATATATACTCATACATAAGTAGTTTTAAAAATAAACAAAATAATTTATAAGTTGAGAAAATATTATAAATTATTTTATAAATATTCTAAGATAACCTTTACAATTTTGTTTAGAAAATATTATATTAAAATTGTTGTAATAATTTTTTTTAATATAAAATAAAAAGATATACAATAATTTTTCTTTTATTTTTTTCATAAGTATCTTTATCTTTGGAAACTACTAGTAAGAGACAAATTTTTGATATTAATGTTTAATATATTAAAAGGACTTTCCCCAGTAAACGATGGCTCACCACAGATGATTGACCCGTTACACCATCATTTTCAGATTCCAAACACATTAATAATCTCTTTTTTTAAAAAAAAATTGAAAAGCTTGTGAACAGTCTCATTCCTTACACAACTATTATTAAATTTTGTGCCCTCTTTCTCTTTTTATTTTCACATTTAATTGAGCTTTCTAGCAATAGAAATGAAGACGGATCTTTACAAAATCTACATTAAAGCACTCAAGATTGGTTCCCAAGGTATCATCACATCATTGATTTTAATCTAAATGTCTTTTTAAACTTTATTTCTTTTCAGATTTTAATAAAAATTAATCATAAACATATTAAAAAATAATATGGGAAATAAAAAAATATCAATCGTTTTTTTAAATAAACAAACAAGTTGTTTTTCCTAAAAATGATTTCAAAATTCACAACTGCGCATCACAATTACATATAGCATAATTACACATCTATAATATATTTGTAGTAACATAGGAACCTTTCTTAATTAAATACAACACAATAGGAGAGTAAACTTGATAGTACATGCGTGCATATATTTAATTTGTATAAAGGAAAAGATGCAATACAGAGAGCGACCAATACCTCAAACAAGCTCTTAATTAATAAGTGCGGTATGAGAAAATATTTAAAATCTCTATCCAGAACACTCTCTTCTCCAGACCAACTGGTTTCCAGCTTATGGCTCACGTCAGTGGAGCGCTAGAATATTCGGACCCTAGACCTAAAATATCAACTCAAAAAACAGCACTTATTTCATACGTATATTTAAGTAGAAACTCTTAAATTTTCGGACATGAAAATGTCTTTAAATCCAGCTATCAAACTTAAATAGCTATATGGGACTGAACTAAATTCAGATCTACCATATTTTAATAGCCTCAGCATAGCCAAAGCCTTAAAGGAAAAATTATAATAATTAAAAAAGAAAGTCATATATAAGATTTGCTTTTTTAATTATAAAGGAAAAGAGAAAATGTACATACACGTACAACTTTCTTATATAAATATTAAAATAAAAGATTAAATAGCAAACTGATGAGTTAATCACTATCTCCGACACCTTTATATTTCATAATGTGCTTTCATATTATTACCTTGTGAAAAATCTTATAAAATCAAATATATTTTCATTTATCCACGTTTTTCAATTTTTTTTTTCCCCAAAAGAGCAAAATAGAATTAAATTCTCACTTCTTATAAAATAACTTAAAGCTGTATAAACAACACTTTTATGGCTGCTTCTCAGTTTCCAATTACATATTTGAAATTTTTTATAATATATATTACAACAAAAATTGTTTTCAGTTTTGATTTATTTATCTATTCTTGAAATATAAACAAATATGTTTGTAGATGTAACACTACTCTTTTAAGCCAAAACAAATAAAAAAGTATTTAGAAAATTTTTTTTCCATATGTCATAGCATCGGCCGGGAGGCGAACCCACAACCGTCTGCAAACAACTACTTGCTTGCAAGGCGGCTGCGATGACCTCTCGGCTAACAACGCTTGACAAGTATTTATAAAGTTGTAACTATAATACACACACTTAGCTAAGACATATGTCAAGAAAAAATAAATGTAAAGATGGTAAATAAGTTTTTAAGTTGGGCTTTAATTTATCTATTAGATAGAAGTTTATGTTGAATTGTCTTTTCAATAGCAGACTGAAAACATTAGGCAATATAACAAAGGTATTGAGTTTTTGATTATAACTCCTTTCGAAATAATTTATTATACTAGTTTAATTGATAAGTGTCAAACGTACTGCCCTCACAACATTGACCCAAATCACTTAATGAAAATATATTAATAATTTTTATAAGTCATTCATTAGACTAGAGATTATCCAATAATAAATAATATTTCTGTAGTGTAATTTTCACTACACTACGCTCATGCAACGTAGTGACTGATCTCTATCTGCTTTTAACACTTTGTGGATCGACATCATTAGACTAGAGATTTCCAATAATGAATAATATTTCTGTAATGTAATTTTCACTACACCACTCTCAAACAAGATAGAGATTGATTTCTATTCACTTTTAACATCCTTTCAAGAGGCATCCTTCCACAATGTGTTAATGATTAATACTTTAATGTAATTTTCACTACACCATTTTCACTCAAGATAAGGATTGGTTTCTATTCATTTTTGAAACATTGTGGAGAGATATCCCTCCACAAGATGTTGAAAGCAGATAGAATGTAGTTCCTACCTATCATGAGACTGAGGTACTACAGAAATATTATTCATTATTGGATAATCCCTCCACAAAGTGTTAAAGTGGATAGACACCAATCCCTATCTTGGATGACAATGGTGTAGTGAAAATTACTCCAGAAATATAGTCATTATTCGATCATCTCTAGTCTAATGAATGACGAATAAAATTTATTATACCATTTTAGTTTTCATTCCTCCATAAAAACAAATAAGTATTTTACATTATTGAAATGCATAATAAATATTTACATTACTAAACTTTTTTCACACAACCCATTCACTCAATCTCATATAACTGATACACCTGAACACATATATATATCGAAAAGATAAATAATCGCCAATATACGTATTTCATGCTAAACCAACAATCAGCAGTTAGTCCAGATTATTATCTTCACACATATATGCAATAAGTGCTCAGATATATGTTAAGATAGCCAATCTTCATACTTTAATGGACAGGCTTCAATCCACTCCACAATCCAACTCTTCAACCATCCATCCAATTGAAAATTTGATGATGGAATGCTCAAAGGCCACCCTGAGGCCAAGATTCTTGTCACACCCATGTTGAGCTAAAGTCAATCTGATCTCTCATGTACAATACCTAATCCATTTAATACATATACAAGGGATAGGCACTCATCTATACTATTCAAGCTTATTATATACCTGTATCTATATATGTAATATATAGGGTACATGAGCACAAACTTTCACATGACTCACCATTCACTACTATCTCATATTATTGATACACCCAAACACACACATATATATATCAAAAAGATAAATAATCACAAATATACATATTTCATGCTAAACCAGAAATAATCAGTTGGGCCAGATTATTATCTTCACACATATATGCAAGAAGTGCTCAGATATATATTAAGATAGCAAATCTTCATACTTTAATGGACATGCTTTAATCCACTCCACACTCCAACTCTTCAACTGTCCATCCAATTGAAAATCTGATGATGGAATGCTCAAAGGCCACCCTGAGGCTGAGATTCTTGTCACACCCATGTCTGAGCTCTTATTGCATATATGTGTGGAGATGATATTCTGGACCAACTGATGATTGCTGGTTTAGCATAAAATACATATATTGGTGATTATTTATCTTTTTTGACATATATGTGTTTGGGTGTATCAATGATATGAGATAGAGTGGTGGGTCGTGTGACAGTCTGTGCTCATATACAAGTATATAATAAGCCTGTATTTCAGTTATTATATAACTTCTTATATTTAATTAATTAATGCCATATAATGTTTTAGGTTTTTTTTAAATAAAATTAATACTGACTTAAGTACCTATGGAAGTGTGACATCACTAATAGTAAAAGCTCCATCATGTTACAAGTAAAATTTTCATTTTTACAGTCATCACACAGATACTCTCTGATCAATCCAGATTAACTTAGGACATTTACTTTGTGGCTAAAAATAATTACAAATCCACTTATTAATGGTATCTAATAGCTAGATAGATTATCTAGTTACTATCTAATTAAAAAAATATTTTCAGCCTATTGTTATGTGATAAAAAATTCAAGCTCACTAAGTTTGGATTCTTGAACTCAGATTAAAGGCCGAAATGATGAAAATGGAAGCATTATACTATATTTTCCTCACTAACAATTATGTTGACATAAGATTGAAATATATACATATTCTTAATAACTTTTATTTCCCAAGATTTAATATTTAACACAGCATTATGCTGTTGCACATGCGCTTTGAAGATTTTAACTATAAATGAATGAATACTAACACTCATGTGGTTGAGTGTTAGTATTCATTCATTTATAGTTAAAATCTTCAAAGCGCATGTGCAACAGCATAATGCTGTGTTAAATATTACAGTTTACAAACATCGCGCTATAAAAAAATGATTTATTCACAAGATTTAATAAATATTCATAGCTATATATATTTGTAAAAAGTAATCACAAATAAAAAATACTCAGAGCCATATATATCTTATAAACACATAAAATCCATATTTTCTCTGTTGTCTGATTGGTGAATAAATGTTTGTCTCATGTCACATGCCAAATTCACAACCACGACATTTATGCGAAGAAAGTAATTCCGTCCTTAAACAAAAATTTCTGGAAAAAATCAGTATGAATGCTTTAACTACAGAAATATAGTATATATTTTGCAGTAAAGGTTCCCATCAAGCTCAGAAACAGTCACAAATGTCAATTTGTAATCTGACATTAGCTTCATGCTTTCATGGTTTATCAATCCCCTAAAATAGTTCAAATAAATGACATAGTTAGCAATGTTAAGTTAAAATGTAACAAACTTTTATAAATTAGCAATATTTAATTACAAATAAAACATATTTACATTAAATCTTAAAAAAAAATTGTTAAAGCAATCAATTAAAAAAATTACAAATATTATATTTAATAAAAAATATTACAAAAATTATCAGCATTCTTATGTTGCAATATTAATAAATGGTAACTATTACTAAAGCTAAAAAAGCTGTTATCATAACAAAAAAAAGTTTTTATTCAGATGGCTCTCCAGTAAATATATATTTGTGCTGTAATGCTATCAAATATACCAGATATATTTTAAAATGTAAATTTCAATTTAGCCCTATTAAAATGTGGAAATTTATATAATATTAAAATGTATTGTTTAATTTCCATTAAATATTAAAAAAAAATTGTTAAAGCAACCAATTATTACAAAAATGATGGGCTGAAAGCCCAGACATGTTGTTTTCTGCTGTAACAATAATTTTTCAGACCAATGAACAATTCTTACATTTAACCCAACATGAAATTCTATCATAAAAACTGAAGGATACGATATATAAATGTGTAGGTTTATGATATTGATTATGAATGGATGTTTTTGGCTTGATTATGCAAGCTGTCAAGTGGATGATGAATAGAATATTATAAAGATGCTTGTAGAGATATTGTAAATACTAGTTTAAAATAGAATATATATATAAAATTGAAAAAATAAGGGTCAAAAAAATTTCAGAGTAATACGTTTTTTAAAAAATGCTTCTAAATAAAAGGAAGTTTGCATGTGTTATCGTGTTTGTTGATACAATTTGGTAATTTTAGTATTTCAATGGCTTCTCTGATTCTACAGTAGTAGAGAATGTCATATCTATATAGAAACATTATTGTGACCTAAATAAATACTGTGGAGTGAGATTTCTGCTGATGATGAGTGTTGCTTAACTGCATTAGAACGATCATCTCTTCTAGTACTGATGTAATGATTGTTTATACATATAAGAAGCTTTACAAGTGCCACAAGAAATTTCACAAACTCCATGAACCTAAAGAGGCATTGAATCTTTAGACTTGGTTATGATGTTACTAATTTTTTGATACATAGAATATGACATTTTTATATCCTATCATTTACTATACATCTAATACAGTATGTAGTTTATTTTATATAAGGAACACAAATATATACATATATACATATTTATGCCAATTAGAAATTTAATGTATTCAAAATTTTAAGAAACTGTGCAATGCCATTATGGATTTTTTTATTAGATAGTCAATTAAATTGAAATCTAAATAGTGTGATGAAAACAAACAATATATAATAATCATTTTACTGATAGTAGGAAAATTTATTTGACATCAAGATTCTTATATTTTTTAGAAATAAAGAAAAAAATATTTTATTATTATAATATATTAGTAAATAATTAATAATAAATTTTAATACCTAGGTTTGAAATATGAAATTTTTCTACAGTGCAGGCTTTTTCATACCTGCACTTCTATATGTAATATATGGGGTTTGAACTCAGACATTCACAGGACTCTCAACCATCCATGCTATCTCATACCACTGATACCCTTGATCATACATACATGTTGATCAAAGGTATCAGTGGTATGAGATAGTGTGGATGGTTGAGAGTCATGTGAATCTGAGTTCAAATCCCCTATATAATACTTATGTTTATATATTAAACATAAATTATATATTATTATGTTATATTGTATAATATAATATGGTAAATATAAAGGGAAAAAACTGATGCAATATATGTAGGTGTGTGTATATATATATATAACTATAAAACCCTATTATAAATAAACTATATGTAAGTTCCAAATAATCTTAACAGTAATAATAATAAAATATATATCTTAAATAATAAGTAGCACTTTTGATTACTTAGTAATCCTTATTAACTGTAAAGTAATACAGAAGTTTAATGTTATGTGATTTTCCATGAGCTGTGTATGTCAGTATTTGCAACTTGTTTATTTATTATATTATCCTTGAATCGATTTATCAATATTGCTTTTTAATTTTTTTCTTTTTATGATTTCTTTCTTCCATTCATATTTTTGTATCATTTCCATAAATTTAATATAACTGATACAAAAATATTAATGGGGAAAAATGATACAAAAATATTAATGGAAGAAATCATAAAAAGAGAAAAATTAAGGAAGCAATATTGATAAATAGGTATTATGATAAATAGACAAGCAGCACATACCAACATACACAGCTCATGGATAATCAAGTGGTATCAAACTTCCGTATTATTTTACCGTTGATAAGGATTACTAAATAATCGAAAGTACTACTGATTAATTAAGATATATATTTTATTATTATTTCTACTAAAATTATTTGGAACTTCCATATATATATATATACTGCATAAGTTTTTTTCTTACCTAAAACATCACATAAATTACTATTTTCGTTATTTTACAATGAAATAAAATTTTAAATCAAATACTTATTTTCTTACAATAATATCCATTTTCATGATGCATCAAAAAAAATATGCTCAAAGTATGAAATTCCTCTTTTATGAAAATGTTGAACTGATAAAAAAATCATATCAGTATATCCGTTATTAAATCTCAACTACCTAAAAATTGTAAAAGCAACAAATTATATGATAAACTTTTCACTAAAATTAATTTATGAAACGACTTTCAAAGGTGTCATAAGTTTTTATGATCAAATTTGATACAATTGCAGTGTAAATAATGATATAAATTTATTCATATATATGTGATAATGATATAAATTTATTTATTTTTTATTTAATTAATCCCTTTTAAGCAAAATTTGCTAATAAATAACATTTAAATTATACCAATAAATTTTCACATAACCCACCGCTCACCACTCCATCTCATATCACCGATACACCTATATATTACATATATTGATACAGGTATATAATAAGCCTGTATTTCAGTTAATATTTTTTGTGTAATTTTTAAATTTAATACTATTCAAATTTAATTTTCTTTAATTAATATTTCTCATAGGCAAAAATACAGAGTACTTTTAAAATATTTATCCCTTTTATGATTATATATATATATATATATATATATATATATATATATATATATATATATATATATATATATATATATATATATATATATATATATATATATAATATTCAAATATAAATATATTCTCTATACTAATCTTAATGTAGTTAGACGGACTTGAACTGGGATTTTCAATCTCTCTACATTTATGCACTCCATCTTATACAACCAATACACATGACTACATATATGTGAAAAAGACAAATGATCTCCAATATATGTATTTCATGCTAAACTAGCACTCATCAGTTGGTGCAGATCATCATCTCCCACACATATATACAATCGGCTCAGTTTTTTTTTATTAATGTAGCAAATTTTCAAACTTTAATGAGCAAGTTTCAATCTTCTCTACCTTCCAATTCTCCAGCCATTCATATTAAAAATACAAAGGATGAAATGCTCAAAACCCTTGTTGATTCCAATATTATTGTCATACTAACATTGTCCTTAAGTTATTCTGATCTCTCACCTATCAGACCTTAATATGTTCATTTAAATATACAGAAGAGGGATGGGCATATTACAGACTGAATATGTAATATTCAAATATAAGTATATTTTTTATAGTTAAGTTAATGTAATTGTAAGGATTTGAACTCAGACTTTCAAGCTCCTACAGCTAACCACTCCATCTTACACAACTGATGTACATGATCACATCCATATGAAAAAAATATTTCCAATATATGTATTTCATGCTGAACCAGAACTCATCAGTTGGTCCAAATCACCCTCTCCCATGCATACATATATGCATAATGGAAATCATTTATCTTTTTCACATGTATGTGGTCATGTGTATTGATTGTATAAGATGGAATGCATAGTTGTAGGGAACTTGAAACTCTGAGTTCAAGTCCTAACTCTATTAAGTTTAGTATAGACAATATATTTATATACGAACATTAGCTATTCAGCCTGTATTCTGCCCATCCCTCTTCTATGTATTTAAATTGACATTTTAAGGTCCTATATGTTAGGGGTCAGAATTACTTAAAGTCAACATGGGTATGATAATGATATTGGTATCAACAAAGGCTTTGACTGTTCCATCATCGAATTTTCAATGATATGAATGGCTGAAGAGATGGAGGGTGGAGAAGATTGAAGCTTATCTTGTAAAGGTTGAAGATTTGGTATCTTAATATAACTGAATACTGATTGTATATATGTTGGGAGATGGGAATCTGAATAAATTGATGAGTGCTGGTTGAGCACAACATATTATATTGTAGATCATTTATCTTTTTCATATGTACGTGATCTATGTATTAGTTGTATAAGATGGAGTGCATAGCTTGTAGGAAGCTTGAAAGTCTGAGTTCAAGTCCTTCTAATATATATATATATATATATATATATATATATATATATATATAGTAATGGGATAGGGTGTATAGGAAGTGGTAGGAACAAGGAATTGAACTGGGGTGATGGAAAAACATCAACACCAGTAAAATTAAATTATAAGAGTATGAGATCAAAATCTCTGTGAACATTGAGAGATCAAAAGTTAACTCAGAAGAGCAACTAAAGCATAATTATTATCAACCAGCATTATAAAGTAAATATCAGTATAAGTAAATACTTGTGGGAAATAATCATCCATCATCATCATTGATGGGAATAAACAAATCAGTACAATAAATCAGAATAAAATCAACAGTCCATCTTGTGGCTGTATTTGAACAATAAAATTATAAATCAACAGCCAACCTTGTGAGTGGATTGGAAATGGGTCTTCTTTAGACCAGGCTAATTATTGAGCCTTTGCCAGCTTGGGAAATTATATAAACAGAACTTGGATGCACCAGTTTAGTGCCCATCCATTAAAATACACAATAATCAGAAATCAAATCAATAATGCTGGGACATTTAAAGCATGCTGATCATCATCAATGCTCTGGCCACTAAAGTACTATTAATGTACTGGCCAACTATAAACTTAACTTTTAATAAGACTAAAGTAAAATAAAAGATAGTGCATGGGCTTTAAAGAGTATCCTCTTTTGCGCCAACCAGGATGATGATGATCATCTCTGGATGCCCAAAGCACTAAACACATCCCCATTTATCCATGTCCAAAATCTAGCTCAGAGAACATGGGCTCTATTACTGTATGTGAACAAGAGATGATGGAATACAATTTTTAACAATTAGATATAAGTTTATTAATAACAAAAAAAAAATGAAGAAGGTCTTATAAGGGTTCTGATTATGAAAAGTACACAATAATACAGTCATCACTCTGTAATTTATAAGATTACTACAAATTTCAAGTTTTCACATTAATTTACATAATTCCTATTCAAAATTTAAATTGTTACATTGATTTACAAAATTAAAATTTACAATCCAAGTTATTACTATGGTTTACATATATAGGCGCACAGACGCGCGATTTATAATATACAATTAATCTATTTCAATTGACATTCAATAACAACAAAAAATGATTAAAATTTACATGTGTTATAATTGATAACATACGCACATATACATGTGTGTGCGTGAGTGAAATAATCTATTTGACTTGCTGCAAAATAATTATCCAAATCTTAAATTATTTATAAATATAATAAATGATTAAAGTTTCAGTTAAATGAAATACATTTACATAGTAGGTTTACTGAAACGCATATATATATATATCTAATTTGCACAGGCGTGCGATATATTAATTTATCTACATAACATTAGTATTTATCATTGATAACATACGCACATATACATGTGTGTGCATGCGTGAAATAATCTATTTGACCTGCTGCAAAATAATTATTCAAATCTTAAATTATATATAAATATAATAAATGATTAAAGTTTCAGTTAAATGAAATACATTTACATAGTAGGTTTACTGAAACGCATATATATATCTAATAAGCACAGACGTGCGATATATTAATTTATCTACATAACATTAGTATTTATCACAATAAAATTATTACAGATTATTCTCGCAATTTTATTCTCTTTGCTGAATAGTCTTTTTCTTGAAACAAGTACTATCAAATTTTTGACAGATGATTGTTGATTGATTTAAAATGTCTTTTTTTTTTTTTAATAAACGAAATATACAATCGTTTTATAGAATTAAGAAAATATAAATTTCTAAATGTCTTTCTGCTTGATTAGTTAATGCTGATAAAATAGGCGAGGTGAGAGAGGAAAAGTGAATACGTGAAGTGCAGCTCTTCATGCCATGATAAGTAGATAATCAAGCATGGACCAAGTACACAATGCCCCATGATGTCGCGAGAAAATACCTCATTTTTAAGCACTGCCCCTCTAAGTACCTAGTCAGATCATCCACAAGAAATAGTATTCAGAAAAAAATATCAGGCACTGAGCCAGCCCTGCTCATCTCTTGTGAGTCTTAGGGGCTTTGGAAAAGGTCTATTCATGAGACCAAGGCCTATTCATGAGGCCTACATATACACTGCTGGACTACCCTGGGAGCTCAATATCTAGATCTAGACAGTGTCGAGCATATATTTCGGAGCACCATAAACATATTGCATCCACACAGCCCTGCTCAACCATATACCCACCATAAACATAAAAAGTACAAATTCATGCATCACTTTCAAAATGTAATTTTACTAAAGAAATTATTTAAAAGTTTGTTATCATATATAACCTTACTCATCACAGCTGTATATATTTTTTTCTGTTCTTCTCTGCCTTTAGATAGCTAGCATATATATATATAATTATTTGTTTAGCAAGCTGGTTCTTTTGGTCCATTAGAAAAATATAATCCATGTTTGTTGTCATCATCAGATAAAAATATGCAATCCATGTAAAATCTTGATTTGTAGTTGGTCTCTGCTCTATCTAGGATTAATCCAGGCAATCAGCTGTCTTGGTTTGATAGAATTTTAGGCAAGCAACCATCCTCCATGTTTAAGACTATGAATTTCTACAGAAAGAAGTGGGTCACTTTCTCTAGGTGAATTTCAAACTCTTGCGAAGGAAATATTGGCAACTCCCCAATCTAATGTTCTGCCAACTATATGTTCAGCTAAAACCAACTGCTGCCCTTCATCAAGTTGCAACAAAATATTGTAACCAACTCTGCAGCTGACCTGTTCTCTTCAAAAATCACTAACCAGACTAACTGATATATTTTTAATCAGTCTTTTATAAACTCATCTGAGGTGTTATAACAACACCTTGATTAAAAACAGAGTTTTTATTTTTAGCTCTCTAATCCCTTTAAAAACATATATGTTTTAATTAATTAAAAAATTTTCAAAAACAAGTATTGTGTTTTTACATTTCACAATCAGAATAATAATAATAACAATACAATATTTATATTTATTAAGACCTTTTTTAACATTTAAATTATATAACAATTTTTATTTTAATCAGAGTTATTTTTTTAACCCTTTGCTTATCATTATTTTATTTTAGCAAATATAAAAAAAAATCTACAAAAATTTATTCTGTGTTTATTTCTACTTTTCTTTATTTTACGTATATATATATGCACATACACTATATTAGTGTATGCTATGTAAGCCAACTGGTTACAATATATATATATGAGTTTATGTGTGTCTTTGTTCAAGGTTATAAACTTCCAGAATGCAAAAATTATTAAAAACACAGCTTTGGAATAATAACATTAGATCAATATTATCAAAAATATTGATAAAATATGTGTTCTGTTATATAGCTGACTTTAATAATGTTTTAATAATTACATTAATCTTTATTTTTAAAATGATAATCAATGTAAAAATAATCAATAATTCCTTATAAAAATATAAATCTATAGCTATTTGCACTATATTTATTTTAACAGCAAGTATTGATAGTAACAATAAAATTATACCAGTTTTCAAATAATGAAAATAAACGTGAATATTCTAATTACTGTAATCCCTAGTCATGGAATAAATTAAGTTTATTGTTATATGACTCAAAAAAGTTTCTATGTATAAATTAAAACAAATGGGTGCACAAAAACTGGTTTAAAATGAAATTGTTTACTAATATTACACATGAGATTAAAGGTAATATTCAAGTACCTATATGAACTATGACATTTCTTCTACCAATGAAAAAAGCTATATATTTACATACTTTTAATTTATGGATAACACACAATACTTGTTAACCCCAAGTCATATTAACCTGGAAACATTCCTTTCCAGCTAAGAATAACTAGTTATCTACCAATATATAATTGGATAGATCTCTGATTTGATTATGTGATGATTATTTATAAATATTTAAAATTATACATGAAGAAATTCTTAGTCTTACAAAACATTTCAAGTTACATCCAAATTAAAATTCAAAGTTATATACATGAAACCAGGTGATTAAACAATTATTATTATAGGTCTTAATAAGTAGTAAAAATGAGAAAGTGAAATAACAATGATTTTGTAAGGGATTTTTAAAAATAGTTTATCAAATTAGTTGAAAATTATAGTAATTTTAAATATCATGTATTTTATTATGACTATCCTATTATTTTGCTGTGAAATTTTATTGATAGTTTTTTTAATTTTTGTTTGTTTCATTCTTATGTATTAGTATACATTTATTGCTACCTCTATTAAGGGATATTAATATGCAATGCTCACAAATAGAATAGGTTTTTCTTTAATATTTTATAACAAAAATGAATATTGAAAAACATCTGTAAAAATAGAAATGATTTATGTCAAGATTTTAACTACTTTGAAAAGATAAAGAACTGAGAAAAAAAAACAAACATCTTGAAACATTCATGATAACTATCCAGTTAGTAATATTTAATTTATATATGGATTGTATGGTGATAGATATTTCCAATTATATGAAGAAGTTGCTAGATTCTATGACTTGAGGAAACTTATCAAAATTTTAATACAGTTTATAAATTACTCTTGTGCATTTCTATGGTAATATTTTTATTCTTTTTTTTTATTTTTAAAAAAACCTTTATTAACATAATTTATTCTTGAAATACATTTTATAAAGCTTGAGTCTATTCAGTTCATGTAGCTACAGTATGGAAGCTTGAAGTGCAAAAACATTATTACCTAGCTTGAAGACCCTCACTCTTCTGTTAGGGTGACTTTGGACCAAGTTTCATTATATAGCCAGTCTGGTGGTAGCATCCGGTCTCTGACACTGATGCATTTGATTAGTGTTTTGAAAGTTTCACATACACTGAAAGTGGTGTCACCAAAGACATATTTGCATCTTGTTAACCAAGTTGCGAAGGAGAGGAAGATCGATAACCTGATGTTTGAGAAAATGCCATTATTTATTCCATGTTGTATGGATAACACATCTATGGTATGTGGTGCTACTTTTTCATTAATGAATGTTCTAAGCAAACTGAGGAACTGGCAGGTGTAAAACATATGTTGTATTGTTTCATCATCCCTGGCACATAATTGACAATGAGAATTGAGTTTAGTAAAACACCTTTTCAACACTAGAAAATAGTTGGTAGGAAGAGAGGAAAGATTTAATATTTTTATTCTTTACCATTCCTATTATTATGCAGGGTTCACTAACGATGTTTGAAAAAAAAAAGACAATTTACTTCATTATTTATTTAATGCTTATTTATTTAATCATTTAAGACTAACTTGGAAAAGATTGCTGAAAATTTTTTTTCACTGAAGTTAGAAAACGTTGTATTAGTACAAGAAAGTGTCATCATCATCATCAACCATTATCAATACACTGCAGGATGAAGGTCTCTCCAAATTTAATCCATCTTCTTCGATCTTTAGCTTCTCTTTTCCACATCACCCCTGCACACTGTCTTATTTCATCCATCCATCTCACATTTGGTCTCTTTCTGGGTCTTTTACAATCTCTTGGAATCCAGTTTAAAATTTCAATTGTCCATCTATTATCATCTCTTCTAGCAATATGTCAAGCCCAACTCCACTTCAATCTTTTAATTTTTTCAATGAGATCAGTTACACCTGTTTGTTCTCTTACCCATACATTGCGTTTTGGATCTCTTCCTGTTACTCCCAACATACATCTGAAAACAAAATAACTAAATATATTTCAAAGTATCAAGTTTTTTTTTATATTTTCAATAAGAAAGTCAATAAAGAGTTAAATATTACATAAATAGTTTCAAGTGATAGCAAAACTTCACAATCTAATTAACCGTTTCTTTAATGAATTTAAAATAAATAATAATAAAAATTTCAGCCATCTGCTTCTCCACTCACTTTTTCTCATAGCAATCCAACTTTGTTTTTTTTTTTATTAAATTTTATATAGAGAGAAAAAAGAGGGAAGAAAAATATTTCTCTCAGCCTTTTGAAAATAGAGAAAAACTGATAATTTCAATTTCAATCAAAATTTAATTAAAGTATACCGTAAGTTATTTATAGAAAATTCTGAAAATATTTAACTTTGATAATTTAATTTTATTTAATTAATAATTATTCAATTAATAATGAATAACATACATATACAAACATTTCATTACAATGAACTCAAAACTCTGCTGTTAAAAGCAAATGAGGTTAAAAAAAATATTTTCTTTGACATGTACATGTCGTTATGTTAAGAACAAAAGAATATTTTAACTATAAATAATATTTCAATTGCTGAAACACAGTAGATATTCAAAAACATTCATACTAAAACACGTTTTGCTAATAACTATAAATAATATTTCAATTGCTGAAACACAGTAGATATTCAAAAACATTCATACTAAAACACGTTTTGCTAATAAAACAACTAGTATTACGCTCATGCAGTCTAATTATGCTTTAAAGCTTATCATAGTACATAACCATTTAATTTATTTATAAATATAGGGAATTTGAACTCAGACTTTCAAGCCCTTTACTATCCACACTATCTCATATTACTGATACACATGACCACACATATGCAGAAAAAATAAATAACCACAAATATAAATATTTCATGCTAAACTAGCACTCATCAGTTGGTCCAGATTACCATCTCCCATATATATATATATATATATATATATATAATCAGTGCTCAGTTTATATTAAGAAAGCCAACCCTTACACTTTAATGGACAGGCTTCAACCTACTCCAACCTCCAACTCTACAGCCATCCATACCATTGAAAATCTGATGCTAGAATTCCCAAATCCCATGCTGTTGCCCATATTAGCTCAAGTCACTCTGACCCCTCACATATATGATAGTATCCATTTAAATACATAATTTATTTATATAAAAAAATCCTTATTACTATGGGATGTTAGATTTTCTGACTTGAATTATGTTTAAAATATTCCCAATAAGATAATCATTTGATTATCATTATTAGTAGTGTGAAGAGAGATGGGGTTACCATTGTCTACTATCCATTAACATAATTTATTCTATTATTATTTTTTGGTGTCCATATGAACTTCAATGTTTACATATATAATTCATAATGCAAATTATACAGAATTCGTGAATCATTATTTTAAAAAAGACATAAAAAAGATTAAAACTTTAATCTGTGGATTTAATGGTTGCATACAAGTAATTGCTATTTCAACTCTTTCACACACACACACAGAGACACACAAAGAGACATTCATGATCAATGACATAAGCGTTAACAACTTTAATTTATTATATATCAATTTATATTCTAAGAATATGAGTAATGAATGGGCCTAGAGTGTAGTGCAATTTAAAACTGCCAGATTTATTTCTGGCTAATGATTTTCATTAATATGAAACCTCAGCATTACATATATCTATACAATAATCATCTTTACTTCTACTGATATATTTAAGCTAAAGATTTGAACATTTCAACATAAAATTTTGAACATGAGCTGTCTTGCAAGTGAGTTTTTTTATCTTCTGGGGAAAATGCTGTATATATCAAAGCATTAATAAAAGACAAAAGCTAGAATCTAGATGATATACAACATATATAATTCATTGATTATTCACATTTATAGAAATGACTCTGAAGCGAAAATAGATAGTATTGATTACAGTTGTTAAATGCAATTTAAAAGAATTTATATGAGATTTATAATAATATTTAATAAAAATAACTCCAAAATGTATGTAATGTTCTATTTTTTTCATAACTAGTAAACTTGAATACCACATTGTGACAAAATATAAAACTGATATATATATATATATAAACGATTTATAAAAGCAACATATAAAAACAATATATATATATATTATAACGGAAGAAAAATCTAGTTTTCATACCACTTCTCATTGGACAGCCATATGTAACAGATCGTTTGTTTTAGATCAATTACTTATAACTATTTTACTCTATACTCCTTTCTTACTTACATGTCTGGATGACACTAGGCTATCTGAACCTAGATAAAATCACATTGGATACCTACTTATAATGGCAACTAGTTTGAACCTCAGTTGGTACATTATGTATAACAGTATGTAGGATTTCCATTTTATATCAATAAATCATTTGTACCTGTGTTAATGGTAAAACATTCTCATTATTCCATAATTGTGCAAATTCTTATGCAAACTCTAAGTCAAATTCTTGTATAGATCATATTTAATCGCTGCACATTATAAATCTTTTAAGAGCTCATATAGACTTGAGCCGTCTAAAGCCGACATCGTGTGCACAGAGAGGAACGATGTTAAGAGGAAGATTAAAGAGGCATGGTACATCACCAGCGATGCCATGTCAATCAATAGAAAAGACACATTCTTCACGATCTCAAAAAGGTGGATGTTATAATTTGCATGCATTTGCATAGAATCAACAGCATGTAAAAAGGACTATGATTATGGAGCTGTAGGTGCTCCGAAAGTGCTAAGTCCATAAATAGAGGCTCACTAATAACAAACTTATAGGTTCACCTCAGCTATTAATCTTAGCTTAACAGTAAAATAATTTCATAAGTTTTACTAGTTCATATTTAATATTATAACATCATAAGTTTTACTAGCTCATATCTAATACTATAGATCATCAATGGTAGTCATATTCCTTATGCTGGCTCACAAACAACAAACAAAGAAAATGAAAAACATTATTTATATGGCCATTTAATATATTTACATAGATCATTTATCAATTAATAATATGATGATGATGATAATGATACTTCCAGTGACTGCTTTATACCCAACTCACAACTAATACAAATCATGTCTTTTATTTATTTATATGTGATAAACGATTATGATAACTCTCCGTCACCCAATGAATACTCTAATGACAATGGGTTAATATGCATGGTCTCCCTAAGTAATATTATGTAGTTATCTAATATTTTTAATGATTTATTAAAATATTATTACACATGTAAACTCTGTTTTATGGTTAGACATTCCCAATGATGACGATGACTAAACAATTTTCATAAGAAAATACATCGACTTTAAGAAACATATAAACTTCTTTTATTCAGAACAATTAAATTTTATTATTGGTCAGTCATCAATATACAAACAAAATTTTATATATTTAATAAAAAAAAAATAGTTACATTCAATAATTATCAATAACAATAATAACTGAAAATTCTTCCCCCCTTCCCCCTAATGAAACTTAAACTCAATCCTTAGAGGTATATAGTGTGATATGTGCATGTTAATATATTCAGTACGTAAGTAAGTAGAAGTCTCACATCATAGAAAATTTTAATTTCATAAATAAAAACCTCAAGCACACACATACTCGCATATTATATATAACAAATTTTAGGCCTATAATCTTAAAAAATAATAATTGAAAAATAGATAGAGAAAAATTTAGTTAAATTATAAAGATAGAAATATTTAAAAGAAATCTGTTTCCAATTATAATCCTCACATATTTTGATTCCTATTAAGCTAGCCACTGATTGCCTAAATTTATTTCTCACTATAATACATTTCTATCCCTGTTCTCTTTCACAAAATTCGAGCATTTATACAGAACACTTTTCCAAGCACAACAGATAGTATCATGTGTGTTTCCCACATTAATAAATCTTGTGTTTAACCTTTACATATAATAATAATGATATATAACTAATATTTTCCCATTTCATGATACCAAAATTAATACATAATAAAAAAAATGTTATAAAAAGAAATATATATATATATATATATATATATATATATATATATATATATATATATATATATATATATATATATATATATATAAATGATTACATACAACTATTATAGCAAAATAAATAAACTTGATATGGTCAGTATTTCTCATTAGCAAAAAACCCCTTTTTTAAAAAAATATGCTTATTGTAATGATTTTGGAGAGAGAAAAAATGGACATTAATAATAATAATAATAAATGTTCAGAGTTATTAGAAAGTTTATATTATTGGACATTTCTTCTATTTCCAATGTAGAAATTGTTTCAGTTAGTTTAATGAATTTTCACTCCAAGTAAGCTTTGTTCAAGATTAAAATTTTAAATTCAACCACATATCATTGTTCAATGTGTGTTGATATATTAATTATAGCGGTTTTATTGAAAAAGTTCTGTTTTAAGCTTAGGTTTGTAATTCTTTCGGTTTTATTGTGATGATGATGATGTTGCTGCACAGACTGCATTTCTTTAAGGACACTATTTTAGTATTGGGGTGGTTTCTTCATTTCTTCTTCCTCTTTCTTTCTGTTCTGTGTATGAGCACATGGATAGATAAATGGATATTTTTCTTTTCTTGACATATTTCCAGCATTTTACTTTATGTTTTATTGAAATCTACCAATGGCAAAGGTGAAGCAATAGCAAAGTTCATAGTCTTCTTTGGTCTGAAGATCAGCCATAGGATGCTATTAGTTAGTTTCCTTCTCAAATTTAAATCTTCAGATGTGCATAGAGTTGTTTGGGGAGCCAAAGGGCACCCTCAACAAAATATAATTTCTAGCCCTGCATTCTGATGTAGAATCTCTTCAAAATATATAAATATAATAATGCATTGGTTCCATGAGGCAAATAAGACTTAACAATCCTCTCTAAATCTTTTTTTTCAGACTATATATGTGCCGACTTTTTAATGACATCATGCACATCTGCATGGACATTGGTTATCAATAAAATGTTTTTTATCTGTATATAATTATCTGATCTCTTTGATCTTTATCTTTCTTCAAAATTTATTCTTTGGATGGTCTAAAGCGATCAACAGTTCTTTTTAATTTTAAACTGCTTACCAATAAGTGTCTTTCTCACTCCCACTTTTCTAAAACTAAAGTTCTCTGATCTTTAGAATTGTCTTTATCTATCTTGATCTTTTTAGAATTGACCATCTCTCTCTTTTTTAACACTTTTAAATATATATAAAAAACTTGGACTTAAATAATAAATAAAAAGAAAACATTTTTAAATATGAAATGATTAAAAACCTTTTGATATATCTGTAAATGTTCAAATTTTAATGTTTGTACACACACATGCAAATATTCATGTATCTACTCATATATATATATATATATATATATATATATATATATATATATATATATATATATATATGAAAAACAAAAAACAAGTTAAAACCTTGCTAATGCTTGTATTCATGTCAACAGATGGTGTTCTACCAAAAACACCATCAAGCGTATGTTTGCATAAACGTCAGAGCATGCATTCACTATCTCTAACTTTAATTCCACTTTCAGATCATGATTTCAAGCTATTTGCTGTCACCAGTGAAAGACAGGAATTTTAGAAACTAGATCTGAACACAAACTCTGAGCGTTTATGAAACAGTTTCTATTCAGCTTATAAGTGTGAATCTTTTAGACACGTAATGTCTTCAAACTCAGCATAGCAAGCCAGATAGCTACATGGGTCTGATCTCAGTTCAGCATCACCACATAGTAGAAGCCTCTGCAATATATATCATTGCTAGAAAGACCTCAGAGGTACATTTATGAAAAACAAAAAACAAGTTAAAAACTTGCTAACGCTTGTATTTATGTCAACAGATGGTGTTCTACCAAAAACACCATCAAGCGTTGCATTTTCATGGCTGAAGAGTTGGAGAGTGGAGAAGATTGAAGCTTGTCCATTAAAGTTTGAAGATTTGGTATCTTAATATAAATTGAGCACTGATTATATATAGATCAGACCCATGTAGCTATCTGGCTTGCTATGTTGAGTTTGAAGACATTACGAGTCTAAAAGTTTCATGCTTGCAAGCTGAATAGAAACTGTTTCATAAACGCTCAGAGTTTGTGTCTAGATCTAGTTTCTAAAATTCCTGTCTTTCACTGGGGGACAGCAAATAGCTTGAAATCATAATCTGAAAGTGGAATTAAAGTTAGAGATAGTGAATGCATGCTCTGACGTTTATGTAAACATACGCTTGATGGTGTTTTTGGTAGAACGCCATCTGTTGACATATATATATATAAAACTCTTGCTAATGTAGCCAAAGCAAAGGCAGAAAAAAATATTGAATTAATACATGATTGTGGAAAGTAATCTAAACAATATGAAAAGCTACAGATTATTAATATTATTAGAAACAAAAGTCCTAGATCAAATTAGTAATGACAAGTATTAAATCAAAACACTATTATGAAAGAAAAACAATAAAATTTATTAGATATAAATTGAAATCAAAAAAGTTGATATGTAGACTTAGAAAAAAAAAGATTTACAGTCTACAGCTATAGACAATTATTTATACACACTCAAAACTTTAAGTCTTAAATATAAAGATATTCAGATGCATATAACTACTGAGATAACTTATAATTATGAGTACTTTAGAAATTTGAAACTAAGACAATAGTTTCTCATATTCCCATTAAAATTTCACTCTTAAGCAAACTGTTAAACTATTCAAAATATATACATTGTCCTTTTCACTAATAAAAGCAAGAGAAGAGAACAAAATTTTCTCCTCCTTTCCTTGTGAAGTGTTTGGGGTTTGTAATATAGGGTTTGAACTCAATACTCTATAATATAACATAAGTTCTAAGACAATAAATTTGAAATTGGTATAAATTATATAATTACAAATCCAGTGATACAATGATTAATAAGAAGATCATAATCTGAACTACAGCATGCACCTTTAGAAGCCCTAATTTCATTAAGATATAGATAGTCTTTTTTTTCCATGTGTCATAGCATTGGCCAGGAAGTGAACCCACTAACCCAGGACAATTGCTTGTAAAGCGGCTGTGCTAATCACTCAACCACCAATGCTTGACAAGATATGGATAGTCATACATCTAATACAGCATTTTATCTGAAATTTGACTACTGCTATTTTAGAGATAATAGATCATATAAGACACTTCCATATCCAAAGGGTATTCTTACTTTTTAAATTATTTAAATTTAAATTAAACTAAAAGATTTTCTCATTTAGAATGTTACTATATTACACTGTAATTGAATCAATTGTTTACCAGTATGCTAATTTATTTCTAAACAAACTCTATACAAAAATATCATATTTTAAAGAAAAGCACAAATATTAATAAGAGGATTCTAAATCTATTCAGGAGACAAATAAAGAAGTGAACCTCAATCTAATTCAAAAAATGCTTAAAGACCATATTTTATTCATTTTATAATGATATTAAATGTACCATTATAATTAATGTTAAAACGCAACACTTCTGGTTGCTCGGAAATAAAGCAGAAATTAATATGTACTTCAATTTGCTGAATATGATATTATTATAACATTTTGTAAAGGAAATGTACTGGAGAAATATTTCCAATTTTTTCAGTGTATCTCTCCATTTTTTAATATTCACCTGTATTTACTTAAACATTTAATGCTACAATATAAAATTGATTAATTTCAACTTTGGTGCAGAAAATGAAAACATACATTTTTTTTTTTTAATATAAACTAACAAATTTGTTCAACATTAAAACAAAGAGTCTTTTGTTTTATTTATTTTTTTAAAAAGAACAAAATAAATAAATTAGAAGATTTATTTTTCCATTTATTTAAAAATGAAAAAGACTTGTTTGAAAATGAATATAACTAATGGTCCAATTTAAATTCAAAAAGAATTTCTCTTTATATAAAGTAAAAATATTCATAAATCTCTCACACATGAAAGATTTTAGAGCTTCTCATAGAAATTTATAGAAAAATGGTTTTTCACAAATCTCTTCAGAGGTGTTTTTTCCCTCCACATCTCATCAAATTTTCTGTTTGAGTAACTGATATATATATATATCTAAATTACTTTGTGGATTATAAACGCTACTTTTAAATTAATTTCATATATGTGGGATATAGTTGTTTTAGATAATACATTATACGGGTATTATGTTTTTTGACTGAGGGCAGGGTAATAGGCAATATGACATTGCAACAAAGAAATACCATGTGATCGTCATTGCTAATTTAGGGTTCCTTCCCAACCCTTAACATAATTTACCTTAACACCTGGATTTTATAGCTACATTATAAACTTCAACAAGATTTTTATATTATTAAGATGCATAAATGAAAAGTATAAATATTTACCTTAATATATAACTTCTCTAAATTCTAATCGTCTCCATATGTGTATATGTATTAATGTCGATATAGAATACGTATATATAGATAATTTAACTGTTAAAATATTTATGTAAATTAGTTTTTAAATTAAAGTTATCACCAATAGCATACACTTGCAAATAAATACTTCCATTCCACTGTGAAGAAAAAAATAGAATATAATAATAATTGTGATGATGATGATGATAATAAAAATAATAATTATTATTTATTTATTTATTAAACAAACAATATATGTACATAAAAGAGAGAATAAGTCCAAAGAAGGAGAACTTGTGCGAGGAGTTACTAATAAGAGTCATTATATAAATTACAAAAAAGAGATAAATATAATCATTAATCATCTAAAAAAAAATTATACAGAGAATAATTTACAAAGATTAATACATTACATTAATTAATTACACACATACGAAAAGAAAAAAAAAAGTAAGTACACATTAATAAAGTACAATGTAGATGTTAAGACGACAATAATAACAACAACAACAATAATAATAATAATAATAATAATAATAATAATAATAATAATAATAATAATAATAATAATAATAATAATAATAATAATAATAATAATAATAATAATAATAATAATAATAATAATAATAATAATAATAATAATAATAATTCAATTCATTTATTTAAGTGCTAAACAACAGCATAAAACCAAGTACAGCTTGCACATATAATAAAAGTGAAAATAAAACACATAACAAAAAATGAAAATATAAATGTATACATAATAAAGTAAAATTTAAAAGACAAAATAAAACATAACATTTAAGTTTAATAAGATTACAAAATTTCTTATAATCAATGTCACACAGATTAAAGTTACTCCTAATCTGATTATATAAAGAGGGTAACCTAAATAAAGGAAAAAATTTAAGAATATTAGAATGACATGTTTGAATCTAATATACACAAATAGACCTAATATCATAACTGAAAGACCTAATTGAAATAGTTGAAACTATATCTGATAAAATAACTTGTTTATTAACAATTTTATAAAAATATTTGAAATCCCTATGCTTTCATCTAGATGAAAGATTAATCATGTTACCCTCCCAAGAAACATATTTGAAAAAATTCTTAGAAATAGACTGCAACAAGTTACATCCTTGCCAAGAACTAGGGTTCCAAATTATTGAACCACATTCAATAATATGAAGAACCAATGAAAAAAACAATTTTTGTTTAGTATCATTACTGAGCTGATAACCATGTCTAAGAATGGCACCCATAACTTTAAAAGCCTTACCAACAATTATTTCAAGATGAGGAATAAAAGAACCATTACAAGAAAACATAATTCCAAGATCTTTTTGACATTTAACTGAAATAATTTTATGAGAATTGATACAATAACAAAATTGTAAAACTTCAGATTTTTTGGAATAAGAAACAAAGGAGCATTTATTAAAATTAACTGTCATATTATTTAACTCACACCAAGCACGAAAGTTATCAATATCCTTCTGAAAAAGAACACAATCATTAACTGATATAATTCTTCTAAAAAGCTTACAGTCATCAGCATAGCTTAACAGAAAAGAATATCTCAAGCAATCCTTAAGATCATTAATGTAAACATTAAACAGCATGGGTCTAAAATACTACCCTGTGGATCACCTAAACTGCATTCAAAATTAAATGAAATAATAATAATAATAATAATAATAATAATAATAATAATAATAATAATAATAATAATAATAATAATAATAATAATAATAATAATAATAATAATAATAATAATAATAATAATAATAATAATAATAATAAAAACACAAAAACTTAAAAGTGAAGTTAAAAAAAAGAGAAGTTATAAATAAATATAATAATATGCTGAACATTTTTGAAGATCCATGCCTCATAATCATAGCTTTCTTAGAAATATATAATAAAATATATGCAAAGATATTTAAATTAGCACGTGTTACGTGGACGATTTCTTCGATATATCAAAGCAAGTGTCTTTTCTATTTATAGCATTAATATTTCCATTAATATAGAATGCTTCTTTTATTTTTCTTTTATGATCATTTGATTCAGTGCATATAATTACAGGATAGGCAGGAGTAAAATTGTGTCCAGATTTAATGGAATGCTCCAAAAATACAGAAGATATATTGTTGTTCTACTGAGCTTTATTGTAAGTGTACAAGTGTTGAGCAAGTCTAGTATTAATAGTAGCTTTAGTCTCACCATAATACACAGTGAGGCATTTTTCTTGAGGACATGAAATGGAATATACTACATATGGGATGAATGAACAATCAATATGATCTTTTGAGTTCTTGATCAATCTGTTGGAATTAGGAGGAGTTCTAAATCCTATTTTAAACTTATTGAATAATGCTTTAGTTAGTTTGTTAGATATTTTGGAAATGTAAGGAATGGTAATTCTAGGAAGTTGAATACATGGTACAATATTATTTATTTTATTATGGAATTTAGTAATATTAGTTTAATAGATTTAAATTTAAAACCCACTGTCATTAAATCTTTAATAAAATTATTCAAATTTTTTTTCTGTCTGCTTCATATTTGCAGAGATGCAAATTTCTAAATAAGAAAGAATTTAAACCAGCAAATATGTGTGATGCAGGTGAGTTAGATTCAGGATGAATACAGCTTCTAATTTCAAAAGGCTTAATTATCATCATGTAATCCATAATGTTATTATTTCTTGATAATGAAAGGTCAAGATATTTGATTTCTTTGTTGTTATATTTTCATATACAATGCTAAGTGATAAATTAGATAAACTTTGAATTCATGTTGTATATGTAAAATATTCTCCATAGAGGCAATAATAAATATATCATCCACATACCAAATATATGTAAAATCATGAGTGTAACTGTAATATTTTGGTAATAATACTCTCTACAAAAGAATTTATCTCAACAGTAATGCATCAAGATAAAAATGTTGCTCCTAAGCGAAAGCACAGTAAAATGATGAATTGAAGAAATGACAGATAATGTTGGGAATAAACTTATAAGTATTCTCTTAAACTCTTCATTTTCTATGCAATTGAATGAGTCTGCAATTGAATGAGTCTGCCATTGAAGATAATAATGATTTAGTGATGGCATATGTATGTTATTTTGATGAAAATAATATTCACAATAAATCTCATTATAGATACAAAAGGATTATCTATATTTAATACTGTGAAATCATACTTTACAAAAAATAATATTCCTTTGAATAATATTATTGCACATGCTACTGATGGAGCGCCATCAATAGCAGGCTGCTATCGTGGATTTGTTGCTTATTTGAAGGAAGAAGTGCCAAATATTTTATGTAGTCATTGTGTGGTGCACAGACAATGTCTTGTTGGAAAACATTTAAGTAAAAATCTCCATTCATCATTAACTATAATAATTCGAGCTGTAAACAAGATCAAATCCAATGCAAAAAAAAAAGATAGAATGTTTCAACAGCTTTGCCAGGACAATAATGAAGATTTTAATACATTACTTTTGCACACAGAAGTTCAGTGGCTGTCAAAGGGCACATCTTTAGCCCATTTTGTAGCATTATATGATAGTCTCATACAATTTTTTGAAAGTAATTATGAAACCAATCTGTGTCAACTGTTAAAAACTGTAAAGAATGATGCCTTTTATTTGGCAAATATTTTCAAGAGATTTAATGATGTCAATTTGCAGCTTCAAGGAGCTAATAAAACCCTTATAGATTTTCAAAATATTGTATCATTATTTACTGAAAAACTTGAACTACTTCATTATAATCTATTGAAGACAGAATTTCATCAGTTTCCTGAATTATCATCTATAAAAGATGATGTAACTCCAGAGGATATTGACAGATTCAGTAGCCACATCAATGAACTTAAACTGGACATGGAAAAACAATTTGATAATATTTTGAATTTAAAGGTGTATGACTGGGTGAAAAATCCTTTTGCCATAAATATTGAAGAGGCTGCTACAACTTGGCAAGAAGAACTGTTGGAAATTAAATGATAAAGAAAGTAAACATAAATTCAATGGTCATGGATATGAAAACCTATGGCAAAATAAAAAAATGCCTGTCTTATATTCAAATATGTGGAAAATGATATTCAGTTTATTGATGCATTTCCCTACCTCATATCTTGTGGAATTAGGCTTTAGTGCTGTTAATCATATTATGACCAAAGAAAGAAACCACCTGAATATTTCCAAAAGAGGAGACCTTTGTTTGTTCCTTACAAAAATTGAGCCAGATATTGAGTATTTAGTTTCGCAGCATCAGCCTCAGGGATCTCATTAATAATTTAATTATTTAAATGTAATTTCATCAGACTTCATGCTTCTATGTATACAAAGTATAAATAAAAAGATAGATTTAACTACAGTAAGTTGTTTTATAAGGATTTATTCTGCCAAACTTAGCGAAAGTCCAACATAAAGTATTTGGTAAGTAATTATTATTATATGCTTTAGCTTGCTGTAACTCTGCTCTTTAAATTTCAAAAAGTAAAGTTACTTCCCTATTTTATAAATCACCATTACTGCGGAACTGGTGGTTGGTTAGAAAATTTTACTACTAACAAAGGTACAAAAGTGGGCAGTGGGTATAAAAAGGTTTACTACCCCTGGACTAGAACATAGTAAAGAATAATAATCCTCAAAAGTATGCCAAGACCTTTATCTATATATAAAAATCTAAAAAAAAATCACATTAAATGACACTGTTAGAAAGACAAATATAAGAAAATAATTCAGTTAATGTAATACCTAAAAGCAGTGTACTTTAAAACAAACAAACAAAAAAAAACAATAAAGAAAAATGTGCTGATAACAAGATAAAAGCCTCAAATTGTCACAAATAGAAATATATATTATTTAATTGTCAGAGGTAGTTTTGTAGCAAGGAGGCATTACAAAAATAAAGCAAATGCTATAAAAAAGGCCAGATATGTAACAAGTACAAAAAAAAGTTGAAAGCTACCATTATAATACAATTCTGATAAAACTAAAAAATGTTACTGATGTGATAAAACAAAATACTTAAAGTGACAAAAAAAAAAACAGATATTATGTATGACATAAAAATGTGACTGAATGTCTAATATATAGAAAAGTATACTAAATAGTTAATAAATGTGCATGGCAAAGGATCATTAAATATAAAATATGTATGAACAAATATTAAATACAAGCTGGATAACAGATATAAAAATACAGGATTCATGAATCAGAAGAATTCATATCCATTAGTCTGTTGCCTGAAAACCTAAACCTTTACACATTACAATGAATCATATCTAAACATAATAGTCTCCATAAATTATTGTGATGGTAATTTCAATTATTAAGCCAATGTGGTTAGGTACACAATCCAAAATGAGAGATACTTCAAAATTTTGACACACTTAAATAGAAATGTTCTATCTGGGCAAAATAATAAAGTTTGACTAAATTTAAAAAAATACACAAAATACAGACACAATGTAGGATATATTATAAAAGAGCTTGAATAAACCTAAGACATTTCCAAAAATATCTATAAAACTATACTTGATAATAATGTGAACCACATAAATTCTCTATCTTAAGATGAGAGATACAGCTGAATGACATAATGTATTCATAGTAAACATAAGATACACCTGATAAAGAAAGATTTAAAAAATTTAGTGGCAATAAACGAAAGATGATATATGCAAAAAAATAAAATAAATTACAAAACTTTAAATATATGTATATGAAACATTTTACTGAAAATAAAGTAAAAATGAAATGCAGAACTGAATTAGATCAAAAGTTATTAGCAGTGAGAATGTAAACAAATAATTCCAGAATATTGATGATATAAATTAAGTCCTCAATTTATCTACTAATAATCAAAGAAGGAGTAGGATGAACACAGTAGATATTTAATGTTGTATTAAAAATAATTATTCTTCATACTGTGGCATGTCACTGATAAAGTTGCCAAGTTAAAATAGAATGAGGAAGTGTAGAAAAACTGAAAATAAAGAGAAGTCCAGATGGTGCAGTCATTCCAAGATGAATAAAACTTTGATGAAAAAATGATGTAAGCTAGATAAAGTTTGGATGATGTAATAGCATTAAAAATATAACTGTAGTGACATAACTTCATACTTATGCATATACATAAAATTACTTAAAAAAAACATTAAAAATATTAAAATCTGATGAAAAACTGAATTTATGTGTCTCTCTCTGTTTTGGAGAATGATATGATAAATAACAAAGATGTCATCCATTAAATGTTGTATTATTGTAAAAGTAAAAAACAGGCATACAAAAAATAAAGTTAAAGGGTACTTTCAAATAAATTCTAAAAAGGAATAAAACAGCATTACTGAAATACAATTTAGAATGATTAAATTTGAGATTTAAAATGCTTTAAATAAAATCATGAAAGAAAAAGTTTGATATGTTTTCCTTTGATGATATTATATTTTGGAACATGTTAATATATATATATATATATATATATATATATATATATATATATAATCACTAGATGAAGCTTTACCAATGGCTCCTGACAAGCTTTTGTTTACATAAACGCTGGGAGAGATAGAATTCAATACCTCATTCATTGTCTCCAACCTTTAGACCATGGTTTCAAGCTAGGTGGTTCACCTCAGTAAAGTGTAGGAAGACCAGAAACTAGATCTAGATCTAAATACTAACTCTACAATCAGCATTTATGAAACATGTTTCTATCAGTTTGAAAGCATGAATTTTTCAGATATGTAAATATCTTCAAATCCAGCCAAACAAATTAGACAGTTATATGGGTCTGAAATCAGTTCAGTTTCACCATATAGTAAAAGCCTCTGCAATATATATCATTGCAAAAACCTTCAAGGGTACATTTATGATAAACAAAACAAGTTATAAATTCCATAACTTGCTCTTAGCTTGCATTTTATGATCACTAGATTGAGCTTTACCAATAGCTCCTGACAAGCTTTTGTTTACATAAATGCTGAGATAGAATTCAATATCTCTTTCATTGTCTCCAACCTTTAGACCATGGTTTTGAGCTAGTTGGCTCACCTCAGTAAAGGATAGGAAGACCAGAAACTAGATCTAAATAAAATTAATATTATTTAGATCTAAATACTAACTCTACAATCAGCATTTATGAAACATCTTTCTATCAGTCTGAAAGCATGAATTTTTCAGATACATAAATATCTTCAAATCCAGCCAAACAAACTAGACAGCTATATAGGTCTGAAATCAGTTCAGTTTCACCATATAGTAAAAGCCTCTGATATATACATCCTTACAAAAACCTTCAAGGGTACATTTATGATAAAAAAAACAAGTTATAAATTTCGTAACTTGCTCTTAGCTTGCATTTTATAATCACTAGATGGAGCTTTACCAATAGCTCCTGACAAGCTTTTGTTTACATAAATGCTGAGAGAGATAGAATTCAACATCTCTTTCGTTGTCTCCAACCTTTAGACCATGGTTTTGAGCTAGTTGGCTCACTGAAGTAAAGGGTAGGAAGACCAGAAACTAGATCTAAATAAAATTAATATTATTTAGATCTAAATACTAACTATACAATCAGCATTTATGAAACATGTTTCTATAAGTCTGAAAGCATGAATTTTTCAGATACATAAATATCTTCAAATCCAGCCAAACAAACTAGACAGCTATATAGGTCTAAAATCAGTTCAGTTTCACCATATAGTAAAAGCCTCTGAAATATACATCATTGCAAAAACCTTCAAGGGTAAATTTATGATAAACAAAACAAGTTATAAATTTCATAACTTGCTCTTAGCTTGCATTTTATGATCATTAGATGGATCTTTGCCAATAGCTCCTGACAAGCTTTTATCCCTTGCACTGATAAATACATCCACAAGTATATCACTCATCCTTATCATGCAAATGTATGTTTGAGTAGAGTTTCCATAAATTATTCTTACATTGTTTCACTCCTCTTCATTTTTGCTGTAGCTGTTCTGTTATCAGCCACAAAAGAGCATTTGTGTGAAATATGGTCATAATTTATTACAGGTAAATTATATGATGACCCAACCCAGTGGAGTTGGAGTTTAAATATTTTCATTTCATATCTCATTATAGTCAAATTTCATAGGTCTATCATTCCAATCATTGTCATAGTTATTATAAATTGAGGTATAAGTGCATTGGCTCTGGTTTTGACACATTGGAGGTGCCATTGACTGTATTTGAATCTGCCCTCATTCCCATAAGCATAAAAAATTAATATATTTGTAATAAAATTTTAGATTGTATTATGCACATATCCATCTATAGAAATAAGTATGTGATAGTATTTTATTTTATTTTGTTTATTCACTTACCTAACCAATGTACATTGTCCATGTAGAATTATAATATGTGATGGTATTTTATATTATTTATCATTGTGTAAATTATGAATATTAACCAATTATTATTTTCATATTTATTGAGTCATAAATAAATGTTAATTTGATAACCTAACTTATCTATGCCATTGCTATTAGTCACATATAGAGTCAGAGATCCAAGGTGGTAAAGAGACCATAAATATTAGAGCACATATTGTACCTAAAGGTGATGTATACCAGGTTCTTGGAATACTTTGTGATGTATAAGATATAACAAAATCCCATTTACATTCTGCATCACCACTACTTTGCTTTGTCAATTCTGGAGTATAATCCAGAATCAGTTACCTCTATTGATATTTGCAACATTAATACTTAAATTAGAAATAAATTTGCTAGCCAGTATAATAATTGAATCTATTTTCTAAAACTATAACAAATGCCTTATTTATTGCTAAGAGTTTCATCACTATTGATTTGATTTGGTATTTGGGTTAATGAAGAAATAACTTGAAATTCATATTACTTGCCTTCCATTGCAAAGCATTTGCCCTATATAGCATTTGTTTACTTTAAACCTGAAGACATGATAAGTTACTGTTTATGATGTTATGGAGCTGATATAATTATTATTATATGGTTTATTGGTTTGTATTAACCATGTAATGATAGGCAGTTTCATAGATTATGCCATCTTGTCTATGGTCTGTCCTCGGGTCTCAGATAAATAAAATTGTAAAATAAAGTCATAGCATGGGTTTGAGAGACAACCATTGAAAGAATAATTATAAGTCATAAATTAAAATTTGGGAATGCCATTTTGAAATCCAGTAATTAAGAAGAATTATAGTTAATTAAAAGAATAATACAATTTATTTAGGTAACTTGACATACCTTCAAATAATGTTGTAATTAGCCTTTGCAGTGTACCCTGGTTGTGACCGGATTGTATGGTAATAGCCTTGTATGGTATCATTAATTCAGACTGTTACAATCTGGGGTAAGTGCTATTTGGTTACAATATACATATAATACTTATCTAAATGAAATATTATCCAAATATATCCATGTATAATTTATTATATATATATATAATCAATGTTTCAACCAGGTTACACTGGTCATCAACTTAATTGATTAATTAAGTAATTTATTTATTTATTAATTAAACAATTCAACTTTATTTGTTCAATAAATCATATAAACAATGTCTTATTAGCTAATGACTATAATAATAAAACAATTCATGGAGCTTTAATTTAAAACCTAAACAATCAAAATAAAAAACAAAAAGAAGAAACAACTATTAGAGTTTGGATTCCTTATATAAAAGAAGCAACAGACAATATTGGATGTATTCTAAGACATTATAATATAAAGACAGCAATAGCACTTATCAAAAATCAACAGCATTCTACCCAAGCCTAAAGACTCTATCCCTCTTGAAATTCTTCAATTTAATATATATATATATTAAATTGAAGAATTTCAAGAGGGATAGGGTCTTTAGGCTTGGGTAGAATGCTGTATATATATATAATGAAATAAATTCTACAAGAATATGCATATAAATTATTAATTATTATGGTAATAAATTTTGCTGTATAATATTTATTACTTTGCTAAGCCAGGTTGTTAATATGGTGTATCTTTATCAAAGCATCTCTTTTGTGAATATTAGCAAATGCATTAGTATTTCCACGTGTATAAACATACATTAAACTAGTCACTGATTACCATAAATTTGCATATGTAAATTGACTTAGCAGTTAGCTAAGTAAGTAGGTTAATTGACAAGGGCTTGCTAAAAAGGAATGTTACTGGCTTTTATATTTATGAAGTGTTTAGAGTTAATTATGTACTGTGCTTCTTTTACTTTTTATTATTATGTTTAGGGAAACCATTTTAGCATCAGCAGATTTAAAGGAATGATCAGTTATTTTTCATGGTCTACAAATATTGAGCTATAATTGCTGTTACATTTAGATCTATTATATAAATGCGCATGCTGATGATTCTTTATTTTAAGTTTGCATGTCTCTCCATAGCATTTGACATTGCAAAACAGACAATACAGATATAGTAATGAGACTTTATCATCATCATTAATCTTATATGTCGAAATGCTAATGCATTTGCTAATATTCATTTTAGTCATGCTTTGATAAAGATACACCGTATTAAAAGCCTGGCTTAGCAAAGTAATAAATATTGTTTTATACCAAAATTTATTATTGTAATAGGTGATACCTGTTTAAAGAGGTTTATTTAAACTTCTTTGTAGCAATAATTTCAATCTCTGTGATCAAGTTGCAATTTTTAGTGTCTATATGAATATATTGGATCATTAAAATGTGGGATTGCCATTTTTATTGTTAAAAGAAGGTAGCCTTGACAACAGTTGAAATTGTTGATTGTTATTGATATTGGGATTGTCTAAGTATTGACTGGCTTTTAATGATTACTTACAAACCCATTTACTTTGAGGATTATTATACTTATTATTTAAGTAATTCTTTGGGTGCAATTTGAAAATTGTAATTGGGGTTTATAATGTTATAATTTATTAGTCCGCATTTAGAACAGGTTATATTTACATGTTTGAAGAGGTTTAATTAAACTTCTTTGTTTCAATAATTTTAATCTCTGTGGTCAAGGTGTAATCTTTACTTTCTATATAAATATATTGGACCATTAACAGAGATCGGATTTCAACTTTATTGTTAAAAGAAGGTTGCCTTGACAACAGTTTGAAATTGTTGCTGTTATTGATATTGGGATTGTCTAAGTGTTGTCTGACTTTTAATGATATATATAAAATTCATTCACAAAACAACTGAGACCCTATAATCATACAATAATATTTCACAAATCAAACTTCTATAGAATTGTTTTAATAAACTTTTAAACAATGCCATAGGTTTTTATGTGCTTATTAAAATTACGAGAATGCGCGCGCGCACACACACACACATATATATCCATTTTACACACTTGATTTAAATATTGCATATTGTATAAATATGACAATCATATTTGTAATAATTATTTCTTTAGGTAGAGATGGAAAACTTAATTTTTCTAGATATAGTTTTTTTAAAATAAAACAAAAAATGTATCAAATATAAAATAATCTATATTTATTTCTCTAATTAGAATAATCATTTCAAGCACTTTGTAAAGGCAAAAACATTAACCATTGAAGAGATAATATCCTATTTTCTTCAGTCAGTAATTAGAAAATATTATGATTTAATTAAGCTTTCTTTTTCCCTTAACCCCAAAACTAACACTTTCACAAGTAGTACAAGTTCAGAATATTATGTTTATGACTATGATGTAATTTTATATTCTTTTAAGTTTTAAATATTTTGTGTTATGGTATTGAAAACTTATCATTGTATAGATCAAATTTAGTTAGCATAAAATGCTTAGGATCTCGCAACATTTTTTGTAATTAACAATGGGATATAATAGCATAATGAAAATATTTACTAAGACAATAAAGACAATTACTCAAGGTTTTAATAGATTTATAAATGTAGATGATAGCAATCAATCCTTAAGCTATCAACAATTTCAACTTGCAGTTAAGACAATCTACTT
Organism: Epiperipatus broadwayi; assembly: GCA_028023455.1. Lineage (NCBI taxonomy): Eukaryota > Metazoa > Onychophora > Udeonychophora > Euonychophora > Peripatidae > Epiperipatus > Epiperipatus broadwayi. The sequence goes on from JAQFVV010000166.1 coordinate 811,432, forward strand.
TAATAATAAACATGGTACTACTTTTCATTGTGGTCTGATATCTTTATAAAGGCACTAAAGATTGCAACTTGACCAAGGAGTGTGAGATTATTAATGCAAAAAAGTTTAAACAAATTTCACTAATCAGGCAAATATAATCTGTTCTGGAAGCTGATTAATAAATAGTCAATTACAACTTCCAGATTTTGAAAGCAAACTAATAAATAGTCATTTATAATTGACTATTTATTAGTCTGCTTTCAGAACAGGTTAAAGTTTCCTGATTATGGAGGTTTGTTTAAACTTCTTAGCATTATTAATGTCACACTGCTTGGTCAAGTTACGATCTATAGTGTCTATATAAGCATATCACACCATAAATAAAGGTGGTACCACCATTACTGTTAAAGCAGGCTACCGTGACTACCTACAGGTTGAGATTGTTGATAGGTTAACCCTTAAGCTATTAACAATTTCAACCTGTAGTCAAAGCAACTTTTTTTTAACAATAAAAATGGTACCATCTTTATCTATGTTTTTATATATTTATATAGCTACAAAAGATTGTAACTTGATCCAGATGTGAGATATTAATTATGCAAAGAAGCAAACCACATTAATCAGGCAAATATAACTTGTTCTGAAAGCAGACTAATAAATAGTCAATTATAACTTTCCAATTCCATATAAAATATATATTTATTAAGACAATATAGCCAATTTTCTAAGGTTTTAATAGATTTATAAATGTAGATGATAACAATCACCTCTTAATTGTTATCATATACTGAAAATATAGAGAGATCTCTCATATTTATCATTTAATACATAGTACTTGTATAAATCTTGGCAAAATCTATATTTTTTAAAAAATCTTCCAACAAATTTCTAACAGTCCCAAAGCAGCTGCAGTCATGAAGTTGATGAATATTATTGCATAGATTATCTTTGGCTTATACACTAATAAAATTTAACTAATATTTTATTTATTAAAATGCATTACAAGCTTATCAGTATGAAGAATCTTAAACTATAACAAGTCTTTTCAAGGACTTCCATTCTCTTTGCCCATTTATATTTGATACATTTGAATGTTCAAAAATTAACAGTGTAAAATGACTAATAGATTCTATAATCAAGCTATTATATTAATTTAGTGCATAATTAAAATTTCAGACTCCAAGATTTTCAAATTTCTATATTTCATTAGAACATAGGCCAACAACGATGAATATGGCTTGAAATCAGATTGATGAGATGTTTCAATAGATCAGTAATTTATACTCCAGCTTTGTTAATAAGATACATTGTTATGCTTTTATCTATTTAAAAAAAAAACTCATCTGCATAAGTATTCTTGCCCACTGCAAGGATAAGCCCTCTTTAACATCTCTCAAGCAAATACTGAGACAGAAGTAATATTTTTATATAATTAATTGATTGTCATGTGATGAAAGTCTATTTTGTCTTTCCTTTTTTGTTTTCTATGAGTAGATAGCTATATATTCATTTACTAAGCAATAGCTGTATGACAAGCTAGACTGGCTTCAGATCAGATATTAAAAAATATTTTAACTTTATGTGGCACCTAAGAAAAGTTCCTGGGATATAAATCCACGTTGTGGACCTGATAATGTGTTAGCCATTATTTCAAGAAACACCCATATATGTATAGTTTTTAATATATATATATATATTGCAATTTTATGATTTTTCTACATATATAAAGAATCACTCCAATATTTCTGATATTCAAAATGGCTGCTAATAGTGCTGAAGAGATAGATATACAGGAAAATGTGAAGTGAAAACCAAACAAATATCAAAAGATTCACTTCACCAACAGTAAAATCAAGTAAATAGAAAGTTGCTTCTGGCATTTCTTCAAATCAATAGAAACTGTTTTTTTTTTTCAAGATATGTTATAAAAAGTATTAAAACAGGAAAATGAATTAAAATCAAAAGGGAAAAAATGAAAATTCTATAAAATCTTTAAAAGAAAAAAGATTTAACGTAAATATATTAACTTAAAAAACCTCCAGTAAAATATAATGTATGTTTTATATAATGAAAATAATACTCCCATATGCTCTATAATAACTGAATAAACAGCCCTACCTGACTTACTTTAAAATTAAACTGACAGACATGAGTCAAAGATCTGAATGTAACGTGACTTCATGAGTCAAAAACCATTCCATTATTATTATTATTACTGAGTAAACAAATAAACCGAAAATCCCCCCCCCATATTAATTAAATTCAAAATATAATATAATTATAAACAATGAGGATTGCCAATTCCTCTACAAGCTTTGTGATAAATGCTTAGCCAGAGCCAGCACTTAAAATATCTCTGTCAGGAACCCCTCCCCAAACCCCTGACCATGGTTTCGTGCTTTGGGGAGGGGTTCCTGACAGAGATATTTTAAGTGCTGGCTCTGGCTAAGCATTTATCACAAAGCTTGTAGAGGAATTGGCAATCCTCATTGTTTATAACTTACAAGCTTAAGTAATAGGGGTCATGTGATCTATGACTCTTATTTTGACAATAATATCATTATGTTTAATAGATGAAAGGACACTAAAAGAAACAATTATTTTTTAATATGAATTACGCAGGTTGATTACTGAATATATATACGGTAACCATGATTTCAATATTTGATTAATTAATCATTTTATTAGAGTATCAAAGAGCATGTATTAAAAATTCAACGTTACACTATTTACCAACTAATTACGTGCCTCCACTGTTTTAAAAGCATCAGCAATTCTTGAAAATATAAATAATAAATAATATCAGTAACTATTAATTTCAATATTTATTAAGTTTACATTATGTAGTGTAAGCTATATTAATTCACTGTATTTTTACAAATGAATAAAATCCTGAAATGAATAAATATGTATATATCATTTAAAAGAATTTTTACTATGCATCCCTTCCAGTTTTTATATAAACAGTTTAGGCGGTTGTCTCAAGTGGACATTTTTTCTTTATTTGAGTTGCCATTTTACAAAAATTTATATATATAAATTTGTATAATAGTTGGATAATGTTTACTCTTGTATCTGAAAAAGACAAACTACGAATCAAAAAGTTGTATTAAGTCTAAGATCTATTTATAATATATATTGAAATGAATGTTTTCACGGATGTAAGATGTTTTATGAAGCGTGTTTCTGTATTAACCGTGTTTATTAAAATAAAAGAAATTTCTTATCAACGTTTCGATAAGATAATACTTATCCTCAATTAGGTGAAAAAATGTATAAAGTAATAATTACATGGATATAGTATATAGAATTTATTAGAATCTCTAACTCTTGGGCCACATAGACTTGGTTTGTCAACTCAATTTCTCATTTAGGAAGATTTATGTGAGGAAGATGTTTTAACCAAGCTTATAATCATATTTTTCCTACTTTTCATTTCATACTGTCACAATATTTGGCTTTTAAATGTATATTAATAAAACCAAGTGATAAATCACCTGGCCTATATAGCTTGAATTACAAATATGTAATGAAGGGCAAATATTTTAAACTTTGTTTATTTTATTTATTTATGATAAATGCTATAAGACAAAAAATTCAAATCAACCTATGGCTCTCTTCCACGAGGAGCTAGAACATCAGATTCAAAAATACCAAATCTAAACAAGCATTTATCTAATACTTAACTATTAAGAAGAAGATTTGGAACATTCAGAAATCTAATGTCTTCAAATTCAGTTCTCCAAGTAAAATAGCTATATGGGCCTGAACTAAATTCAGATACTCCATATATTAATAGCCTTAATAATTTAATATAGTCAAAGCTCCAATAGCTAAAATTATAACAGTAATAAAACCAAATGATGCATCACGTGACCTGTATAGCTTGTAATTACCAATAAGTAATAAAGAGCAAAGATTTCTAAACAAGCTTATTTTTATTTATTTATTTATTTTTTATGATAAATTCTATAAGAGAAAACATTCAAATCTTTATTTATGATTGTCCCCATCCCCAGACTGGTTTTGAGTTATGCAAATTTCTCTTCAGTGAGGATCTAGGGCATCGGATTCACCTCTAACCAAGCATTTATCTAATACTTAAATATTAAGAAGATTTGAAACTTTCAGACATCTAATGTCTTCAAATTCAGTTCTCCAACTAATATAGCTATATGAGCCATAGCTTGAAACTGGTCTGGGGATGGTGACAATCATAGATAAAGATTTGAATGCTTTCTCTTATAGCATTTATCATAAAAAATAAAAATAAAATAAAATAAGCTTGTTTAGAAATATTTGCTCTTTATTACATATTGGTAATTACAAGTCATGTGATTTATCACTTAGTTTTATTACTATTATAATTTTAGCTACTGAATCTTTGGCTATATTAAATTACTAAGGCTATTAACATATAAAGTATCTGAATTTAGTTTAGGAGCCATATAGCTACTTTAGTTGGAGAGCTGAATTTGAAGATATTAGATGTCTGAAAGTTTCAGATCATCTTCTTAATAGTTATGTATTAGATAAATGCTTGATTAGAGATAAATGCTTGATTAGAGTTGATATTTTTGAATCTGATGCCCTAGCTCTTCACTGAAGAGAGCCATAACTTGAAACATTTTGATTTGGTTACACAAGCAATCAACTGAGTGATCAATAGAATATTTTAAAAATGGTTGTAGGGGCACTGTAAACCAAAAACTATAAAACTACAACCATCTTTAAAATATTCTATTTATCACCCAGTTGATGAATCTGCAAAGTATATCATTTACATCTGTAATATATGAAAATCTTCATATAAGCATATATATATATTGTGCCCTTTTGTATGGGTCACCATCTAATTTTGTGCTAATCTATTAAAAATTTTAAATTTAAGATATATTTGAATATGTGATGTTAATTTTGCTTATGGTAATATTTCAAAAGGTTTAATTAAAGCAATCTATGAGTATTTGATATGTGAAATTGTGCTGATATAGAGAGAGACATTTTAAATGATGATGATTATAATATATAGTTGGGAAAAATGGCCATAATCAATACTGCATTAATATATTTAATAAATAGGTATTTAAAGCTAAAAGTGTTTAAAAGACAAGTAAGATTAAATACATATATTTATTGTTGATAAAATAATGATATAAAAGAATATAAATATTTTTAATTATTATAAATACTTAAATAGAAGATTAATATTTGATTTTAATGATATCAAATAATTATTTTAAAAATTTGTTATAATATCTTATTTATTTTAAAAATATTTATTTTAAAAATGCAATTGTTAGTTATTTTTAGATTATAACAAGCGTTTCTTGTGTTGAAGAAACAGATGTTAGTTAAATATACACAAACATGCGTGGAAGTTATCTAGTAAAGTTGCAGAACTATTTTAAAAAATCATGTTATAAATTTATAAATAATATGTGAGCTATCACGAGATAAAATAAAGATAAATCAATGTAGAATATTAAATCTGATTTTTAAAAGTATTGCTTTAAAAATATAACGTATAAAAAAAAAGACTTAGTGTATTTTAAATAATCTTATAAAAGTTAAAATTAAAATCAAGTAAAATAATATACTTTTTAAAAGTGTTTAATAGATTTAAATAAACGATAAGAATTATTTTAAAAATGTAATAATGTAATAAATATTAAATATTAAATAAGTCATTATTTATTTTTAATTTTGTGTTGTTGGTAAATATGTAAATAAGCCAGCAAATTGATTGTTTAATCTACCAATCAAATGGGAAGTTTCTTCCAGTATAAAAGCTCAGGTCAATTGTTAGGAGAGGACTCTGTGATTGATTTTTCAAGTTAATTGTGTTATTAAAAATAGCTACGTAAATTTTTATAGACGCTTTTAAAATCATTTTTTAAAATTATAAGAGTGTCATTGTAAATAATTTATAAAAGTTTTAAATGATAGACCTGCAGTGTTAATTTAATTTTCCCTATCAATCGTCTCTATATTAAGCTCAATTTACAAGCAAATAGTCATGGGAACATCATATATAGTGAAAATATATCGGAAACTTTATACTAAAAGTATGACAAACGCTGGATTAGTTCGGATAATTACGAGATGGAGAAAAGTAATATTTTGGATAGTATATAATTTTAAAAGCTAATTGCTATTGACTATTAGAAAATTAAATACTTTAAAGAATAAAATACTTCTTTATAAAGAAAGTATTTTGTAAGATATAAATTTATATATATCTTAAGGAAAGATATTAGAAATGAAAGTAGCTTTGAATACTTGCCTTGTTAAGTCTTTATGATTAAAAGACTGAATGTGGACAATTTTAAAAAGGCAAATAGATTAAAAATATATTTAGCTAGAAATCTTAATATAATAAAGATTATTATATTGAAATAATTTAAACGCTGGTTGTTTAGATGAAAAAGCTTATTCCTACCTGGATATTTTGTTAAGAGATGCGTAAGTGGACGTCCCAGTTAATTTAAAATAATTAAATGATAATTTTTCATAAAACTAAAGACTAAGCTAAGATAATAACTTTTGAATAATATTTTAAAAATAACTAAATCAGGATCCTATAAACTATTTTAATTTGTTTTATTTCTTATAGAAAATTAACTTTTATTTTGTTTAAAAGAACGTTTTCGTTTTTCATAAACTTTTAAAAAACACGTGATGGACCGGAAACAGGAAATGGTGTTCTAGTGAATATGTGCCTACGATTAAAGAACTTTATGGTGAAAAGGAAACATCGCTGGAATTATGTAATATGAATTTTGTTTTATTTATCTAATATAAAAGTTAAATAGTATTAATCTATTAAAAATAAGATAGGTACATTTCTTAAAATAATAACTAAAGTAATATAATAATTAATTGCATAAGTTTATTTTATAATTAATATAAAACGTAATATGTTAAAGAATGATCGTGAGTGTAAATGTGAATTATTTTATGAAGCTGTAATTCCGAAGAATATTGGAAGATGGACTGTACATTAAATCATTATTGATGGTAAAAATTGTATAATAATAATAATTTTAATGTATTTAATATGTTTTCTTTAGATCAACCGAATGATATATTATTGTTGAATGAATGTATGAATATTTTAAAAATACACACACATTATATTGGCAGTAACAGTTTTATTTAAATATGCATAATTTGAATTTATGATATAAATATGATACAACATTACATAAGAAGCTTAGAAATAATTATATGATTCTTTCGTAAATAAATTTTGATTTTTTATTTTTATTATTATTATGTTGGAGTATTAGAATTATATTTATTATTCATACAAGTAATTATTTTATTTCAAGTTAGGAAGAGATCTTAAAGTCTATATTTTATTTTTATTTTATTGGATAAATTAAGTTAAGTTTTATGTAGAAGTTTATGTTTGAATTAAAGGTTTACCGAATATAGATGACGTAGGATAAATAGTTTGGATAATTAGTTTTATTTAAAATTGATGATTATTTTCCGGAAAGTTTAAATAAGTTTTAGAGGATGTTTTGTAGATAGAAATTTGTTAGGAAGGAGTAGAATAACATATAAAGTAAAGTAATAATTTCACATAGAAAAGAATCATAGAATTTATCTAATATAATACTTTATGAATTTGAAATTGATAATAATTTAAATATTATTATTTTAACAGTACATATATGTAATGCATATTTGTTATTACATTACAAGGATACATTAGTTTCTATATTATGCTATTAGAGTAATGCTAATATTAAAGTGAACACATACTAGTACATGATGAAATAAGTAACAGTAATACTTAAGTGATGTAGCAATTTAATTAGTAAAGTTTAATTGTTTATATATGCTACATAAATATTATTTACATAAATTTTTCTGTGTAATAATTGAAGTTCACTGATATTTATTTAAAGTCTAAGTTTTAAAAGCATACTTCAATGTTATTAGTACAACATTAAAAGAATGTATAATTACTTATTAGGAGTATGAGTTAATAACAGTGTAAACATATTGTATTATTATTTTCTTATTTTTCTTTTTCTTTTGTTTTTCCTAATTTTGAACTGTAAATATTGTAAATAAATTCTTAGTTGAAGTTAATATAAATAAATTTGTTTAATTTGTTTTAAAAGTGTGTCGAGTTCATTATTTTGCACCACAGCATTTGACAACAGATAATTTGAACAAACATAATATTTGCACAATGTGAATTTATTAATATTATTTTAGAAATAAATACAATATTTTCCTGATTATCATTTATGAGAATTGATTGACATTATTACATTATATTACAATGGTCATAGAGTAATTATAATGCATAATATAAGAGTACAATATTATTTATTGCCACAGATTATTGAATTAAGATGCTATATGAAAATAAAAGATATACATATGATTATTTATTTAATAATTATTGATATAACAGAAATAGAGAAGATTAAGTTATACCTTAAGATTAGTATTATATATTATTATTAAAATAAGTTAGGTGTATTTAGGTTTGATATAAAATCCCATATCATACTTATTTACATGAGTTATCATTACTTTAAGATAATTAGAAGAACCTGAGATTATTTAATTATATTTTTAAAAATTAAAAGTTAAGATTTATTTATTTTATTATTATTAAAGATAGTTTATTTTATTTAAAAGCCATAAGAATGCTATAGAGGTAGTAGTAAGTTAATAAGGAGGTAATAGTATTCTTATGCCATTGAGACAATGTCTTAGGAGATATTGACTCAATGTAAATCTACTTATTACTTTGTAACTTTACTTCACAGTCTCATGATTTTGATAGATACTTATTTAATTAGTACATACTATAGAAATATATTGATTTTGATAATTGATAATAAATTTAATTAGAATATGATATTATAAAAGTAAATTAAAGATAGATATGCAAATTTTAATTAAGCATTATAATTTAATTGAGCTAGTCGTATTTCAAACTATATTATACATCGAGAAGCAAGGGTACAATATATATATTCATTTAGAAGAAAAGAATGCTTATTATTTAATAAGCGAAAATTATGACAAATTTTCTCACTACTAGTGCTTAAAAAATCTCATGGAAGATGAAAACTAGATAACTTGCCAATATTTATTATTTTCAAACCCAAAATTATAATTTTTGATTTACTTACAATTATCATATAATTACTAATATATCACATGATCACCATTTCCTATGCATACACAAGATGTTAAAACAGTAGCAAACTCTCCATACAATAGTGCCACCTAGTGCAAGCTAGAATAATCAATGGCTCCTCATTGATGAATGCCACAAGTTAAAAATTAATCTGGATGAGTAAGCAGTAATACAAATCTTATAGCATCCATTGATTATTATGGCTTGCACTTGATGGCACTACTGTATGGAGAGTCTGTGTTTTAACTATCACATACAAATAATATGTATATATTATGAAGAACGGTGATAGCATAGTATGTAATCCTGCTAATAACACAGAAACAAATCATGTTTAAATTAGTAAAATTCTGAAACAAGTAAATTATACAGATAAACTAATTAATAAATTATATATTTTGTTATGCATACATTTTCTAAAGAGTAAGGTAAAATATTAACTTTTATAAGAATTAAAAGTAACTTCAAAAAGCAAAATTGGTGAAATAAAAAACATGTAAACATGTGACCAAGTTGATGCATTTATAGATATATATGAACAAAAAGATGATTATGATTATAGAACTTCTGCCAGAAGGTTATTTCAATACATACACAAATTAATATGAATTAAAATCAATATAAATAATAAATAAATTCAAGAACAAAACATTTGCTAAACAATTTGATGAATGAGCAAAAAATTATCCTACATTGTCTTGAGATATTTATAGATATAAATTCTAATATTCTCATGAATAATTAATTATTTCCAGGAGCTTCCATGTAATAAAAATATAACATTTCATTAGAATAACAAGTACTTTCACACGGCTTCTTCTTTCTCAAATCATAAGAATGTGTATGGTGAGATTTGAAATCATTATTTTTTTTCTTTTGTTATTTTCTCCTCATTCTAAATTCTATTGGTTGAGAAGTTTTAAAAAATATTTTATTCTCCAATAGCTTTTTCCAAATATTGTTAATTTTCTTTAAATCACACTATTCATTTATACCCTTAGGTCCTATCACTTCCTTTAGCAGTCTCTCATCATATTGTTCAATTTTTGATAGAATATGTGTTTTATTTAAATTAATCTCATGGCTAGTTAATTTAATGTATGAATAAATGGCTGATGAATTAGATTTTTCTCTACCTTTATGTTTATTTTACAATCGGTCTGTCCAATGTATGAATGTAAACAAACTCCCCATGAATTTCATATACTTCATTAATTTTTTTAAATGTTCTATAAATTGTGGATATTATTTTTCTTTAAAACATTACCAATTTTATCAGTTATTCTCTTTATGTATGACATGATCAGTCTTAATTTTTGAAGTATCAAAATCTTTTCCTTATTATATAAAAAAGCTCTATTAGTAATTTTGTGATCAAAATCATTATGAAGAAGCATTTTTTAGTAACATAGACATCTTGGTAAAAGGTTTTGATCACTGGATTATTAATAGGGCTTCTTTTATATAATAAGAACAAAGATTTTGGTACTTCAAAAATTAAGACTGTTCTGTGATATATAAAGGCAGTAACCGATAAAATTGATAACGTTTTAAAGAAAAATAATATTCATACAATTAATACTACATTTAAAACAATTAATGAATTATTTTCACATTCTAAAGATAAAATTCCTTTAGAATCTCATGGTGTATATGAAATTCTATGTGGAGTTTGTTTACATTCATAGAGTGAACAGATCAAACACAGAATAGACATAAGAAAGGAATAATACATTTTGGCAGTTAGAAAAAAATCTAATTCATCAGCCATTTTTTCACCCATTAAATTAACAAACCATGGCATCAATTTTAATAAAACATATATCAATAGTCTGTTGTTTAAGCCAAAGAGCATTCGGGAGTGCAGTGGGGGAAGTTGAGTTTGTACACCTCCCAATATAATTTTTTACTATCAAGTGTGTTTTGTGCTATGTTAATGCAGTTGTTTAAATAAGTCCATATTTGGGTCATCCATGTGCTGCAGCTAGGCAGTGGAATGTCCGTGGATGGAATAGTTAGTGTTGAATTCAGATGAGCAGGTTTCAAGGAGAAGGCACACAGTGCTGTTAATGATTTTTGCAAGTATATTATGGAAACTGAATGAAGGCCATGCCCATTATATTCTTTGTGCATATGTGTTTTGGCAATGCCAATGGCAATGACCTTTCCTTTACACAATAGTTTAGAACATAGCAAGTTGACTGCCTTTTCAAAGGTTTTGATGGGTTTAATAATTGGTAAATAATAATTTAGTCTGGAAAACACTAGCATATTGAGCAATGTAGCTTTTCCCGGAAGTGACAGTGAGATCCCAGAAAGTGATTTTACTATTTTCTTGATTTTTTCAAGGAATGTATTTTGGATTTCTTTGGTCATGTTGAATTTAGTTTTGGCTATAGGAAAGCCTAAGAAGTCTTGAAGTTTGGATGTGAATAATGATGGAATTGTAGTTCCAGATTTAATTTTCCAGATTGAGGATTTACTGTTGTTGATTTGAAGGTTTAATTTTTTGTGTGTTTATTGATGATCATCAGTAGAGTTTGCAGATGTGATTTATCAGGAAGAAAGACAGTGATATATGTCAGGCATATTGTGTTCACTATCCTTTAGCATTGGATTTATGTATGTTATGAAACAAAATGTGGCCAGCAGTGAGCCCTGGGGGATTGAAAGATGTGATCTGAACCCATAAGACAACTTTCCATTGAGAGAGGTAAATACAGATCTATTTAAAATTAAGTTGACAATTATTCTGATGTACACTTGAGGCACTTGGTACTTTTGCAGTATTTAAAAGAGGATTGAAGGGATTACTGTGACGAATGCTGAGGAGAAATCTAATTGAATAGCTAGGGGCCTTGACATTCTGCTTTGTCTAACATGTTCAATTATCAGGAGGAAGCATTGCATGGCATCGATGGTTGATGAGCCTTTGCAAGCATATTGATATGTTAAGACGTGTGTGTAGAGCTGGTCTTGTATTTGATCCTTGACTAAGAATTTGATTGTTTTTATAAGCAGGGATTTACATTTAGATAAGATTCTTTGCATTTAAGGTAGTGTTGTTGATATAGTATAAAGTTTTAGGTTTTATATATAGATATATATAATAAATAAAGTTTGATATCTGTATTCATTTCACAATATATGTAATATACAAATCAATATATGTATATCAAAATACAGTACAATTTATATAAATTATATTCTTTTAGAAGTACTTTCGACTATACACTTTGTAGTCGTTATCAACTATATAACGTTGAATAATCAAAACGAGACAACCCTTAACAATACCCATAGTTCAATTCAGATTTCCCACAATTCTGTTATCTTAACATTTGATGACTTGTGATTCATTAACCTTTGATGATTTCTTGAAATCAACATAGCCTCTTTTATTTTACGTTTATTATGACAACGTTCAATTTGAATAATTTTCATATTTTTATAATCAAATTTAAATCCATATTGACAAGATTTATTATGATCTAATATAACAGATGATGAAAGTTTATTTACATCTGCTCCATATTGATTCTCTTTTTGAATTCTATTATATAAAAGCATATGTTCTTTTATTCTCTTCTCAAATGTACACTTAGATTCAGATGAGCAGATCAAGTTTATTAGGAAAATTTATAATGGTTTTTGTCATATTGCTTTTTTCTCTACAAATAACATAAATAGATTGCTTAATAATTCTAAAATTCAAAATTCAAAGTTTAATCAAAATTCTATTATATATAGATTGATATGTGGATGCGGCATACAATACATTGGTGAATCTAAGTGTACATTTGAGAAGAGAATAAAAGAACATATGCTTTTATATAATAGAAATTCAAAAAGAGAATCAATATGGAACAGATGTAAATAAACCTTCATCATCTGTTATATTTGATCATAATAAATCTTGTCAATATGGATTTAAATTTGATTATAAAAATATGAAAATTATTCAAATTGAACATTGTCATAATAAACGTAAAATAAAAGAGGCTATGTTGATTTCAAGAAATCGTCAAAGGTTAATGAATCGCCAGTCATCAAATGTTAAGATAACAGAATTGTGGGAAATCTGAATTGAACTATGGGTATTGTTAAGGGTTGTCTCATTTTGATTATTCAACGTTATATAGTTGATAAAGACTACAAAGTGTATAGTCGAAAGTACTTCTAAAAGAATATAATTTATATAAATTGTACTGTATTTTGATATATATATATTGATTTGTATATTATATATATATATATATATATATATATATATATATATTGTACCCTTTTCTATAGGTCAAGAAATAGTTATAATGGTCAATTACTAAAAAAAAAATTTTTTTTAAATTTGAGAATATATTTATTGATGTATTGAATATATTAAATTTATAGAGTCTGTAAAGTGCAATTTAAAGCTAAAGCAAATACCTGATATGTAAAATCATTTAAAAAATTAGTTAAATAAAGAGTAAAGAATTGCTCATATGGTTGTAAAAGCTGGCCATATTAAAATAACACAGCTATCAGTAATAAAAATGTATTTAATAAGTCAATTTTAATAACTTTAAAACTTAGAATAAATTAATATTATATAGTATTTAAATTTATAAACTATATTAAATAATAAAAATTAGTGTAATGTATTTGAATAGTAAATATTATGATGTTGAGAATTGTATTTATTTCTATATTTTTTCTAAATTATTTCTTCAAAATTTTATATAAAAATTTTATATAATATAAGTGCAGTAAATTTATTAAGACAGACAAAAATAGACAAAACACCGGAAACGATTACGTAATTGTCTGGAATATTTTATACAAGCACTTGTTTCAATTAATACCAATATTTTAAAGTATTTAAATAATATTATAGTAGAAATGGATAGAATTTATTAAACATCATAATAAAAATAAGTAGTGAATAATTTTATTAAATATTGTTTTGAAAATTATTTTAAAAGTGTTTAAATTGATTTAAATATAATAATTAGTTTTAAATAATAATTAGATAGTGTTTAAGTGTTACATTATCAGTTTAAAACTTTAGAAAATTATTTATAAATCCAAGTAGGATTGACCAATAGTAATAGAGCTTGGCAGACTCCCAAAATCGCGCCAATTAATTGTATAATCGAGGAGAACAAGAATTGACAGACTCGAGTGAAGAGGTAAAAAAATTTGAGCTCTCTAATAATTTCTTTTCTCCAATTTTTCAATATAATTCTAATAATATCATTAGAACAAATTAACTGACAATTTTTAAAATCATAGAGAGAGTCTTAAAATAAATATTTTTAAAGTTTTCATAAATTATGTATCACTAACTTAATCGAACCTGCCAGTGAATTCTATAGAAGTACAGTCGGAATTTTCAGTAAAAAATATGGATAGATTCTTTAAAACCAGTTTTAAAGTTTATAACATTTCAAAATTGTTTATATTGTTCATTGATACCGCTTATATAGTGTATCCAAAGGAAACTGCTTTTACGCGTGTAATATAGATGAAAAGACATTGTGCGCAAAGTTCAGAAAGAGAATAAAATATAAAAATCATTATGATTCATCTAAGAATAAATGGACAAATATAATTTTAAAATTAAAATTATTGGAATTGCTTTCTTTAAGATGACCCGAAAAAGAAGTATACTCTAGAAAAAAAAAATAGTTAAAGATCAAAAAATAATGTACATAAAATTAAGAATGAATGAAATAAAGCTTGCTAAAGAGAAATATTTGTATAAAGAAAAATACGGAAGAGGAATATAAAAAATATTGGATCCATAAAACGCAATTGGTACCTAAAGTATTAAATATTCGTAGTCTAATTAAAAAGGAGAAAGATGCATCGACGCGCCGAGGGAATATTTGCCAGAACATTAAAAAAAAAACTTCGAGGGATATCTAACTAAAATATATTTTAATAATCTGATGCTAAAAGCTAAAATTAAAGATCGTCTAAACAAATTTATTAAATGAACCAAGTTATTTTAAAACTTTGAGAGTCATAATGGAGAACATTCAGATAAAAGAAGAAGAGTAATATTATGGGACTAAACAAGATTTACCATCAGAAAAATATTTAATTATGGTTTGAATTATTTTTTATTATTATTATAAGCATTAGGTTTCAGAAAACGATAGGGAAACAAAATACATTAATTTTGGTATATATAATATTATATGAAATATGTTTGATTTTGAATGTTTTTTAATAAAATTGTATGTGTGTAATTGTATATTTGCGATGCTCGAAGGAAGGAAAAGAAGCCTACTGCAAAGCCTAATCCGAAGATAACAATTGTTTTTTTGGTAACATTTATAATTATTGATGATATAATGTATGTTTTATTTATTTAGATCAGCCGAAAATTGAATGAATGTAGTACAAAAGTTTTATTATTATTATTATTATTATTGTAAAACGCATTTAAAACAACACATTGAAACATTTTGAGATGTGATTAGATTTTTGAAAATATGCATACGATAGTCATTTTATTTGTTGATAAATAATAATTTAATATAATCGATGATTATATTACATTTTCTATTGATTTTTCCTATTGGGATGTTTGAATATTGTTTTAACAAAAATGTAGGTAATGAACATACAGTGTTATAAAGTGAGATAAATTATTCTTAAGGGATAGAGAAATGATTTTATAGTAGCGAATCTTGTTTGTTGTTTTTTTTTTAAAAAGTTGTTCGTATGTTATCGATGTTTGATATAGTGAAAATCTAGAGAGATAATTTGGGTAGTGACTTGGGAGTACAGGGGTGATTTGGAAACCAAGATGATGTATGAAAATCTAGGATGATACAGGGAATGGAAATAAGTAGTTTTGTGAGAGAATCAGCATAGTTAACATAGCCCTATGGCTGATCCACATTTCGTTTTATAGGTGATAATCAGCGTAGTTAACGTAGCCCTACGACTGATACACATGTTGTCTTGGACAGTGTTATTTTATATTTCGTGTGAGTTGCCTTGATGTTTGGTAAAGCTGAATAAATAGCTGCCACATCACTTTCTTATCTTAAGGGTTAATAGACAATAAATGTCGAACCTGTTCACACTGTTCCATGCATTCTTGAAGTACATTGAAAACAAGTTATCCATCTTTCTTCCCAATATCCTATACATCTTTCGCTATCTTAATCTGTATTTCGTGCTACTACATCGTATATGATAGGTTTTATTGAAGGGAAAACAATAGATATTTTAGAATGTATGTTATGATTTTACTTGGAATAAGAATAGTTAAGAGTTAACTAAGAATAGATTATAACCATTGAAAGAAAGATACAGATGTCCTAAATAATGGAAGGAGTTATAGAAATATTTCATTTTAATTTTTAAGAAATAAACTATAATTTTTTGTAAAAGTATATCAAATGAGAATATACAAAATATTAAAATATATTTTCACGCTCTTTTTATTATTAATTATATTTTTAAAAATATAAATATTGCATATTTAAAAATACTATAACACTCGATAATTATTATCATATATTTGAAATTGTAACAGGGTGATATTTAAACACATTATAATATTATACAGGAGTATGGCTTATGCAAAAACGCATTATAATTTATATGAGCATGGGAGAACAAACATTAAAGTTAATCATAATATTTAATAATATGCTGTGTAATTTGTTTAAAGTAACAAGAAATGTAAATTTTCTTTTTTTAAAAAAAAATTATTTAAAAAGTGGGGTGTATAAAATATTGATCCACAAAAATAATTTAGAATATTGTAAATTTAGTATATTTAAAAGGTAAAAAATGTTGTTACCCATAAGTAGTTCAAATAAATAGTGTGATAAACCTAAAGAAAATAACTAAAATAATTTTTAAAATGTATAATGATTGGATTAACTATAAAGAAGTACAAAATTGTAGAATTAACATTTGTCATGTGTAAGGAAAGAAGGATATCCGTTGTAAATAAGATGTAAATAGATTTGTTTTATTTTTACTTAAATTTATTTGATGTTAATAAACTTTGTTAAATTTGTTTTATTAAAACTTGTGTCTGGGTATTGTTTTCACTACATCATGGTACAAATTCACAGAATGTTTTCACAACCACTGAAGTACATTTTGCACAAAAGATAACTAAAAATATGTTTAATCTTAATTATTATTGATGTTCTTATAATTAAGTAATTATAAAATTGCATTAAGTTATTGGTCATAAATCCACTATCCTAATATTTTGATAAATTATATGCTATTAATTGCCACTTACTTTATTTATCAGATTATCTAAACACTACCACTTCTTAGTTTACTTTATTGTTTAAAGACAAAAGATGATATTGATATTGATTGATTTATTATGGTAATAAATTTGCAATAAAAGAAATTTATACCAATTTGATTAAGTAAGAAAGATTGTAATCATTATTGTTATTAATTGCAGTGTAGTAGATATGGCATAAAATCCCTTACCATATGTGCTACCGCATTTTGTTGAAGTATAAATAAAGATTAAGAACCTGAAATTATAATTTATTGAGCTAGATGATGATTATTATTATTAAAGATAACAGAATTAATATTATAGTTATTAAATGAGTCTTAGTAAGTAGACGTTGCGAAAGTCATAAGAATACTATGTAGTTATTATTTGAAATAATAGTATAAAGGGGGGATAGTGTTCTTATGCCATTGAGGTGGTATCCTGTGGGATATTGGCTCAATGTGATCTACCTTGCCAACTCGTATTTCCACTTCTCGTCTCATGAATACATTAAATCTTTATGTTAATTTACTTTAAAACAGAACCTAAGTTAATTTTTTAAGAAATTTGAGCTAGTAAAACATTTTTTAATTTAATATTTAATTATTAGAGCTAGAACCCGGTGACGTTAAATATAGTAATCTATTTATTTGTAAGTGGAGGTACGAGGTCGACGGCGGGCACGGTTAGAGAATGGCGCGCCAACTTTAGGGGCCTGAGATGTGTTAGTAGGGGCATTATATTTAATCAATAGCAATGTGATAATTTAATATTTTATTATAGAAATAATTATTAGGATTTAATTATTATAGAATTAAGTGTTCATGATTAAAACAATTACAATTATAAGTGGTGGATGATCTGATTGTTTAAAATATAATACTACATTATTATAAAATACCTGATAAACAAAATTTTAAAATATGCATATGTGGCTAATGATTGTTTGGATATTTATTATGACCATGTCAATTAGTGAAGTATTAAAAAGATATTTGAAATGCTTTAAAACGTGCAAAAATATCTGTGAATCATGCATGTAGGGAATGATGTTATGACACATGATTTTAAATTATTGTTATTGTTATTAAGATGAAATGTTATGAGGAAAGGAGATACTATCTATAGATATTGGAGGTGATGATTGTAGGGAAATAGAAGAAGCTGGTAGGGGATTTACTTATGAAAATTTATTAGAAACATATTATAATACTAGATTTTGAAAAATAATATTACTATAAAAATGGATAACCCAGATAGTAATGTAGAAATGGAACTGTCTGAGTTCGTGGTTGATGATGATTATGTGGAGGAAAAAGAATGCGAGAACTTAGGTGAAATAGAAATGTTGGTAGAGGATACTCATGTCGCAGAGAATAAAATAGAAGAAGGGGAGAAAGAGGTGATGAAAAGTGAAGTAGAGACAAATGAGGTAAAAGTGCCTGGAAAGGAAGTAGAGAGTATCTCAATGGCTCAAATATTCCAGATGTTTAAAGCTCTTCAGGAAAACATGAATAAAGATGACAGAAAGTTTGATGCTCTTAGGAAAGATGGATAAAAAAGAGAAGATACTAAAGTAGGAAAAGGAAAAGAGAAGAAAAGCCAGGAAAGATGGAAAAAATAGAGAAGATACAAAGCCTTCAGGAAAACATGAATAAAAATGACAGAAAGTTTGATGCTCTTCAGGAAAGCATAAATAAGAATAATATAAAGTTTGATAGTTTTAATATGAAGATTGATAGTTTTAAAAAAGATAGTGATATAAAGTTTAAAGATCTAAATGACAGTATAATTCAGAATACAAAGGATAATAAGGTAAAATTAGATATTCTTAGTGAAAGTTTGAACAAAACCAACGAAAATCTAGAGATTAAATTTAAGGAGACCTGCCAAAAGGTAGAGGACCTTAAAGAAGAAGTGCAAGATAAATTTAATCAAATAGAAATAAGACTAGATAATAATGAAAGGACCTTTGAATCCTTAAAACATGAGGTAGAGAATATAGAGTACAAAAATCAAGAGTTACTAAAGAATAGATTCGAGGAATTTTACGAGTTGACTATCAGAGGTTTAAGTAAGCAAATAGAAGAATCTATTGTCCGATGTCAACTAAAAAATAGTAAGTTAGATCAGAAAATAGAGAGTTATAATTTAAGTGTAAAAAGTGAAATCTATGAAGTAAAGAGTAATATAAATCATATTAATGAAGAAATTAGAGTTATTAAGGAAGAGGTAATTCAGACTAAAATAAGTAATCAATCTGTTGAAATAATTAATACAGATTTGGAAAAGAATCAAGAATCTATTAATTTAATTAGAGAAAATGTGGTAGATGACAGAGAAATTGTAGAGACTGTAGATGAAGAAAATCCACAATTCATTGAGATGGTTAATAAAGATATTAACTTATGTAGTAATTTGACAGCAGAAAACATAGATTTTGTTAAATTAGGAGATAAAGATAGATATAATGATGTATCATTTGTTAAGATGGCAGATAATGAGTTAAGAAAAGATGAGTTTTATATTAAATTAGCCATCAAAGAAACCAAGTCATTTATTGAAAAAACTATTATAGATAATGAAATGATTTATGAAGAAAAAGAGATTCATAAAAAATCTATTGAAATAATTAATAGTAGGAATGAATTATATAAAAGAATACTGAAAAATCCCAAAGAGTATTTTAAATTGACTAATGAAATGATAGGGGTGAGTAAATCCTATGAAAGATTAGTTGGTGAAAGAACTATAGATCAAATTAATAGTTTTAAAAAATATTATCTTGATGATAAAAGATTTGGTAAATTTACAAAGATAAAATCAAACTCTTCAGAGCAAAAGTATTTAAAGTTGTTGGAACATGAGTTACCAAAAATTATTGATAAAAGTAGTAATAAATTTAAAAATAAAATGCAAGAGGTGATATCTAAATGTAGTGTTAATGATAGAAATATTCATTTACAATTTGATATTTCTAAAGAAATATTGTTTAAAGGAATTAGGAACTTGATACCTAATGGTGAATTTATAAAAGAAAAATTTAATCGGAATAGAGATTTAAGCAAGATAAAAGTAAGACTTAAATGTCTAAAGCATGAGAAATTTATAACAGATTTTCTTAAGAATAATCTTAATAAAGGAAAGAAGATAGGAAAAGCTAAGGTGAGACTTAAGAAAGGCGAGAGAGAATTAAAGTTTAGATTTAGAAAAGAAAATACCTAATAATTAAGACAAATAATTCCTAAATAAGATGTGTATTTAATAATATATTATAACCTTATTTTTTTTTTACAAAACAAATATAAAATTTTAAATGTTAGCAACCTGCAAAGAAATCAGTTCAGGAAATTTCTTGAATTGTATGAAGGTCCCTATAAAATTTGTCGCAAGGTAGGAGAGAACGCTTTTATATTAACTACACCAGAGGGGGAGAAAGGGACATACAATGCGAGAAGCTTGATCCCATACCCATCTGAGATATAGAATTTTAATGCTAGTTAAAACTTTGTGTATAGCAGTTGAATAGTATACGAATCTATGTTAAGAGCAGTATAGTTTGTATTTAGTGATAAGGGTTAATTCAATCATAGTACAGGATAAAGAGATTAAATATCAATGGATGAGGTGAACATGAAATAGATGTTTAATTTAAAATTTTTTTTAATTCGAAGGGGGAGGTTATTGTACCCTTTTCTATAGGTCAAGAAATAGTTATAATGGTCAATTACTAAAAAAAATTTTAAATTTGAGAATATATTTATTGATGTATTGAATATATTAAATTTATAGAGTCTGTAAAGTGCAATTTAAAGCTAAAGCAAATACCTGATACGTAAAATCATTTAAAAAATTAGTTAAATAAAGAGTAAAGAATTGCTCATATGGTTGTAAAAGCTGGCCATATTAAAATAACACAGCTATCAGTAATAAAAATGTATTTAATAAGTCAATTTTAATAACTTTAAAACTTAGAATAAATTAATATTATATAGTATTTAAATTTATAAACTATATTAAATAATAAAAATTAGTGTAATGTATTTGAATAGTAAATATTATGATGTTGAGAATTGTATTTATTTCTATATTTTTTCTAAATTATTTCTTCAAAATTTTATATAAAATTTTTATATAATATAAGTGCAGTAAATTTATTAAGACAGACAAAAATAGACAAAACACCGGAAACGATTACGTAATTGTCTGGAATATTTTTATACAAGCACTTGTTTCAATTAATACCAATATTTTAAAGTATTTAAATAATATTATAGTAGAAATGGATAGAATTTATTAAACATCATAATAAAAATAAGTAGTGAATAATTTTATTAAATATTGTTTTGAAAATTATTTTAAAAGTGTTTAAATTGATTTAAATATAATAATTAGTTTTAAATAATAATTAGATAGTGTTTAAGTGTTACATTATCAGTTTAAAACTTTAGAAAATTATTTATAAATCCAAGTAGGATTGACCAATAGTAATAGAGCTTGGCAGACTCCCAAAATCGCGCCAATTAATTGTATAATCGAGGAGAACAAGAATTGACAGACTCGAGTGAAGAGGTAAAAATTTTGAGCTCTCTAATAATTTCTTTTCTCCAATTTATTCAATTTTTTCAATATAATTCTAATAATATCATTAGAACAAATTAACTGACAATTTTTAAAATCATAGAGAGAGTCTTAAAATAAATATTTTTAAAGTTTTCATAAATTATGTATCACTAACTTAATCGAACCTGCCAGTGAATTCTATAGAAGTACAGTCGGAATTTTCAGTAAAAAATATGGATAGATTCTTTAAAACCAGTTTTAAAGTTTATAACATTTCAAAATTGTTTATATTGTTCATTGATACCGCTTATATAGTGTATCCAAAGGAAACTGCTTTTACGCGTGTAATATAGATGAAAAGACATTGTGCGCAAAGTTCAGAAAGAGAATAAAATATAAAAATCATTATGATTCATCTAAGAATAAATGGACAAATATAATTTTAAAATTAAAATTATTGGAATTGCTTTCTTTAAGATGACCCGAAAAAGAAGTATACTCTAAAAAAAAAAAAATAGTTAAAGATCAAAAAATAATGTACATAAAATTAAGAATGAATGAAATAAAGCTTGCTAAAGAGAAATATTTGTATAAAGAAAAATACGGAAGAGGAATATAAAAAATATTGGATCCATAAAACGCAATTGGTACCTAAAGTATTAAATATTCGTAGTCTAATTAAAAAGGAGAAAGATGCATCGACGCGCTGAGGGAATATTTGCCAGAACATTAAAAAAAAACTTCGAGGGATAACTAACTAAAATATATTTTAATAATCTGATGCTAAAAGCTAAAATTAAAGATCGTCTAAACAAATTTATTAAATGAACCAAGTTATTTTAAAACTTTGAGAGTCATAATGGAGAACATTCAGATAAAAGAAGAAGAGTAATATTATGGGACTAAACAAGATTTACCGTCAGAAAAATATTTAATTATGGTTTGAATTATTTTTTATTATTATTATAAGCATTAGGTTTCAGAAAACGATAGGGAAACAAAATACATTAATTTTGGTATATATAATATTATATGAAATATGTTTGATTTTGAATGTTTTTTAATAAAATTGTATGTGTGTAATTGTATATTTGCGATGCTCGAAGGAAGGAAAAGAAGCCTACTGCAAAGCCTAATCCGAAGATAACAATTGTTTTTTGGTAACATTTATAATTATTGATGATATAATGTATGTTTTATTTATTTAGATCAGCTGAAAATTGAATGAATGTAGTACAAAAGTTTTATTATTATTATTATTATTGTAAAACGCATTTAAAACAACACATTGAAACATTTTGAGATGTGATTAGATTTTTGAAAATATGCATACGATAGTCATTTTATTTGTTGATAAATAATAATTTAATATAATCGATGATTATATTACATTTTCTATTGATTTTTCCTATTGGGATGTTTGAATATTGTTTTAACAAAAAAAATGTAGGTAATGAACATACAATGTTATAAAGCGAGATAAATTATTCTTAAGGGATAGAGAAATGATTTTATAGTAGCGAATCTTGTTTGTTGTTTTTTTTTAAAAAAGTTGTTTGTATTTTATCGATGCTTGATATAGTGAAAATCTAGAGAGATAATTTAAGTAGTGACTTGGGAGTACAGGGGTGATTTGGAAACCAAGATGATGTATGAAAATCTAGGATGATACAGGGAATGGAAATAAGTAGTTTTGTGAGAGAATCAGCATAGTTAACATAGCCCTATGGCTGATCCACATTTCGTTTTATAGGTGATAATCAGCGTAGTTAACGTAGCCCTACGACTGATACACATGTTGTCTTGGACAGTGTTATTTTATATTTCGTGTGAGTTGCCTTGATGTTTGGTAAAGCTGAATAAATAGCTGCCACATCACTTTCTTATCTTAAGGGTTAATAGACAATAAATGTCGAACCTGTTCACACTGTTCCATGCATTCTTGAAGTACATTGAAAACAAGTTATCCATCTTTCTTCCCAATATCCTATACATCTTTCGCTATCTTAATCTGTATTTCGTGCTACTACATCGTATATGATAGGTTTTATTGAAGGGAAAACAATAGATATTTTAGAATGTATGTTATGATTTTACTTGGAATAAGAATAGTTAAGAGTTAACTAAGAATAGATTATAACCATTGAAAGAAAGATACAGATGTCCTAAATAATGGAAGAAGTTATAGAATCATTTTAATTTAGAAATAAACTATAATTTTTTGTAAAAGTATATCAAATGAGAATATACAAAATATTAAAATATATTTTCACGCTCTTTTTATTATTAATTATATTTTTAAAGAGATAAGTGTTGCATATTTAAAAATACTATAACACTCGATAATTATTATCATATATTTGAAATTGTAACAGGGTGATATTTAAACACATTATAATATTATACAGGAGTATGGCTTATGCAAAAACGCATTATAATTTATATGAGCATGGGAGAACAAACATTAAAGTTAATCATAATATTTAATAATATGCTGTGCAATTTGTTTAAAGTAACAAGAAATGTAAATTTTCTTTTTTTAAGACCATATTGATTATAAAGTGTGACGTTATAAAATATTGATCCACAAAAATAATTTAGAATATTGTAAATTTAGTATATTTAAAAGGTAAAAAATGTTGTTACCCATAAGTAGTTCAAATAAATAGTGTGATAAACCTAAAGAAAATAACTAAAATAATTTTTAAAATGTATAATGATTGGATTAACTATAAAGAAGTACAAAATTGTAGAATTAACATTTGTCATGTGTAAGGAAAGAAGGATATCCGTTGTAAATAAGATGTAAATAGATTTGTTTTATTTTTACTTAAATTTATTTGATGTTAATAAACTTTGTTAAATTTGTTTTATTAAAACTTGTGTCTGGGTATTGTTTTCACTACATCATGGTACAAATTCACAGAGTGTTTTCACAACCACTGAAGTACATTTTGCACAAAAGATAACTAAAAATATGTTTAATCTTAATTATTATTGATGTTCTTATAATTAAGTAATTATAAAATTGCATTAAGTTATTGGTCATAAATCCACTATCCTAATATTTTGATAAATTATATGCTATTAATTGCCACTTACTTTATTTATCAGATTATCTAAACACTACCACTTCTTAGTTTACTTTATTGTTTAAAGACAAAAGATGATATTGATATTGATTGATTTATTATGGTAATAAATTTGCAATAAAAGAAATTTATACCAATTTGATTAAGTAAGAAAGATTGTAATCATTATTGTTATTAATTGCAGTGTAGTAGATATGGCATAAAATCCCTTACCATATGTGCTACCGCATTTTGTTGAAGTATAAATAAAGATTAAGAACCTGAGATTATAATTTATTGAGCTAGATGATGATTATTATTATTAAAGATAACAGAATTAATATTATAGTTATTAAATGAGTCTTAGTAAGTAGACGTTGCGAAAGTCATAAGAATACTATGTAGTTATTATTTGAAATAATAGTATAAAGGGGGGATAGTGTTCTTATGCCATTGAGGTGGTATCCTGTGGGATATTGGCTCAATGTGATCTACCTTGCCAACTCGTATTTCCACTTCTCGTCTCATGAATACATTAAATCTTTATGTTAATTTACTTTAAAACAGAACCTAAGTTACTTTTTAAGAAATTTGAGCTAGTAAAACATTTTTTAATATAATATTTAATTATTAGAGCTAGAACCCGGTGACGTTAAATATAGTAATCTATTTATTTGTAAGTGGAGGTACGAGGTCGACGGTGGGCACGGTTAGAATATATATATATTGTAAGGGTACTTTACAATCTAACCTTGTTTTCCCTCAGCACCAAACCCAGCTCATTTTTAGTGTAACTTTAGTTAATGGGTAATTAAGCATATGTTTTTTTTACCTATGAAGTACTTAAACCCACACATATATGTATATACACAATAAATGTGTATTTTAACTATATTAAAGAAGAATTGAGATAAGAAGCATGAAAAACCCAATTAAAAAACAATAAATTTAATATCAGCATATTGTACATCATTTTAAAAGACTTAGACTAAGTAAGTATGGCAATGATCTAATGTCAAACCAGTCACTAGGTAACCAAGTATGAAAGATGAAAGCATAATTCTACTGTGTAATTTTATTTTGCTTATAATAAATGTAATACATTCACACCGCAATAGAAAAGGGAATAAGATGTTAGTATACTGGACAATGGAAGCCGAGGGCAGTATAAAACCAGATCCATTTCATTTCCATCATCTTAGCTATTTTAAAAGAAGGCAGAACTGTATAACAACAGCATTGGAAAATAAGATATTCAAATCTTAAAGAACACGGATGGCTAATTCGAACACTTCAAATTATTTGCTGCATTGTTGCACAGCAAATTATAATCAACTGCGGCCAATATTTAGACAAAAGCAATTATAAGAGCTTCATAAAGTTGAATGAAATAATTGAGCTGACTTAAATAAACATTCAAAATAAAAAAAGATTGCACTACTCTTCCAATGTGAATAAAAGAATGAAATTAGATGTGATCTGAGTAATTATATAGTAATGATGAAATAATTCTGTTCATATAAAAATCATTTAATGATAAACTCTGAATTAAGAAAATTTTGATTATTTATGTAGCACAAAATGATGTTTTCTGGCTTTTCAATAGTGTTATAGGGTTAAAAGTTATCAGCTCTGACCATGGGAAGCACAATGGTTTAGTTCCCAAGTGTGTAACGCCTACTAAAACATGCTCCTCTAAAACATCCAGATGAATTCAGAATTAAGAACAATAACAGAAGATGAGAATAACATCATTCCAAATAGGTCACCAAGGAGTCTCTGTCAGGAATGCACAATTTGCCGTAGCAGTCTGACTGAAAAAACAATGGACTGTATCTATCAGAGACATTAATTGCTTAATTCACAAACTTTATGCCAGTTATCTTGAAAAAAGTATTAATTTGTTGTGTGATTTTTTTTTAAAATTCATGTATATATTTGTAGAATTCAATATTTTTTTTTTATTTCACTTCTGTATTTGGAAACCAAAATTTTCTATAACCTGGAAGAGACCATTGTAGCCTAAGTCAAAAAAATGTGGGGAAGAAGGCTGTTAAGCTAGATAATTTTTTTTTATTTCATTAAATAAAGTTTAGGTAACCCTCCCTTCTTAGTGCCTTCATATTCAGTATTACCATCATAATCCTCTGCTATATGGAATAAAGGTAAGATTTTATGCCATATTATTCCATATTAAAAAATACATACTAACTCCAGGACAGAGTTTATGTTGTTTATTTTTTTTCTATTTATTGTATTGACTGTTTCTTTTTGTTTATTCAGTGTGAATGATTAATATTCTTGCAAGAATGGTTTTTTCTATTAAACTTATACATAGTTAAGGGGGTCTTCTGAGAAAACGAGAGTGACTGTAGTTGGAATTAAATGAAGGAGCTACTGAATATATCATTTTGTATCTTTGTTAAATAGTTAGATAGCTTCATAAATCATCCTAACATTGATTTAATGATTTTTTTCCTCATTACTTTGATCTAATTTGAATATAATGATGGTCTATTCAGGTATGCCTATCTTGAGAAGAGTTGGTGTAATAAATATATTTTCATGATTAATATGATAGAGATATATACTTGATGCTCACCCATGTATATAATTAAAACTTTTTGTTAAGATTTTTTTTTCCTATTTTCATTTTGATAGTAAATAAACATTGTTAACTTGAATTTTGATTAACTGGTTTCTAGTTTATCAAAGTCATTTCTCCATCTCCTCAACAATTCACCATCAACAACATGTGCACACATATATCTTTTTGTACATTATAATATAGTAATATGATTAAATGATTTTTCTACTAGTTTGGAACTTATATGAATGTAATGTAATTTCTGCCTAAGGTAAATTCATTAATGAAGAAAGCCAATTGTAACATTCTCCCTGGGTTTGAATTCGGAGGCATATGTGGAATCTGAAAGAGGGATGAGGGATGCATGAACTAGCCTAAGTTGCATCTGGATTTAACATATAAACATAGAGCTAGCCCATTGGAAGTAAGCATGATCATTGGTTAATGGCTTCATTGCATCATTCTTAACGTCCTAATGTGATGGACGCACAAAATATGACAGATCGTGACTGATTTGAATTATTAATTCCATACATTGTGCTTCGTAGTTTAGCAGTAAATGATTTTATAAATAAGTACAAATATACAATATCAATCATTTATTTACAGTAAGATGGAAAATTAATATATATTTTAATAGCATTGTTCATAAAGAACATCTTTGGAACATGTACATGCGGACAAACAATATGTTATACCTTCGTAGCCAAATGAGAAATCAGAAGGCATGTATTGATTCATGTATATGCAACACATTCACTATTTTGAAAAGGGAATGTAGTGTGAAACAAGTGTACTAAATAATATTTACTAAATATTTACGAATGATTCATTATTTTCAACACATCATCATAACTGACAAAGGTCAAACAGCAGTAATTAAACTAATAAGAGGAGTAATGGTATTAGCATACTATAAAAAGGAAATCCAGTTCCTATGGTGGTTTGGATACTTTATCATTTAAATATTTTGAAATGAATCAGGGTTGGTATGTCTGCACATTTTGGCAGAATGATACCACAGGAAGAGGTTGGGTTTTAAGGGCTAGGTGCCAGCTGTATGGGCAACCACAGCACTATCATCCCCAAACCTCACATTCTGCAGAAAGTTGCATATGCTTCTGTTGACAAATGATTTTGAGAAGATGGGTGGGTAGCTTTGGACTTTCAAAGACCAGATGTGACAAAGCATAGAAGACATATCCTTACCATAGTAGAACAAAAACATATGCCAGTAACGCTATACATAAGTAATAAAATCAATATAAAGAAATATAACTTAAAGCCTGAAAATACTTTAACCTCTGCACAATGATTTGTTTTAATAAAGAGCCATTAAGAAAATCATAAAACATAATTACATTTTTAATTATTGCATTACACTAACAATATTATATTTAACTTTGACTCCCATATACATGTTGACTAATAAAATTGGCCCTCCAGGCAGTGGAAGGGGGGAGGGGAATCATAATTATAAATTTCATTATCTTTAACTAAAACTTAAACTTAAATTTGTAGCATATAAAGTAAATCGCATCCGTTCATGAATAATGAATTTAAAGAAAACAACCTAGTGAGTCATTACTGTTAAAATAAGTAATAACTCTATTTATAAATTTGGGATGAAGCTCCTGCTTCTCTCCAGATTAAACAATTAGACTCGTGAGGTTTGGTAGTATTGGCATATTAATGAAAATATTTATATACATAAAAAAATATGCTAAAATATTTAATAGAGCCACACAAAGCTATATAATTATAATCAAGCATAAAGAAGAATGATTAGGAACATATTAAGATAATCTGGTATTAAAGAAAGTTTAGATAGCACATTTAAAAAAAACTTAGAAAGTAATATGCAAATTAAAATACAAAAGTTGAACTACATCTTATTAAAATTACAAAAGGGGTTTACTTCTTAAAGGCAGCTCTATACATTCATTGAGTTACCTCAGGATCTAGTGGAGATGCATGTGGATATATCTATTCTCTACAGTGCTTTCCAGATTAGCAGGCAAATACAATATGGTAGTCAGCAGTCGAATCAGCACTCAGATGGTCATCTTGTGCAGCCGGTCATATGGATGGAGCACAGCAGCATGGCAGATAACCTCCAAAAGATCTGGAAAAAAGTGTTTGCTTCCCTCTACTCACAGTTCATATTTTCTGAAAGTTTTCTACTGTATCAATGAGACTCTGAAAAATTACTGATGGAATCTCTAAGTCTCTGAATCAAATTTATTGACTGAATCTTTCTAGCAATCTAATGACAGAATGAAAAACTTTGACTGAATCTGGGCCATTTTATATTTTTTAAAATCCCTTCAAGAATGCAATTTCATTTGCCCATGGCTATCCCAGTAATATCTTTAATTTATTAGTAAAATTTTAAACAGATAAGGTTCAAAACACTTTTAAAATATTTTAGATTTTTTTTTAAGATTTGTGAAAGGAACTAACTAAGACATTCCTTCTTATTTTAATTAAAATTTCATACTTTTAATTAGCAAAAATAATCTAAAATAAAACAATAGATGACTTCTGCTTATTAATGATTCTAAAAGAATCTTGAACATTTTTAATCCCAAAATATAATTAATAATATATATAAACATATAATTTATTGTGCAATAATCTTACTAAGATTATTGCCTCGTACACACAAATATAGATCATACACACTACTATTTATTTTGACAAAATGTGTTTTCATGGCTATCTTTAATTATTTTATGTACAATGTGTGGATGATATGACATACATATATCACAAGGTCTAAATTATTGGCCCCATGGGATGTTAGTAAGGAGGGTGAAGCATGAAGCTCAATGTGATTAGACATTGACTGCTTCAATATGTATGTATACTAGATACAGATTAATCTTAATGGTAAGTTTTTAAAATCATGTTTAACATCTTTTTTGCAAGTGATGGTCACACACATATAATACAGAGCACCAAATAAAGTCTCATGGTATTTACATCTCATTTCCCCCAAACATGACTAGCATGAAGCATGGAAGCAATTGCATTTCATCTCAATTCAGTTTTTTTAGTTACCCTCATGACTGTATTTATAGTCATACTAAAATATACATACAGATTGGTAATCAGGATTAATGAAAGTAGTTTCCATTCTTAATTAATACAGCAAGATTATAAATATAATTTGATATTTGTTATTTAATTTATATTCATTAAAACAGGATAGTTCCAAAAATAAATTCTTAATTAAAATTTTTTCTTAATCTCTTTTGAATATAAATGTATTGAAAAAACTTTTACAACTACATGTTCATGAAAATAAATACCTTTGTTTCAACAATGGTTTTCTTTCTTTGATGCATTAAATGTCAAAATAAAAAATAAGGAATTAATTAATAACAGAAAAATCATTTCATTTTAAATAATTTACAGTATTTCAAAAACATCACAAAATATTATCACTTAATAAATTTTTAAGTTAGTCTAGAATTTATTTTAAATATTTATATATGTAACTTTTGCCTGTGTTCATTTGTTGTTTTCTTAAAACTTTAAATATATAAATACTATCAAGGTTAAATATTCTTGTGTCTCTGCCATAAAACTATTTGTCTAAACAATATAATTAACATTAGTTATTTTTCAAAAACTAAGTAAAACATTTTTATTATTTAGTAAATAAACAAACAAATATGTAATGCCTCTTTTTAGGAATCTTTACATCAAAAAGCTTTTCAAATAAAGCTATAGTTATGTTTCAACAATATATTTTATTGACCAAAAAAGTGTTACATAGGTTTTACAAATGTATTAGAAAGGTTTTTTCAAGGTTACAAAGGCATTACAAGTATAATGATTGTTGTTTATTATATAAATCTGATTAATATTGCTGATTATATTGCAATTATATGAACATAGTTTTATATTATTATTTCATGATATATAAGTATGTACATTGGTAATTATAAATGATTGTCATTAATGTTATTTATTTTGTACAACATAGCATAGGTTATAAAAAATATTCATATCATTTGAATTAAAGTTCATTTGCCTGAATCTTGATTGGTCCAGTTAAACATCCTTCAATGGTATTACACTATTCTAATGAGGAATGTCTGGAACATAATTTTACATGTGGATAGTTGTAGTATAAAGCAGATGAAATGTCTAAGGAAGTTGTTAGTACTACCTATTGCCATTGTGGCAGCTTATAGGTTGGACTGCTCTTTAATGAGTAACCAGTTGGCTGCAAAATTTGTCTGGGGAGTGGGGTATGTTGTTATCCTGTGCTTTTAGTTGCCATTATTTATTGGTAAATGTGGAGGAGTAAATACAACTATAGTTGGGTAATAAAAATTAGATTTTTATAACTCTCAAAAAATCATTTATCAAAAAGCATAAATTTATCAATATTAACCTATCACCTATCATTCTTATTTGACAACTAATTTCAATCATGCAAAATGGCTACAAAATCTCTTATTAATAATTTGGATATTATTTATATGATTCATATTGGCCATTAATGAAAAATGCTTTGACTGTTCAATCATTTTGAAAAAGAGAAAGTATATTTAAATTAGCTATCAAAACATCACATGAACACCATTTCCACTATTTACACAAGCTGTAAATAGCTGTAGCAAACTCTCCATACAGTAGTGTCACCCAGTGAAAGCCTTAGCAATCAATGAATGCAAAAAGGTTTATACATTAAATCCCATCTAGTTCCCACTCAGTAATGAGCCTTAAGATCTGAGAGCACTGCACCTAGATCTTAAGATCTAATGAAACACTCCAGAAGCCATCTTATACTTATTTAGATAACTATAAAGCTAGAAGCGTTGCATTAGATCCTTAGATCTAGGTGCAGTGCTCTCGGATCCAAAGCTACTTACTAATGAAAGCCACAAGCTAAGAACTAGTGTGGGATTTTAAATGAAAAAGCACTAGATAGAGATTTTATACCCAAAATTTCCTGCATCCATTGATTACTAAGGTTTGCATTGGGTGGCATTAGTGTATGGATAGTTTGTTACTGCTATATTTAAATTATATAATAATTTAGAAATATAGGTATTATTACAATTAGGCAAAATATAGTGACCTCTATAAGTGATGTGCAGAAAGCTTACCAATTGATGTGATCAAATCCTTGCTTGATAAAAAGACTTATATAGAGATTCCTTATAAAAACAATAATCATGCTCTAATGTACCCATTAATAAAAAGAATGAAAATAATTAATAGAAAATTCATGTAGAAAAACTAAATATCTGGATTTCTATAAAATGGTACTAAAATAATTAATAATGATATAAAAGATAATAAAAGTTTCAAAATTAGAATATTTTATTTTGGTGTTGGAAGAAAAATTATTTTAGTGATAATAAGAAAAACCGGGGCTTTTATTAAAAAGGAAGATGCTAATGTAATACTAGAATAAAAAGTAGTTCATATAACAACAGTAGAAAACTCTCCACACAGATCTAGGTGCAGTGCTTTCAGATCCAAGATTTCTCACCGATGAGAGCATGGGGATATTGGATGAGTAATGAGCAGGCACTAGATAGGGATTTTATGCCAATACATTCTTGCATCTATTGATTACAAAGGTTGGCACTTGACGGCACTACCGTATGGAGTTTGCTACTGTTATTATTAGCCTGTGCAAGCATATAAAATAGTGATCATATGATGTTTTGATGGTTGTATCCCTATCCTGCCTCTAGGATATTGGGTAACTGTGGTTTTTGGCAAAAATGTATAGATGCTGAAGTGAGTTCAGATCTATATGACTATAGAAGTGAATGAACTTGGATTGAAAACATTATTGTGTTTCCATCTTGGGCTCCTAGCTATATAGTTAATGAAATGTGTAATAGGTGGCTGCTGAAGAATTGCATTAGATACTAAGATCTAGATGTAGTGCTCTCAAATTCAAGGCTTCTCACTAATAAAAGCCATACCCTAAAAACTAGTCTGGGGATATTGGATGAGTACGCACTAGATAGGAATTTTATGCACATACTTTTTTGTATCCAGTGATTGTGAAAGCACACACTTGGTGTCACTACTGTATGAAGAGTTTCCTAGTGCTATTGTTAGTCTGTGTAAGCATATGAAATAGTGTTCATGTGATGTTTTTAGGGTTTTTTTTAATAATTTTATTTTTTTTTTTTTAGGGTTAATTTTAAAAAGGATATGTGTTTGTAATTAATTTAAAAAAAAAAAAAAAAATAAAAAAAAAAATATATATTTTTTATAAAAAAAAAAAAAAAAAAAATGGTGTGTGGGTTTTAAAAGGAAAAAAAATTTAGGAGAAAAAAAAGTTTTTTTAGAAAAAAAAAAAAAGGGAAAAAAAAAATAAAAAAAAATAATAAAAAAAAGAATTTAACACACACATATATTATTTAAATATACGTAATCAATAATGTTTTTAAACAGATATTTAAAAAAGATACATAAAAATGATAGTAAATTTGTAAAGCAAAACATCTTAATCGATATATTCTCATATACTCTTTTAATTCAAATAACCACAAGCTTGTCACATATTTGAAAATCATTAGCACTTTATTCTAATTTACGTTGTTTCACATCAAAGATTTCTGTTTCAAAAACTCTAAAAAAAGAGAAGAATAGAGATGAGCTGTTAATTTAGTTTTCTATGCAATGCTTGTAAATAAAATGTATTACCAATCAATAATGGTTTGTTTATAAAACCCACATCCAACTTAGTTTAGTGTTTTTAGCAAAAAATAGATTATTTTAACCCTTCTTAATGAAAGCGTTTAAAGGATTTATTTATAAATCATAAATGCAATGTGGTTTTATATAAAAATGTTTAATAAAATAAAATAAACTCTCAGTAAAAGAATCAAAATCAAATTTTTCCTGCTATTATTAACGCATTCATATTTTTCTTATAACGCTTATAAATATTTTAAGCAGAAAAATTATACATATATATATATTTTAACGTGAACAAAATAAAGTAAAAAATAACATGAAACATAAAATTTCAAATTATATTTTGACTTAGCTAAATTATCTTACCTACAATAAATTAACTTTTTTTTTTTTTATCAAGAAATTTTATTATGAGTTCAAAGAATTACATTATAGCAATAACATGTTGTAATCAGACACTATAATAAAGGTTACATAACCCAATACCAATGATCTGGGCATAAAAAAATCAACTGTTTAAGAAATTTTATTATGAGTTCAAAGAATTACATTATAGCAATAACATGTTGTAATCAGACACTATAATAAAGGTTACATAACCCAATACCAATGATCTGGGCATAAAAAAATCAACTGTTCAATCACAAATTGTCCATTGCTACAAGGCTCCATGTAGCATTGTCGATGTATGTTGGAGCTAATTTTTCATCTCTGTTTCTGATAGCCTGAAGTTTTGCCAGAAGTAATTTCTTATGTCAACCAAGGTAGTGCCATAAATGAGTGCATACCAGTTGATCAATAGGCAAACAGCAGAAAAGTTATGATTCTTATGGATGGAAAATCCCATTGGATATATTAGAAATCAGTCTGGTGAACAGAGACACTCTAGTTTTGTATATGGATGCAATAAAGTCTGTATCCCACTGGAGTGATGTATTATTGTGTCATTATACTG
Organism: Epiperipatus broadwayi; assembly: GCA_028023455.1. Classification (NCBI taxonomy): domain Eukaryota; kingdom Metazoa; phylum Onychophora; class Udeonychophora; order Euonychophora; family Peripatidae; genus Epiperipatus; species Epiperipatus broadwayi. Next base: position 846,703 of record JAQFVV010000166.1, read on the forward strand.
TTTACATAAAGGGCAGACTGGGTCCAGAACTCTCTATGATAGATAAGAAGATGGCATGTGGGCAAAACATTCAGGTTTAATTTAATCAAAAATCATTTTTTCAGTTCGAGATGCCACTGTTTAAACTTTTTAATGATTGAATGATTAGGAAGGGTTAGCAATGATGGAGTTGGGGAGAATTCTTCATTATGTAGGTGGTATGCATCTCAGTATATAATTTTCTGTGAGTTAGCCTGAATAGGTAGAGGGATAAATTTTGCAATATTTAACAATAAGGATGACAACCAACCCCTCACAGGAGAAGGAGTGTCTGTAGAACAAACAGATATAAAGCATGATGCTTCCAGAAAATGGTGAGGTAGGTTAAGGATGGTGTTATGTGTATGATGGAAACAAAAAGTTAAAACAGAGTGCAATGACAGCCCATTAAGTTTTGTGTGCCTATGGAGACCCTCAGGCTGATGGCCATCATCTTGCTCTTGCACATAGTGAATTTATCTTTCTAGTGAATCTTTTTTTCCCAATTAATAATCAATATGTAATAAGAGATCCTTGGAAACACCAGTATGTTGAGCAGTGAAGTTTTCGCATATAGTGACAAATAAACTTTGGATAATGAATCAATGGTTTTTGGATTGAGAGGAGAAGAGAGTCCTGTATGGTTCTTCTCATTGCAGGGGGTGAGTTGTAGATTGGAAAGTCCAGAAATTTTTGAGGCATAGCAGTAAAAGGAGAGGGGATGGTGTTCCCAGAGGATATCTTCCATGCCGAGGATTTATTTAAATTAAAGGTAAGTCCCAACTCGGAAGAAAAACATGGAGGATTTTGGCAAGCTTTGGGGTTAGCCTTTGTGATGGGAGAAAAACAGCCAGGCCATCCATGTATGCTTTGTGGGGATTGATCTATTGAGGGTGGGTATGAATATCCCAGAGATGTCTTGTTCATGTCTTAGTGAAACAAAAGAGATTTCAAGTAGAAAAGAGATACGATAGATGTTCATATAATTGAGCATTAATCAATATATATCTAATGCATATTAATTAGTATATTCAATAATCAAGTCACTGAGTTGTTGTGAATGAGATCAGATTCCATGTAGCTGTAAAAATATCAGCTGGTGCATGGGGTTGATCACGGTTCTTAATTTTATTTTATTTTTTTAGAAAGATTGACTTAGTATAAGTATTGTGAAATGTGGGATTGAAGCTTAAATAGTATATCTTACAAACCAGAGTGTGAAAAGAATGAATGTAGTAAATCTTATATTGGTAAAAGGACCACTTTTTATATTTTTTATTAGATTGTTGATTATTAGTGAGTTTGAATGAATCATGTAAGTGATAAGAGGAGGATAAGAAATATGTGAAGAACAATCCATAAGAAAGTGTTCTTAAGTTTTTTCATTTCTATGACAGAGGGTACATAATGCATCTATATTTGTGAAGTGTTACTTATAAAAGAGAAAGTAATTAATAGGAAGGGCTATGGCATTTATTTTTATTAAGAAGTCCAGATATTTAGATTCCAGGTGTCAATATCTAAGTTTTTTGTAACAAAAAAGAGTAACTATTATTTGATATACAATTATTTTCAATTCCATATGTTTGCCAATACTTAATTTTATTTAGAAATAGATTATGTGAGATAGTAGTGTGTTTAAGTATGACAATTATTAAGGTTTTAATAAAATTATTGTTAATGGGTGGTGGATATTAGTAGGGTTAACAGGAATTACACTATTAACACTTGGAAAGAAAGTAGTTAGTTTAGTCATTTCATTAATGGCTGTCAAGATAAAAAAATAGGAATGCCATGTAATGAGAGACCATTGAATTTAATATGTTTTTACATACTTCTTACGCTTAGAGCTATTGCTTTTATTTTAAAAGATTATTCATTAAAAATTATGCACTAAATATTATTTATATACTGCATGTACATGTATGCAAAATATTTTAGTGAGTCCCATGGAGTAGTCATAACATATCCACATGGCAGGTCTACAAGCTGGATTCAAATATGGAGGAACAAACTTGAATTTTTTTTTCAGGTTCTAATCAAACTTAAGATTTTTGTTTCAAATAGATCATCTACAGACAACTCAACAAAAAACCCAACATTGGTCATTTAATGTAAATTTTCGGTAAAAGTTCACTATAATGGTCTATGGTTGTTTGCCCTCTATTGTTTAAAATTTAAACTAAATTGCTTGAGAATCTGACATGTATGTTATTATATTACAAATAAATTAAAATTTAATCAAATGTAAAAGATAATAATAATAAAAAAAACCTTTTGAATGTTGGATTAATTACACGACATTAATTAAAATAATTACTTTTAATTTCTTTGAAAGTTAAGATTTTAAACTGTCTACAACTTAAGAATTTAAAATAAAAAAGTATATGCTACTGTCTTACAATTACATGAAAATTTATTCAAATGTAAAAGATAATAAAAAAAAACATTTACCTTTTTAAATATAATTACGTCCTATACAGACTAGGAAGTTGGAGAAAAAAGCGGTATTGCTGTATCTACTCCGGAGGGCAATTCGTGCAGGTACGATGAAAACAAAGCTCTGCTAATGCCACATTGGAATTTCAGCTTACGCTTTGCTCTCATACACATGTTTTCAATATTCTGGCTGTGTATGTCTCGGTCTTTGGGATCCATGAAGTTTTCCTGATGGACGACAACCGAATGCAAATACACACCATTGTTGAGACTGCTGATGTTATTGTACGCAGCCCAGCCATCTGAAATAATGTGCGTACCTGGTAAAATGACCCACTGTATCAGGCCCTCTAGTGTATCAGCCGTCCTGTCTGCCACTTCTATCAAGAAGCACTTTCTTGATGCTCTCTCTATGACGCCAAACACCTGTCCGCATAGCCCCCCTGTGATATTTTCGGTGGAAATAGTAGGTTTCATCTATTTCGACGATTAATGGCTCCCCATTGTCATCAAATCCACGCATATTCCATTCTTCTGCCAGAATAGCAGCAATGCTTAAAATTTCACTATCAGGTACTAAGCATGTAGCAGACATCTTTTGTAAATATAAAACTGTACACGTATGCGTGTAATTCACGCCATTGAACACATAAGGTGTCTTTTTTTTTTGCAACATGTGCTATAAATGTAGTTATTTTAAATTCTTAAGTTGTAGACAGTGTACACACATTATTTCAGATGGCTGGGCTGCGTACAATAACATCAGCAGTCTCCAACTTCCTAGTCTATATAGGACGTAATTATATTTAAAAAGGTAAATGTTTTTTTAATTAATGTCGTGTAATTAATCCAACATTCAAAAGGTTTTTTTTATTATTATTATTATCTTTTACATTTGATTAAATTTTAATTTATTTGTAATATAATAACATACACGTCAGATTCTCAAACAATTTAGTTTAAATTTTAAACAATAGAGGGCAAACAACCATAGACCGTTATAGTGAACTTTTACCAAATTTTCTACTGTTAGCTAGATAATAAAACAAGGGAGAAAAAATGCTCAAACCCCAACATCCAGAGAATAGAAAATTTAGTGAAAATATAGATACTCCTTCATTGATCTTCTATAGAAAGCCATTTGAAAAACCCTTGTGGTAGGACATTCCAATGTTGTTTTATTTTTTAGATACTTTTATATGCGTTTCAATTAAAGAAAATTGAACATATAAATGGATGTCATCTAACTTATTGTTTAAGTTACTGAATTAACCTTATCAGATAATCAATGGCAAACAATATATATTAGTGTCAAGACCATCCTATAAGTTCATAAAGTAAGCTTTCATCATGGCTGTTGCTTCATGATGGTTATTGTTTCATAAACACAAAAATAAATTTTCATAAAAAAAATATGGCGGCATATGGCTGTAGTTTATTGGCTACTAAAAATATTGCTGCAGCCAGTTTTTGTGACTCATCATACCATTTATCAGATAATGATACTGTTTTGCCACAACCAGGTGATCCATGCAGCAAAATACCTTTAGATAGTTGAAGTAAACTAGAATTTTTAATTAAGGCATTGCTTTTAAAAGGTAACATTACTGCTTCTGGAATTTCTTTAATATTTTCCAATCCTCTGATGTTTTCCCAAAAAACAGTGATTTCTTGGAACAGCAAAATTTAAAGCTATGGACAGTTCATACCTTTTGAATTCCATTTAAATTCACCACTCATAATCTGAAAAACAAAACATATAATATATTTTTAATCAAATACAAATTTTCATTCTTAATAAATAACATATAAGTTCTCCAGTGTTAGCATTAATTTACATCTGCCTATGGATAAATGCTAAATTAAAAGACTATTATTTTTCTTAAAATTACAATGTTTAATCTAAATTTCACAAATATTGTGATTTACAAAATTAAAACATAAAAGAAACTAAAAATAGTGCTATAAAAATTGATTTGATATTATAACCTGACATCAATTGATTACCCATAATCACAAAAATGATTGCAGATTGAAAAGAAAAAAGTCATGCTGCTAAAACAAATGGTAAAGAACATATAATATTTAGAAAGAACTTGAACTCAGATTTTCATGCTCTCCACAGTCATCTACTTCATCTTACACAGCTGATACACATCCCCACATACATGTGAAAAATGATCTCATATGCATATTTCATGCAGAAACAGCACTCATCACTTCATCCAGATCATCATCTCCCACACATATATACAATCAGTGCTCATTTTATATTAAGATAGTAAATCTTGAAACTTTAATAGATAAGATTCTATCTTCTCCACACCCCAACTCTTTAGCAATTAAGACCATTGAAAATCAAATAATGGAATACTCAAAGCCATTATTGATACCAATATTATTGTCATACCCATGATGACTTTAAGTCACTCTGACCCCTTGCATATAGAACCTTAATATGTCCATTTAAATATACAAAGAGGGATGGGCAGAATACATGCTTAATATATAATATTCAACTACATGTATAAATAGTATATACTAAATTTAATGTAATTAGAAGAAACTTGAACTCAGGGTTTCAAGCTCTCCACAGCCATCCTAATATTCTAAATTTAATGTAATTAGAAGGAACTTGAACTCAGGGTTTCAAGCTCTCCACAGCTATTCACCCAATTCTATACAACATATACATATGACCATATATGTGTGAATGATGTTCGATATATGTATTTTGTCTTATACCAGCATCAACAATGGCTTTGAGCATTTCATTCTCAGATTTCAATGATATGGATGGCAGAAGAGTTGGAAGATGGAGAAGATGGAAGCTAGTCCATTAAAGTTTAAAGACTTGCTATTGTAACATAAACTGAGCACTGACTGTATATATGTGTGGGAGATGGGCTGGTTCAGCAGATAGTTTATCTTTTTCAAAAGTATGGGCTCATGTATATGGATTGGATAGATGCAGAGAGCTTGAAAGTCTGAGTTCAAATCTTTTGTAATTACATTTAGTTTAGACAGCATACATGTATTTGAATATTATATATGCATATAAGATGTTATATATAGGGGTTTAAACACAGACTTTCACATGACCCTCAACCATCCATGCTATCTCATACAGCTGATACACTTGATCACACACATGTTGAAAAAATAAATAATCACCAAATATATGTATTTCATGCTAAACCAGCATTCATCAGTTGGTCCAGATTATCATTTCCACACATATATACAATCAAAGCTCAGCTTATATTAAGATAGCAAATTTTAATACTTTAATGGACAGGCTTCAAATCACTCCACACCACAACACTTCAGCCGTCCATTTCATTGGAAATCTGATGATGGAATGATCAAATCCCAGCTTTGTGCCAACCTTCTTATTCTACCCATGTTGACCACAAGCCAATCTAACCCCCCATGTACAGGACAAAATTCATTTACATACATGCACGAGGGATGATCAGACCTTACAGCAATTTATTTTGTTTTCTACAGTACAGACTTTTTCATACCTGCACTTATATATGTAATATATAGGGGATTTGAACTCAGACTTTCACACGACCTTCAACCATCCATGCTATCTCATACCGCCTATACACATGATCTAATACATGTCAAAAAGATAAATAATCACCAATATATGTATGTTGTGCTAAACCAGTATTCATCAGTTGGTGCAGATTATCACATCCACATATATATATATAAATAAAGCTCAGCTTATATTAAGATAGAAAAAAAATCGTATTTCAAAATAAGATGTTATAGTGTAAACATTAGTTCATTAATTTGTTGTACCAATGACTTAGCATTTAAATTTGAAATGAAATATTTCTCAAGCAGATGAAAATTTTACCAGCAAGTTTAGATTATTTTACGCAACCTACAATAGAAAATATAGCTAGTTACCCCCCCCCCCCCAAGTTTTATCCAAATAAGTACAGATGGAAGATATATTAAATCCCAGAGCAATCGTCATCGGTATGATGGTTGTTAGTATAGTAATAACAATAAAATGTACACAGTAATGCTACAATTGGTGAAAAAAGTTTCATTCATCAACGGTGCTGACGTCACGGTAACTTTAATCACAAGTTGTTCTTTATTAATTATTTAGGTCGTCATGACATTTTTCCCCCTAAGAATTTAATATTTATATGACATTTATAAAATCATTCATGAGCTGTCATATAAGGGAGGAATTAATTAATAACACCCTCCACTTTTTTCTCACTACTTCAAATTTGTTCAAGAGAATTACTTTAGGATTTAATCTATCTTTTCTTTTAATCATGAAGATCTTTTTTTCATTTTAAATTATAAATATTTTAAAAGCAGATTAAAATTTCATATTAAGAACATTTGAGTGGCTTCTTTTTTAAAAAAAAAAGAAAGAAAAAAAATCTTTTTGAAGGTATTTTTTGATACATTATTCCATTTACATTTTAAGATTTCAAATTATTTCCTATAACATTGCATATAAATAAATAAATATTGGGTGATAAATCGACAGAATAATTAAGAAATTACAAAAACAAAAATAACAAAAACATTAAAACAGATCTTGGAATAATGAATAATATTTCTGTAGTTTAATTTTCACTAACCTACTCTCACGCAACGTAGGGATTGGTTTCTACCCGCTTTTAACACTTTATGGAGTAGGGTGGTGGTGCAATCATAAACATTATGACCAAAGACGTGAAAAAAATCTACGATCTCCAAGATGTACATTTCGTGCTGAACCAGCACTCATCAGTGGGCCCAGACCACATTTATAAATATATATATATATATAGTAAATTAGTACACTTTATTTGATAAGTGTTAAACGTTTTGCCCTCACAATTTCGATTCAAATCACTTAATAAAAATATATTAATAATTTTTATTAGTCATTCAATAGACTAGAGATTATATGTTTATGATTATAATCCATCACAAGGTGTTAAAAGCAAACGGATACCAGTTCCTACCTTGCATGAGAGTGGTGTGGTGAAAATTAAATTACAGAAAAATTATTCAGTATTGGATAATCTCTAGCTTAATGAATGACTAATAAAAATTATTAATAAGGCTGGGAAATAATTGCTTAATGAAGCTTGACAAGAGAAAAATAATTTTTGCTTGTTTCATTACATTCAGTAACACTCAAATATATATTATACGTTGTTTACCAACACACAGCTCAGTTCTTAAGTGAGGCATCAATTAGACCCTCTTGGATCTGAATGTTCAATCTCTTTAAAATGTACAATCATGATATTCAAAAATAAATTTCATCTATCCCATCCCAAAGATTCTTAAATCATCAACTAAGGTAGTGTTTGACATTTGAAGGTAAAGGGTGATAAGAATTGCTAAATTGTAAACCTAATATGCAATTTGATGATTTTTTTTATTTAGAAACTTACAATTAATTGGGCTTTGTGAAGTTAAAAGAAAAGATAAACACAATTTATTTGAAAAGGGAATATATGTTTTATCATAAAGGCACAAATATTAAAGCCCAAGTAGTGAACTAAAAATAAAAAAATGGAAAACAAGGTCTCTACTATCGCATTTTACACACATATTCTCGAGGTTACAGCCTCAGTAAATATTACTTATTCAAATTAAAAAAATTATATCTAATAAGAAAAAGTCAGTTTCATGTCCAACAAGTTCTCAATCTGCTGATGATAAATAAACAAAAATGCTTTTAAATAGATCAAACATTTTGAAATTGGCGTGGAAGACTTTAATGCTAGACATAGAAAACAAAGGAGATGAAAGTGATATTGTAGATAATTATTAAGAGAGAAAATAGAATTATGTAATTTTAAAAAAAATCCAAATCAGAAATGAATTTAGCAACTTCCAAACAAAAATGCAGTGAAATTAGATTATAGAAAATGTGTATTTCAAGATTGCAGTGTATACAAAGAGTCAATCGGTGAGATGTAAGATGTATATTAATTTATGAAGACACTATTAACAATGATATCCCTAACTATCAGAAACATCTCACTAAATTTTAACTAGAACTAGTCAATCAATTAAAAAAATACATTTTTTGTTATTCAAAATGCAATTCATCTATGATGTATAATTTATTTGGATGATTTCAGGGTGACACCACATTCCTAAAACTTTTTACAACAGTTTTGCAAGAAATATTTTGTGGATTAAAATGGGAAATTAAGTTATAAAAGTAAATAAACATTATTTAAGTCATATTGATTTTGCAGATGATCTATTTATTTTTGCAAACAATGCTTTAAAGCATCAGGAAATGTTGCAAGAGTTGTCAGATATAAGGTAAGAAAATAGGATTAAAGGTAATGTTAAAAAGAATAAAGTAATGTTTGATGGATTTTCCCAAAATAAAAAATAAAAATTGATAATGATGAGTTAGAAGAAGTTAACAACTACAAATACCTTGGTCAACTTATTACTATAGATGGAAACATAATCGATGAATCATAGAATTAAACTTGGAGTGCTAATGATAGAAATAATATTAAAAAAAGAAGAAATGTGCCTATGCATTGGAAAACAAAGGTTTTAAATAAATGTGTTATGCCAGATCTTACTTATGGATCTGAGACTTGGATACTTAATAGAAAAGCAGTACAGAAAAGACCATTCAACGAAGTATGGAAAGATGTATGTTAGGAGTAACAGAAAGAGATCAAAAACAAAAATGGGTGAGAAAACAAGCATGTGTTACTGACATCATTGAAAGAATTAGAAGATTGAAGTGGAGTTGGTCTGGAAATATTGTTAGAAGAGATGATAATGGATGAAAATTGGTAAAATATTTTAAATACTCAAAGATAAAATTACAATAAAGTTTCATAGCGTTTATAATATTCCATACCATAAATGCAGCCAATCATAGTGACAGAATCAAACAACAATCTTTTATTTTAGAGCAAAATCAAAGACATCTTTGATACTTTTTTATACACTTTCATTTAACTTACAAGGACTTTTACTCATTGTGTAACTTCTTTTTCACTCTTTCTCAATTTGTAATCTAGTTGAAACTTTACAAACGTGTATATTAATATTGGCAATAGTTTTTTTTTAATGTTTGCAAACAACTTTAGTAAAAAAAAATAATGAAAATTTTAAATTTTGTGGGATTCATTTTAAATATATCAATCATAACATTTTTAGAGTATAACTTCAACAAAGTTTCATTTCAAGAATTTAAGTAATAGTTGAGTGCAGTTTGAAAATTATAATTGACTATTTATTAATCTGCATTCAGAACAGGTTATATTTACTTGTTTGAGGAGATTTATTTAAACTTCTTTGTATCAATAATAATTTCAGTATCTGTAATTAAGTTGAAATCTTTAGTGTGTATTTAAATATATTGGACTACAAATAAAGGTGAGATTATACCTTTATTGTTAAAAGGAGATTGCCTTGACAATAGATTAGGATTGTTGATTGTTAATGATACTGGAATTGTCTAAGTATTGGTCCCATGCCACCCAGAGTGTCCTCAGGATGTGGATAGGGGTATGGCCTTCAGATAAGAAGGTTAGTTGTGAATAAGCAGGGTACTGTAAATAAATAGTTGCTGACAATGGGACAACATTCACTATCAGGAAGTGGTGAAAAAGACAGTAGCGTGTTTACTGCTATAAAATGCCACAATTCCTATGATGGTGGATATATAATGGCGAGTATTGACCACCATTAAATAAGTCAACAGCCCGCTGGGTGCAGGGTCAGCAACGGCATTCTTCCAAGTTAGCAGAAGATCACTACAGTGACAACGATGAGGAGGAAGTGGTAGTTGGATTTTCATTTTATAGGATTTGGCTAGTGCACTAAGCCTATTATAGAGGTTATTTCTGGGCAAAGAAGTCAAAGGGAAACCACTTTGTCTTATAAATTCCCTTGTTTTATTATGAGTATGTCTACAGAAATCATTATGTTTGGCGTTGAGACCTTAGTTAAGAATAACTTTGGTGTCTTGCCCAGCAGGAGTGGACATGAGGCTACTCAGGTCATCAACCTGTGAAATCCTCATAAATATAATTCATTGAGAGGGGATACACTGAGAATTGGAACATGGAATGTTAGATCTTTGAGGAGAGGTGGGAAATTGAAGAATTTGAAAAGAGAGTTGCATTTGAATAATATTGATGTTATGGGATTAAGTGAAATGAGGTGGGAGGGATGTGGAGAAGTAAGTAGTGTAGATGTAAAGTTGTTTTATTCAGGTGGTGATAGGTCAATTAATGGAGTTGGCATTGCTGTGCAGAAGAAAATATGGAATAGTGTGGCAAAGGTTGATGGTATTAATGATAGGTTGATGGTGATAAGAATAAATGCAAGTCCTAGAGATTTGGTAATTATACACGTTTATATGCCAACTAGTAGTCATGATGATATTGAAATTGATGAAATGTATGAGAAGATAGAAGAAAGTATTCAATGTGAAGGAAAAAATTCATGTATATTGCTATTGGGGGATTGTGGGGAAAGATAGGAAAGAAAAAATTGTTGGAAATTATGGTATTGGAAAAAGAAATGAAAGGGTAGTCGACTTGTACAATTTTGTAAAGAGAATGGGTTTGCCATTGCAAACACTAGTTTTAAAAATCATATTAGAAGATTATATACATGGAAAGCTCCAAGTAACAAAGAACGTTATCAAATTGATTATATATTGATTCAGAATAAATATAAGAATGCTATTAAGGGTTCACATGCTTTGCCTGGTGCTGATATACATTCGGATCATAATTTGGTGATGGCTAAATTAAAGTTGAGTTTAAAAAGAATTAAAAGAGGGGAAAGATACACAAGATGGGACTTGGATAAATTGAGACAAATGGAAAAAGGAAAATTTGGTTTAGTATGTGAAAATGAATTTAAAAGAATTGTTCAGGATGGAAAATATATTAATAGCTCTGATGAGAGTTGGAGTAAAATTAAAAAAGGATTCTTTAAAATAGCAAAAAATGAAATAGGTATTATTCATGTGAGAAAAGCAAAACAACCTTGGATAACTGAAGGTATGTTGGAAAAGATGGAAGTGTGGAGATGATGGAAGAATGTAAATACTGAGGAAGGGCAAAAGGCATATAGGAAATTTAATTATGAATTAAGAAGAGAAACAGATTTAGCAAAAGAAAAGTGGTGGAGCAAGAATGTAAAGAGATAGAAAGGCTTCAACAGATGAAAAGATATGATCTGGCATTTGATAGAATACAAAGTATCACTTGGGAGAAAAAGACATGGGTAGCAAGTAAGATTGCAGATAAGAATGGAATGAGGTTAACTGATAATAATGATATATTAAAAAGATGGGAAGAATATATTTGGTATCTGTTTAGTAGAGGAAATAATTTAATTAGTTATGAACTTGAAAATGAAGATATTGGAATAGATGATAGAGGTATGGACATATTGCCGGATGAAGTAAGAAAGGCAATCACAGAAATGAAGAATGGTAAGGCTGTTGGACTTGATGCAGTACCTATAGAATTTTTGAGAGAAATGGGAGAATTTACTATGAAGAAAATAGTTGGACTTTGCAATTTGATATATAATAGTGGAGTTTGGCCTGAAGATTTTTTAAGAACTATAATGATTCCAATTGCTAAAAAGAAGAACACTGTTAAATGTGAAGAGTATAGGACAATAAGTTTGTTGTCTCATGTTTCTAAAGTGTTATTTTGGATTTTAACTCAAAGGATTTATGGGAAGGTTGACTATTATATTGGTGAAGAACAGTTTGGTTTTTGGAAAGGGAAAAGCACAAGAGATGCTATTGGTATTGTTAGGATAATTGCAGAAAGATATATCGAAAGGAATTGGTATTTATTTTGTGGATTTAGAAAAGGCATTTGATAGAGTAAGCTGGAATAACTGATGTCTATCTTAAGAGATAAAGGAGTATTTTGGAAAGAAAGATGATTGATATGGACTATGTATAATGGTCAAAGGATAAGAGTTAGATTTGGGTGTAATGAGACTGATGAAGTGAATATAGAAAGTGGAGTTAGGCAAGGGTGTAGTATGTCACCTGTTTTGTTTAATGTTTATTTAGAAGATATGCTAAATAATTATTTGGGCTTTGGAGGAGCAAATGTTGAAGGGAGAGTAATAAAGTGTATAAGATTTGCAGATGATATGGCTCTTATTGCTGAGGAGGAAAAGGATCTTCAGAATATGTTGAATAAATTGGAAGAAGGATGTATGACATATGGAATGAAGATTAATATTGAAAAGACTAAGTGTTTATGGATAGGGAGAGATGCAAAAAGACTGCAAATTGGAATCCATGATGACATGGTTCAACAGGTGAAGGGATTTAGATATTTGGGTAGTTGGTTGAGTGAGGATGAAAGAAGTGAAGATGAAGTTAAAAGAAGAATAGCATTGGCAAAGGTGACATTTCTAAAAAGAAAGAAGATATTTTGTGGACCTATGGAAAGAGAATTAAGAAAGAGATTAATTAAATGTTATGTATAGAGTGTATTACTGTATGGTTATGAGACATGGACATTGAGTAATAGAATTAAGAAACGATTGGAAGCTTTTGAGATGTGGACATGGAGAAAAATGAAAAAAAAAATCAGTTGGATGAGTAAAACAACAAATGAAGAAGTTTTAAAAAGATTTAAGGAGGAAAGAAGATTGATTGGAAATATCAGAGAGAGAAAGAGAAACTGGATTGGTCATATATTAAGAATAGATTATAGTTTAGTGAAAGATGTTTTTGAGGGAATGGTGAGTGGAATTAAAAAGAAAGGACAGAAGAGATTGACATTATTGGATGATATAAGAGATGGAAAGGCTTATGTGGAATTGAGATAATGGGCAAGGAAGAGAATGGAATGGAAGAATGAATGAACTGATGTAGTAACTACTCTCTGGACCTGTCTATTGGACAAACTACTATTGATGATGATATATAACTAAACACTGGAAAATAAAAATAAAAATAAAGAAATGTTTTTATTTACATGAATGCACTAAAAAAAAAAAAAAATTCTTCAGTTTTCACAAATAAAAATGGAGAATGTTCATGTTTAGAAATACTTTTAGTTATACTTTACATAAATAGAAATTAGATAAATTTTACCCATATACATAAAACAAAATGACAAAGAATTAAACTGTAATTGTTATTTGATAACAAGCCCATGTAATATGTAACTAAGTCTGTTTGTAAACATGAATACCTCCTACTTTTATTTGTGAAAGCTGTAGAATATTTAATTTATTTTTATTATTTAGTGTGTTTATGTGAACCAAAGTATTTCTTTATTATTTTTATTTTACAGTTAAAATAACAAAATATGATCTCAGTATAAATAAATCTCCTTGATCAATACAGTCAGAGATAATAAAAAAAATGTGTTAAAAGTTCCCATAGCAGGAATAATAACTGTGAAACACATTCTATCTGGTAAAAACTACTAATAAAGATAGACAATATCATTACTTATATAAATACTGCTCACATATTAATGTATAAATAAATAAAATAAACATAAAAGAACAACAACAAAAAAGAGTTACACATACCAATATATTTTCTCAACTAATGTGATCATGTTGTTTTCATAATATTTATCATTATATAACTTTTTCTTAAATAAGCTTAATCACAATACATTTTCACATTTATAACCAAAAACTGCTGCTTCAAAATGTAATTGTATATCAAAGCTGCAGTTATAAATAAAAAAAACACAACTTTGATATTTTTTAAATGTATAAAAAAATATTAATTGAAACTTTCATTTATTAATATTTTAATACAGATGATAATGTTTGATTAAAACTTTGTCTTTTGAGATTTTTATCCAAGTAGCATATACAAATTTATTTAAAAATATTACAAAAACTGATATCTGGCAAAAGTGAATAAAAGTATTTCAAAGTCAAAATCAATTATATAATCATAAGGGGAATATATTTATTTTTATCTCTCCTTAATTGTTAAAGTTGTAAATATTAATTTATTAAGCACATAGTCAACAAATAAGTACATATATATTTAAGGTTATAACCTTAATACTATGTGCCTTGAGTGTTAAATTTGCCACTAGAGGAACCTCTGCAAATCTTCAACACAAGATTACAACTTTATAAAGATAAGAGCGGCCATTTTTATCTTCAACCTACTTTCTAATTCTATAGGTGAATCTAAAGCAATTTGATTTGAGAGTTTGAAGCTGTAGAACTCTTCACTAATTAAGTCCACAATTTTTATTAAACACTAACATTCATAAAATCTTCTGAAATACAATGTTAATGTTGAGATCTTGTAGTTAAAAATATTTTGACAATGTAAAGTTGTTATTAAATGCATGGTCTGCATGTAAGTAATACTAGGTACTTAATAAATTAATATTTACAACTTTATATTGTTTCAAAATATTTCTAATTACAAGATCTCAACATTAACTCATTGTATTTTGGAAGATTTCATGAATGTTAGTGTTTACTAAAAATTGTGGACTTAATTAGTGAAGAGTTCAACAGCTTCACACTCTCAAATCAAAATGATTTAGATTTACCTATATAATTAGAAAGTAGGTTGAAGATGAGTGGCTGCTTTTATCTTTATAAAGTTGCAATCTTGTGATAAAGATTTGCAGAGGTCCCTCTAGTGGCCAATTTAACACTCAAGGTGCAAAGTATTAGGTTATAGCCTTAAATATATATGCATTTAATCGTTAAAAGAATGTTTTATTTGAAGATACTAGTAAACTCTCTAGCTTATTACAATGTAAAAGAAAATTGCTTCAATAATTATAATTAACATTATGACTTTTACTAAAACCGAATTAGCATACTATTTATATGTCATATTCAAGAACAAAAATTTATGACAGAGACCTTCAAAAACTTTTAACAAGAGGGTTGCTCAAAGCTTAAATATAAAAAAAATATATATTAATTAAAAAACAAAAACTGAATAACATTATAATAAACAAAAAGATTTTACTTATTGTAAAAGTCAAATGTATTTTTAAAGCAATGAACTACACAAACACAACACACATATATCTAAATAAAAAAGTTTTTTTTTTCTTTTTTACAAATTATTATTAAATTTATATGATAATTTGATCTTTTCTTAATGAAGCTTTAAATGAAACCTCATATGACAACTAAGTAATGCAAAACTTTGTTCTTTTTTTTCTGAAATAAAAAAGAAATCTTTTTCTTTATTAATTTAATCAATTTCTGAAAATAGAAAACTAAAAAAAAAAAAAGAAATTGAAAAGTCAACATATTACAGTATTTTTTTTCTTTCCTTAAAAAATATCTTTGTTTTAATAATGATCTTTAAAAGTTAAGACATTCTTAATTTTATTCCTTACCAATGGTCAAACATAAATTTGTTTAATAGAAAGCACAATAGGGCTATTGATAGAAAGGACATGAATTCAAGACCATATGTTCATAACTTAAATACTGGTCATAGAATGAGTTGCATTGAAGATATATAAGTTATAAAATATGTTAAAAATTATAATAGAAGAAACTATTATGAGACAGTATATATTCAGAAGAATATAAGTAAATGTATTTAATTTAGTTAAAGGACCTGCAAAGTTAAGTAGTAAATGAGCATTAAAGGATAATTGGAAAATGTAATATACATTTGATTTAGGTTTTTTTTAAAGTTAATATATATGATATATGTAAATAATTAGTTAATTATAGATAAATAAGGTTTTATTTGTAAGTATGATTATTAGAAATGTATGAAAAATGATATATAATTTAGTTTAATGTATAAAGTATATGTATATAATTAATTCAATAGAGTTTATGTAAAGTAGTATATAATTTATGGTATATGATATATGTATATAATCATTTAATTGTAATTAATGTGGTTTTATTTACTGTATAAAAATAATATGTATATAAACAAAAAAGGGAAGGGGGAGTATATATAAGTAAATTATATAAAATGATTATATGAATTTTTCTACAGTACAGCCTCCTTCATACCTGCAATCCAATATGTAATATGTAGGGGTTTGAACTCAGACTTTCACACGACCCATAACTATCCACACCATCTCAATCTGCTGACACATTTGATCACACATGGTGTGGATAGTGTGAAAGTCTAAGTTCAAACCCCCCATATATAAAATGATTATGTAAAATGAACGTTAGAGAGAATATTGATAGATATATGGATCACGTGATTGTATTAAAAAAAGTGTATTTCAAGAATGTCCTAATATAGGGCGAAAACCGGTTCTATAATAAAATAAATATTTATTTTTATATAGTTGTTTTATTTCAATTAAGATTATTATTATTCTCAGTTTTAATATTGCAATCGACATAATTTAGTAGTTTTTATTATTATTCCTTTTATAAATGCAATCAAAAAACAAATCCATAAAATATATATATTTAATTTTTTCCACTTTATAACAGGGGTGGCCAATTGTTTTGGCTCAGGGGCCACTTTGTGAAAGTTGAGATTAGCAGAAAACCACATCTCTTTTTCATGACGTAATAAACATATTGCTTTATTCTCTGTATTACCAAAGAAATATTTGCTTGTCCATTCATCATTAAACACACAACATTCATCATTGATTTTATGTTTTTTTGGAGAGTTCATGGTTTCACTAAAGTTAGAAGTTTATGTATTTACTGTTGCAAAAACAAAATTGAAATTAACCAGATCAACTGCATGCATATGGACATGGCCATCCTAGTGGAAAATATGAGACAAATCTTCGGGTCGCGCATGGGAAGGAAATCTTGGTTCAAGATGGATTTTTCTGATTGTCTTGGTGGGCTGCAAAAAACTCTTAGCAGGCTGCATGTGACCCATGGGCCACTATTTGCCCACCCCTACTTTATAACATTGGAAAAATCAGATAAAATAAAGAATACTAATGAAATGAAATGAAAATTAAGAACCACTTTTATTAGGTCTACAACATCTTAAAATAACATACATATTTATTACAATTGTGTTGGAATCATTCTTAATTATTATAATGTTAACCAGATGCACCCAGGGGGCAGTTGTTTTTATTAATTGTTTGCATTAAACAATTTTTTTAAAAAAAATTTAATGTAAATTAAACAAAAGATTTTAAATGTGAGGATTGTACACTGACCTGAAAGGAAGTCATTATCACTTCAATTATACGCTAACGAAAAATAAATATCAATACAGTATTATAGGATCTATTTTTTCCCCTCACTAAATACCAAATTTCAGACATGAATTTATGTACTGTCATCACATATTCTTCACAATTTAAATACTATACCTTTATAGTTAAAAGGACATGTATTGATTTCTTTCTGAGCAGAATTACTTCCTTCGCATAAACATTGTAGTTGTGAATTTGACACATGACATCAGACAAACATTCATACATTCACCAATCAGACAACAGAGAAAACAAATATTTTATATATAAGATTCCAAAGTATTAATTCTTGCTAATAAGCACTGGTAACTTTATCATATGATTTAAGAGAATATATTTTATTTAGCAAATAAGGATATGTGAACCCATGACTTGTCAAATCTGTAGATTTCAATAGCAGATATTTGTTTTTTTAGATATAGTTATTATGCGATTTAATTGTTCAAATAAATTTACATGTGCATTTTGTAATATCAAATAAAATGGAATATTCATGAAAGAATGGGTAGTTCAAACCATTCTAAAAACCCAATAGAAAAAAAACAAAAAGGATCAAAGATAAGTTAAAAAAGTAATGACTTAAAAATAGAACAAGCAAAGAGATGACTAAAAAAATAAAAAATAATAATAAATTATGCTAATCTATTAAATTACATATCTTCATTCTTCTTGGTTTTCTTTCCAAAATTTGATCCAAAATGTATTCAATACACATATAACATTAAAAATATTTGCGATTGTTTGTGGTGTTAACTGATATTAATTTTCAGAGTCATCTGACAATATTCCTGTTTTGTTATGAAATGCTGTATAGAGATAAAATAGTTGTTTTGCTCTGTGCATTACGGATAATTAAATATTTAATTATATACGTTATATATAGAGCTCGCAAAGTAAGCTCTTAACAAGTTTTGAGAATATCCTCAACCCCAGACTGGTTTCTGCTTCTGGTGTCATTAGTGAGGTGCCAGGATATTGAAGCAATCTTTGTGAGCTCTATATATAACATTTGTAAATACAAGCTTATTAAGTTAAGTCATGTGACATCTGACTTGATTTTTTTATCATTTTAATTATATACAAACATATGCGTTTTGAATAACTAATTAAGTTATACAATTTAAACAGATTAAATAATCATTGAATCTATTAATAAAAAACAACTATTCAAGATTAATGTAATGATCGAAAAAAGAAATAAAAAAGGTAAATAAAAATAATGGTGATAATAATTGCAACAAATACATAAGCTATTTTAAAAGAAAACAATGTGAAAAAATTTGTTTTAAATAATGCTTTTATATAAAAATAGCTAATCCACCTCTCAGTTAATTTGCCATTTTTGAGAAATATCAGAGGTCTTAAGAATCTAGACTTGTTATAAAACAATTAGAAATTGCAGGAATAGTGTTGTTTCATAAAAGCATTTGAGGCCTTTTTGATTTTTATGATGATTTTATGAAATGACAATATTGATTCAATTTCCAATTGTTTTATAAGAAGTCTAGATTCTTAAGATCTCTGATATTATCCAAGAATGTCAAATTAGTGGAGAAGCAGATTACTTACTTTTTCATTGGCTATTTTCATAAAAGCATTATTTTAAAAAAAATTGTTTTACATATTATTTTTTTTACTTTTTAGTTATTTTACATATTATTTTAAAAAATGGTTAAGAAATTCTCTTAAAAACCATAAGGATGTGAGTTGGAGGTCTAAAAGGAAATGTATTTTTCTTTATTGTTAAAAAATTCAAAAATATGGACTGGAGACGGTACGTTAGTATAAAAACAGTTAAAATGTGGACATACAGACAGAAACATGCACATATAGGGCAAATAATATAGATGCATTTAAAAAGTAAAAATATTTGTATTTTACTTATATAGAAACAAGGCTAGATAATTAATTAGAATGCTTGTAATACTTTTTGTGGCTGGGAGCAGGTGAGCACAAAGAGTAAATATATACATGCATAATTAACATTTAAAAGTAAATAATAAATTAGTAATCCTATTTTCAAATATACAATTAATAATTTTATTGTATAAAGAAATATATATGTACCCTGCTTAGTGAAAGCAATTGGTCCTCCAAAAGTCTTCATAAAACAAAAAGATCATATAAAAAGCAAAGAATTATAATGGTTGTATATGGTAAAAAAATAGCTTGTTCCTGTGGATAAAAATTAAACCATAAACTGTGAATATTATATTAACAGAGAACCTATCATAATATATATATATATATTATAATGATCTGGAGAATAACACTTAACGTCATCTGCACTACAGGGCACCATCTAGGCATTTGAACCTAGAAAAATTTATAAAGTAGGCAGATGAGATACATAAGTCAAAAAAAATTTTTTTTTTTTAAATTTTGATTCCGGTCATTAGCCCAAGTCACTAGCTCAGGGAGTAGCAGAGATTTAGTAATATAATATCTTATCTAATTATATTTCAATATTAAAAAATAAATAAAATAAGCCACTGACAGTATTTAACATACAAAAATTTATTTACGCACATATATATATATATATAAAATTTAACATTATTATTTTAGTATGTTTATTTTAGATTTTAATTTGATTTTATAATTTAAATTTACATTTTAATTTTTATAATATTATAAGTTTACATTTTAATTAAGTTTGCACAGATGGATTTATGAAAGTTTGTTTTATAATTTTGAGTATAGATCGGTTACATAGATTACACGGTTAAAAACATTTCAAAGTAAACATAAACGATCAAAATACAAAATCATTGATACCGGCAATTGCATAGGGAATACAAGAAACCCAATGGTGTTCATCATAAGACACTGCATTAACACCAATAACTTAAAAGACATCCGAATAAATACATCTTAGATACTCACCGTAAGGTATCAGTATTTACCGAATGTCTATATATTTTGATCACCCATGAAAACCCAAAACATAATTAACCGATAACTAATCCATGCAAGCGTTTATAAACAATTTAAATTTAATGCATTTTTATTTAGTGTCAAGTATGAATAGACTACATAGATTTGCATTTGAAAGAAAATATTCTATCCTTATTTAAACTTAGGCCAAAAGTTCGCAGTTGAACTAACACCAATTCATCTGATATATCGATGTATTCAATGTAATACGAAATACGGCAGCACAAAAAGTTAAGAGAAGAAATTGCCTCTTGTCAGATAGGAATACATACATCTATCTGACAAGAAGAGCAATAAAAAAAACTCCATAGAAAGGAACTGTGGTCTCCGACTTATAATGCCTTCCATAAGCAAATGGGTGAGTGTGGCGTATGCAAATGATTCTGCCCGTAGTGAATCTTGCATTACATCTACTAACTACATCAATATATCCAATCCATTGACCCAATTTAACTACGAAACAAATAACCTAGGATTACCCTCCCCTAATATAACTTTACAAATCTATATAGCCATTCACACCCGACTTAAGTTTAATATTTATATAACTAGTTTAATGAAAAACAGAAATCATAATAAAACTTAAAGAACAAATAAATAAATAAATGGAAATGATTTTACAAAAGAAATACATTAAATAAAATTATAACTAATTAATAAATAACGTTGGTCAGATAGGATTCTATTTCTTAATATATTACTGAGAAAGTTTATATTTTAAAGTTCTTAGTGTTTCAAAATGTTTTTAAAGTTCTTACGATTTTTTTTCAACGTTCCTCTTTATTCATTGCATGCCATTTGGAATCCACATTAAATTCCCCGATGATCCTATTGTCCTCAGTATAAGAAAAGCGATGTTTCATTTTTCCATTTTTATAACAACTGAAGGAATTGAAAGTGCGTCTTTCAATCCCTTCACCTCCAACTCTCCGACGTAACACATCTCAGTCCTCTCTTAATAATCCATAATAATTTCCAACTTTTCCTTTTATAATAATCTTAAGGATTGACTCAACATTATGTCATTGATGATGGTTGTCTTTTCGCTGAGGTCCGATTCCATAGGGATTTATTTCATTTGCTAAAAGTTTCTATTGTTTTCCTATCTGACCGATGCTTATACATTTAAATGCCCAAAGGCTAGTTTACTAATTAAAATAATCATTTCCAAAAGATTAATTAATTTGTTTTCGAACTTAAACATATATTTTTATCTCTAAATCTTTTCTGAAAATTTAGTTTTAAACTACTCTTTTTATTTTTTATTTTCAATTTTTCTGTCTTAAAAAAAAAAAAAATTAAATGCAAACTTTTTATTTTAATGTTTAGTAATAAAAAAAAATAATGTAACATCGTCTGTGCTCGTTACAATATATATATATACTAATATATGGAGTATCTGAATTAAGTTCAGGCCCATATGATTTTTTCAGTTGGAGAGCTGACTTTAAAGACATGTAGATGTCTAAAAGTTTCAGATCTTCTTCTAACAATTAACTTTTAGATAAATGCTTTGCTTGAGTTGGTTTTTTAAATCTAATGTCCCAACTCCTCACTGAAGAGACCCATAGGTCGAAACTGGTCTGGGGATGGGGACAATCCAAGATAAAAATGATTTGAATGTCTTCTCTTGTAGTAGCATTTATCATAAATAAAAAAAAAAGCTTGTTTAGAGCTATTAGCACGCTCTTAATTATATATATATATATATAGTGATTTTAATAAACCCTGAGGTACAATATATATAAATTTTATTTTGTGTTTAATTATTCAGATACGCATGGATAAAATTCATATGTATGTAAGATAATACAACTTGGTTTTATGTAAAATGAAAAAAACATTTAGCTTAAAGTTGTTCTTTATTACACTCCACTCATTCATCACACATCATCTAGTTTTCTGAGTTATCAGTTGCTCATTCTAAAGGTCTTTTGTTGTCTTTTAAATCATTTGATGATCTTGATTTTTTTGAAGTTGGTTGATAATTTATAAAAAAAATTTAAGAGTGATTCATTGATTTTCTTTTTTGATTTTCTTTTCAACTCTTTATAAGATTTCATTCATTGACTTTATGTTGCTTATGGGCTCATGATACAAAAGCAATTTCTTCAGTTTTTGATGCCCAGTTTTTTCTTTACAGGTTTGTTAATTTTCTTATCTTCATTGTCTTCCTTTTCTTCATTCAGTTGCATTAATTCTCATTAATTAATTCTTCAATGTGTGATTCCAAAAGCTCATCAATGCTGCCACCATCGACTTTGGTAAATCCAGCTTTCTTGGTTAGGTCAAATATGATTTTCCATATGATTAAAACAGATTCCTTTTTGATTTCAGTGCCTGTAATGAGTTTCAGGAAAGCTTTCTTCCATTTGAGGTTAAGAGTTATGGTAGATATTGACTCATGCATTGCTTAAAAATTAACAGCTGCTTTGATATAGATGTGCTTTCATTTTTGTGGAATTGTCTTATCTGCACCCTTATTCAAAGTATTGACAAGATACTGCATTAGTTGTTGAAGATAGTATATCTTAAAAGTAGCAATGATTTATTGTTCCATAAAATAAAGTGATATTCAGTGGTATTAGTTGCTGCTATGATTCCAGTTGAAAATATGTGTGGCTGTAAATTTAAAAAAATGTAAAAAAAAAACACCAACAAAACATCATTATTGGTCAAAAAAATATGTGGTTTCACTGTGCAAATGTATAGTAACATGGACCAAGAATGTTGTAAGCTTGTAGTTGACAATTTTTATGTGTTCTCGTGCCAAATTGTTTCTCACTGCACTAAAAAAGCCCATATTGAAGTTGCATTTTTTAAAAATTCAGTCTTATATTATATATGTAAAATTATTTAGAATTAAAAAAGCAATATTTAATAAGTA
Organism: Epiperipatus broadwayi; assembly: GCA_028023455.1. Lineage (NCBI taxonomy): Eukaryota > Metazoa > Onychophora > Udeonychophora > Euonychophora > Peripatidae > Epiperipatus > Epiperipatus broadwayi. The sequence goes on from JAQFVV010000166.1 coordinate 870,172, forward strand.
TCTCACTTAACTGTACTATTTTGACATAAAGATTTGTTATTTATTAATAGTTCAAGGGTATCCAAATGACAATATTGTACATCATCAAAGTCTAATCGTGTAGTTAATTATGAAAAAAAAAATCTGACATATTAAAAAAGAAGTACCTAATATATTGTAATTAATATTTAATTTTTTTTTTGTTACAGAATATAACAAGCATATCTAAATAAAATAGCATTTTATATACAAATACATTAGCAGTGATCATTCTGATGGCATGAGAGATCATATTTTATTATGCATGATAGCCATTTTCTTGAAATAATCTAGCCATTTTTTGAATAATACAGTACATTGTAATGGTAAAGATATGGGCCACTTAATTCAAATTAAAAGTAAATGAAACTTTTTCAATTTATATTGCATTTTCATTATACAAAATTTATTATTAAATACATAATTTATGAAATCATTTCCCTCCTAACCTTTTTTTATTATCAACAGGACATTTATGATAACAGCAGTTTTGCTTTGTCTGAAATTAGTGTTTATAAACATTTTAATTTAAAATTGATTAACTGAATATTTTAGCTAATTTGTATTTAGTGCACAATTTAAAAATAATTATTAATAGTACATAACTAAATTTTATTTTTAGTTTTATGCTAAATAAAATATGTATTTTTTTTAGCAATACAATATTTGTGAGTTTGTAATATTGACACCATTTGCATGGCTGTGTCTGAAACAAATTAGAGATTATAATTTAAAATTGAGGAAGAAAATATTAATTTATCTTTGATTTAGTAACTTTTTATCATATAAAATTGATTATTAATTGCATTATTCATGAAATCATTTTCTTCTCCCTCCCTTTTTTATTGAAAATACTTTACATTTATGATGATGATAATTTTGGTTTGACTGAATATTTTATCTAGTATGATACAACAATTTAAAATTATTTATTAATTGTACAGTTATATTCAACATTTATTTTTAATTTTACTCTGAATAAAATTTATATTCCTTTTTTCAGTACAGTATTTTCTTATGTTTGCAATAATGTCATTTTTGATTTGGATATATGTGAAACAAATTACAATATGTTGATTTAAAATTAAGCACATACTGGACAGTAAATGATATTTAAAACTTATATTTAGTAAATTCGATCATATAAAGTTGATTATTAAATGCAAAATGCATAAAATCTTTTTTTTTTCTTAAAAGAACTGGTAATTATAATAAGTAAATTTTACAATAGGTTTATTGCTTTAGTAAATATTAATTATGATGATCACAATTTTTGCCACAAGCAAAATACCATTCACAATAATTTTAATACATAAAATGAATACATGGTTTTTAAATTAATGTACATATTTTAAAACATAATATTATTACACTTGGTTGTTGTATGACATGAAAATAGACTCTGGGTTAATTATTATACAAAATAATTTTTTTTTTTTGCTTTTGTAATCATTAACAATGAAAATTTTTACTCTGAATATGTCATTAAAGATTGTTTTGCAAGGTCATTAGATGAAAATTAAATAAAGTACTACATATTAATTCTAATTTTATAATCAAAAACAATAAAATGTTAGATTATACTATAATATGTACAATGATTTAACTCTGTACTGTACATTTTTAACATTGTCAACCTTTTTCTTTCAGATGACATGAAGTCACTATCCTATGATGTCATCAATCTTATCCTATGACATCATCAATTTTACAAAATGGCAGTTTTTAAAAAAAACTAAAAATATTTTTATGATCATTATAGCAAATAATTGATCATAAATCAAAATAACAGGTACAAATTGATTATGAATGCTATGATGAATCCTCTCATTAAGATCCAGTGTTAAACAGAGTATAGAAGTATTACATAATTTTAATAAGTGCAAAAAGGTGTTTGGGGAGATTTTTTTTAAAAAAAAACATATTTTTATTGACAAATAATAATATCAAATAAAAGAAGAAAAAGTTCTGAAAAATAGTTTATCACGTTAATTTTGTTTGCTTGTTTTTTTAAATCTAATCATGAAAAAATGAACATAATATTTTTATCTTTCTTAAAAGAGAATCATTTTAGAGACTGATTATGGAAAAGCACATATATTTTATAATAATTTCTTGTTAAAAATATTAATCTATCTATAGTAAAATATTAAATTATAATACACCTGGGTCTCTTTTTACATGGACTTATTTAACACGATTTTAAAGTTATGCGATTCATGTTTTACCGGAAGTCGAACTCCGATAATGCGCTGTTACTTTAAATAATGAATTTCAAGCACTTACGTTATATTGAAAGTAATTGCACATTATTGGAATTCGACTTTCATCTTAGTAATTTCAATATTTTCAGTGTTTTATAATAGTAAGATTTTATGCAATAATGAAATTAAAATCATGATTTCCACATTTTATGTATACACACATTAAATTTTACAAGATTATAGTGTAAATTTGTTCAAACATTGTGCATGTTAATTTTGCATTTTAAATCACATTCTGTTTTTGCTTTTTAAAAAAGAACATAATCAATTATTAATCATTTAGTGTCAGCAAGTTTATTTTTAAAAAGTGAGTAATAGCAGTGGGCACAATTAAAATTGAAAATTAAAGACAAAAATAAGAATTTAATTTTTAGTTGTTAGATTAATTACTAACTGCATTGTCACTAGAAAAACATTAACACAACATGAGAGTGACGTTGGTGCTAGTTGTATTTTCTCTTGTGAAGAATCTGTTTTTTTTTATTAGTTTGCAAACAAACCTGTTTAACGGCAAATAGCGATAATAATTAAAACGTGTATAAAAAAATGTAAATTACTGTAAATTATGCATAAAAATATATTGTTTTGAATAAAATTAAATATTATAGTTAAAAAAAGTTTGTCTTGTATCAATTTTTTTTCAAATTTGAAATTTTTTATTAGTCATATTTTATTTCCTTATTTTTTTTGCGCGAATTTTAAAGTAATTTTACATTGGTGCTTTTATGCGAATTTTGAAAAATCACAGACCGCACCCCCCCCCTTTTCAATGTAAGATACGTCTATTTTTGCATGATTTTGTTTGCGCGTGTTTTCTGAGGAACCTATCTATCGCGTAAAATGAGATCCAGGTGTATGAATTAATATTTTATTCATATGGAATGGAAATTACATTTTTTATTTGATACCAACAAAGTATATGAGTAAAGTCAAAATTTTCTTCCTTTAAAAGTTTACAAATATCTTCCAAAAACCATCATGAACATCAAATATATATACTGTTGCTTAATAATATATTTACTCCATATACAAAAGTGCACAAATAGCTGTATATATAACATTTGTAAATGCAAGCTTATTAAATTAGGTCATGTGACATCTGACTTGATTTTTTTTGTAATTTTATTTTTTTCTATTAAGGCTCTGGTGATTTTATATTGCTAAAGCTATTAATATATGGTGTATCTGAACTTAGTTCAGTCCTTTGTGGCTATTTAAGTTAGATAGTTGGATAGGAAGACATATAGATGTCTGAAAATTTCAGATTTTCTACATAATAGTTAGACTTTAGATAAAGTTCTGGGTTTGTCCTGGTATTTTTAATGTAATGCTTGAATATCCTAGCACCTCACTGAGGATGCCAGTAGCAGAAACTGGTCTGGGGTTGGGATATTCTGCAAAGCTTGTTAAGTGCTTATTTTGCGAGCTCTATATCTAATATACAAAAGTGAGCTCAACAATCATTAAATTGTCAATTTTTAGATCATTCAATCAAATAAATTGATCTTTTCATTGACATAATTTATTTCATATGCATGAAAACTATTGTAATTGAAAAGAAGATTAAGAAATAAACTTTAAAAATCATTATCATTATTATAAAAAGAGTGAATATGATATTATAAATTCTTACTTACATATCCATGTTCCATTTCATTTTACTTTTATTATTACATTTAATATTGTTATTATAGAAAGATGCTTTTTTGAACAAGACAAAAAATCGAAGTAATAAAGTTTGATAGAATATTAATTTTATCATGGATAAAAATAATTAGAGTAAAGTATGCATTAAATTGTAAATATTTTTTTTTTTTTTTCAAATGGGTGATTGAATTTTGTATTAAATTTATATGTCAACCTGAATTAATAGTATATGCTGCATATGTGTATTTTGTTTTAAATCTATTATTCAAAAGCTATAAATACATCCTAGCTACTTATATTAAAAATCACGATTAAGTTGAAATATAAATATCAATAAAATAAACACCTATACATTAATATTTGTTGAAAATAAATACTGATAAAATTACATGTAAACACGCCTGGAATAAAGAATATGAATATTTCTTAATATCTATTATTGAAAAATATATATTTCTAGTTGAAAAATAATCAAATTATGTTTCTGGTTAAATATCATCTTTGGGGCACTACTAAATATGATTCTCCAATGCATAGCTGTAAAGAGAGATTAAAAAAACATTCAATTGGTAAAATTTTAAATACAATATTTTACAAAGCAGTACAAAATTATTAAGAAATATAAATAGTAAATTTTAGAAAGATAAATATTTAATTATGTATTCCCTAGGTTTTTACAATGAATTATCTCACAAGTTGGTGGTATGTAAAACCATGGTGAAGTCTATATTATTTTATTTATTTATGAAGTGTACTATGAGAACATCTAAAGCTGTATAGAAACATAAAACACTATATATGTTTATTATTTTTATATATTTAAATCATCATCATTTTCTGAAATATAAGATTAATATCCCCACATATTGTAACCATACTTCGTATTATTGTTATTGTTTTGTAGCAAGTCAGCAAGATTATATATATTTTATGCAAAACGGACTTAACTATTGAAGCATGCCACACTTGAAATGTCTTTTATTATATCTTTATTTATATGAATTTAAAAAGAATGGGGAAGTATGGAGGTGTTTATTATATCTATAAAGATATTACATAGGGACAGAGAAAGGTGAATAACTCCGTGTGTGTGTAAAATTAAAAAAAATCAGATATATTAATCTTTAACTGAGGTTTAAAGTTTATATCTGTGCTAGAGATAATCTCTAGTTTCGAAAATGATTAGTAATAATCAGTAGTGTGTTTATCTGAAACGGATGGCGTCAAAGTTCTGAGTGGAGGGAATTTGGCAATGGTAAATGAAAATGTAACAATTGAAATAATCACTTAATAAGTACTTGACTTAATTACAAGAAATAAATAAAATTGTCTCCTTATTCCAATATTATACCAAAGTAAAAATTTATGAATAAAATATGATGCAAAAAAAAAAAAAACAACCATTTTTCGTACGTGCAGTGAAATTGTTATGCACATTTGGAATTATTTTAAATGTATGATTTCTTTCATTAACATCAATGAAAATATAAATATTAATAACAATATTTTTTGTTCTTATTTTAAAATAGTTATAAGACTTCCAGAAAAATAAAATTCTATACTTATTTGATATTAGATGGAAAACATAAATTTACCCTTTACTTTGACTAGTATGCACACGAACTCACATACACAACAATATTAGGGTAGATATATGAACATTTGAATGAAGAAACTATTATTAATTTAATTAAAAATTGTATATATATAATTGTAAACCACGTAATTAAGATATGATTATTGATAAACATTTGATAAATGTATGGGTACTGAACTGAGTTCAGACCTATATGACTATATAAGCTAATGAGCTTGGATTAAAAATATTGTGTTTTCAATTTTATTCTCATAGTTTTGTAGTTAAGTAGAGATAAAAGGTGGCTGCTGGAGAGTTGCATTAGATCCTAAGATTTACGTGCAGTGCTCTCAGATCCAAAGCTCCTCACTGACGAAGGCCACAAGCCAGAAACTAGTCTGGGGATATTGGATGAATAGGCACTAGAAAGGGATTTTATGCACAAGACTTCTGGCATCCATTGAATACTCTGGCTTGTACTAAGTGGCATTACTGTATGGAGAGTTTTGCCTGTTTTGATAAACATTTCTGTTAATTATATTTGAATAAATTATTATAAAACCTATGCATATTTTCTTTTATTAATATAAAATTTGTATTTTAAATGGTTTTTGCCATCTGTAACAATGTAAAACACAAATTATTATTACTATTATTATTATTATTATTATATATCATCATATAGAAGCCAATATATAAATGAATTTTATAATAGTCTCATTAGTTCTTTGGATGATCAATGATTAATCTTGGGATTAGAATAATTCAATGTGTACAGAATGGATCATCATCATCATTTTCAATCTTACTAATGTACTGCAGGACAAAGTCTCTCCAAAGTTCAATCCATCTTTTATCTCTAGTCTCTCTTCTCCATTTTACCCAAGCATACTTCCTTGTTTCAACCCATCCATTTCTCACATGGTCTCTTTCTAGATCTTTTACAATCACTTGGAATCTAGTTTAAGGTTTCAACTATTTATCTATTATCATTCCTTTTAGCAAAATTTCTAGCTCAAATCCACTTTAGACTCTTAATTCTATCAATAATGTCAGTAATACCTGTTGGTTATCTTACCTATATATTTTGTTTTTAATTTCTTCCTGTTACTCCTAACATGCATTCCTTCATACTTCTTTGAGTGGCCTAAATGATCTGTGTTGCTCTTTTTTTAAGTGTCTAAGTCTAAGATCCATAAGAACAATTCAACTACAAATTATTTCCTTCTTTTCTAAGTTAACATAATAAATGACTACTAATAAACATATATACCGAAAGGCAAATTTTTAAATATTCGGCTTTATTGCTGTCTAGTATGCTTTTAACATATCATGCACATCATATTCATAGATATCCAAAATACCTGCAAAACCTTATAATTAAAATTGGTGACTGCACAATATAAATTTAGGACGTCTCTTATATGCTAAAAATAACAGATAAAATAATAAAACAGTTCAAATCATCCAACAATTAGTTTACTTTATACACTCACATTTGTATACCTATTTTCTATATCTTCATTCAATATCACTTTACCACTGTGCAACATTATATTGTATTTAAGATAATCAGCCTTTAACCTTATCTTTTATCCACATGTCAAGCTGCATTTGAGATTTCTAGCAATTAAATTTGCATTTTTCTTTTCCCTGGTGAAAATTTTTTGAAGCCACATTTATTTTCTAATATTTTAATTTCAAAAGATGGCAGTGGAAATTGAATAATTGGTATTACAAAGGAACTGAAACCACTGTTTGACAAGTAGATGTTGTTTATTTGGTGATTGTGAATTTTGCCAAGTATATTTCATGGAAATATTACGATCATCAAGAAAATATTACGATGGTCTAAATATCTGATTTTTTGGAAAGCTTATTATATTTGTATCATAATTGTGTAATAATTATTAAAAATCAAAAATAAATATTATTACATATTTATTTTTTACAGAAATGTTTTATTTTTAAATATAAAAGAATATTTTCTTCTGAATATTGTTACTATAAAAATTATAGTTGTGGAAAAACACAGCTTTCTAGAAATAAAGTCACCCACCAGAATGTTATAATATTCAGTGATATCATAAAAATTATGAAAAAATTCTAAACTTCTAAAGCAGTAGTTATTAAAAAATTTTCATTTTGCAAATTGAATCAGCTCTACCTGAAATTTGATGATGTGACAGCATTTTGTTTTGAGTAAAATATAATTTTAAAAATAATTCTGGAAATTAAATGTGATTTTTTAAAATTTACTTAATTTCTAAACAAAAATATCTATCGAATGAGATCAAATTTATTATATTTTGATAAATAATAATGGCTTAATATTAAAATAAAAGTTGAAAACTTAAATCTGGTGAGAATAAATATATGTCAGAATGCCAGTGGAAAAATGAGAAGGTTAAATAACCCACTTTACAATTAAAAGCTCTCCAATTTCTTCTTTTCCTCATGCCCAAACAGTTTTCCATTGTTGCATTCTTATAAAAAATAGCAAAATATTTACTTGCTCAACCATTTTTGGATAGTTAGTTGACCCCTAAAATGTATCACAATATCCATCAAAACATCACATAATCACCATTGCATATGCTTACATAGGCTGTTAATAACAGTAGCAATCTCTCCATACATTAGTGCCACAAAGTGCAAGACTTCATAATCAATGGATGCAGGGTGGTGCTTAAATCACTATCTAGTTCCTATTCATTCAATATTCCCAGACTAGTTTCTAGCTTATGGCTTTCATCAGTAAGGAGACTTGGATTTGAGAGCACTGCCTCTAGATCTTAGGACCTAATGCAACCATCCAGCAGCCACCTTTTACCTGTTTAGTTAACTATAACGCTAGGAGCCCATAATAAAAACACAATAATGTTTTCAAGCCAAACTCATTTTCTTGTACAGTTATATAAATCTGAAGTCAGTTCAGCATCTTTACATTTTGGTGACTTCAGCATTTCAAAATCCACAGTCATCATTATCGTATCAGCAGGATAGGTATAAAATCACAAAAATATCACATGATCACCATTTCATATGCTTACACTGATTGTTAATAATAGTAGCAAACTCGCTATACAGTAGTGTCAGCTAGTGCAAGCCTTCATAATCAATGAATGCAGGAAGGTTTGTGCATAAAATCCCTATCTTATGCCTCCTCATCCAACATCTGCAGACTAGTTTCTAGCTTGTGCCTTTAATCAATAAAGATTCTTGGATTTGAATGCACTGCACCCAGATCTTAGAAACTGATGCAACTCTCCAGCAGCCACATTTCATCAAATAGGTTAATTATAAAGTTAGAAGCTCAAAATGAAAACAATAATGTTTCAATCTATGCTCATTCACTTGTACAGTCATGTAGATCTGAAGTCAGTTCACTATCTATACATTTTAGTATCTTTAGATTTTCCAAACCACAGTCACCATTATCATATGGACAGGATAGGTATAAAACCATCAAAATGTCATATGATTACCATTTCATATGCTTATACAGACTGTTAATAACAGCTGCAGTTGGGTTTCTAGCTTTTTAATTAATCAAGTAGGTAAAAGACAGCTGCTGATGGATTGCATTAGATCTAGGAGCAGTCCTCTCAAATCCAAGTCTCCTTGCAGATGAAAGTCACAAGCTAGAAATTAGTCTGGGGATATTGGATGAGTATGCATTAGATATGGATTTTATACACATATCTCCCTGCATCCATTGATTATGAACACTTGAACTTGGTGGCACTATTATATGGAGAGTTTGCTATTGTTGTTAATAGCCTGTGTAAGTATAAAAAATGGTGATCATATGATGTTTTGATGATTTTATACCTATCCTACCCATAGGATAATGGTGACTGTGATTTTTGAAAAACCAAAGACACCAGAATGTTTAGATGCTGAAATGAGTTCAGATTTATATGACTGTACAAGCAAATATGTTTGTGTTGAAAACATTGTATTTTCATCTTGATGTCCTAGTAGTTAAATATGGCTGCTAGAGGGTTGGACTAAGTCCTAATATTGAAGTGCAGTGCTCTTAAATCCAAGGCTCCTCACTGATGAAAGCCTCAAGCTAAAAACTACTCTGGGGATATATGGATAAATAGGCACTAAGTATTTTGTGCACAAACCTCCCTGCATCCTGGTGGTACAACTATATGGAGAGTTTGCTACTGTTATCACATGATCCATTTTCAAATTTATCCTGGATAACATTAAACTTTGCTCATATCTATGGCAGATATGTTCTTACTATGCTGTGATGCTCATATCAATATATATCAAATAAACAGTTTTAAATAAAGCTTCTACAGAATTCGTCCACAGAGAAAAAAGTGAAAAAAAGACATTATATATAGCATATATATAAAATCATAAAAATTTCCTTTTACAACGTTGTATAACAAAAATGCATATAATTCAATTATATTTTAAAATGACATAAGACTGAAACCATCTCATACTATTTAATTTCAGAATATTTTTGGAGTAAGTCAACATAATAAGCAAAAAACAATAATTAAATTAAAAAATTTCTAATTAAATTCTGAATTAAAATAAAATACATGCAAATTGAAAATCTTTATTATTTAACATCGGAAATATTTTAATATTTTGTATATAATTGAGTTATAAAAGAATGGAGACTTTTTTGAATAAAATAAGCAGGAAATAAATACAGAATAAGTCATTCGATACATTTAAAAAGAATTAAGATTTTTTTTCTTCTATATAAATCTGAAATTAAATAAAAGAAGTTGAACTAAGGTCTACATTCCATTAAAAAAAGAAATGGGAGGATGTTATGTAAGAAAATCAATGTGAAACAACCACAAGAGAAATAGATTTTGATTAAGGGTTAAACTGAAATTAAAAAAAAAAAAAGTATAACGAGCGTATTATGGAAAGAAGACAATATGAAAGTATGAATACATAAAAAGACAAAACTATAAATAATTCTTATAAATTTGTTATAATTGAGTATTATGAAAAAGTAAAATTGAAGCTCAAATGTTTTGCTTTTGGCAGATGCCTGCTAGAATCATAGTGCTGCTTCAAGTTTAGCAGTTAGAACTATGGCTATATATAATCATAATATGCTACAAAGACAATGGAAAAGTTTATGCCAATGCAAATAAAAACAAAAACATAAATAACATGACAAAAGCATGAATGAGACTTCTTACATTCCTAGGGTTGCAAAAAATCTAAGGAATATATGCACTAACAATTACAGAGTACATTTTAGATTGCATCCTTAACTAAACAACTTACTAAACAATAAACAACTCAAAAGACAAAATACCAGCTGAGAACCCTCCTCAAGTCATTTATAAAACCACATGCAGTGTCCCATTTTGTAGTTCTGTATTTTATGGTAAATCTCAAGCAAATCTACGAGAATAGCCCAGCATACTACATACTTGTACAACAAACCCAAACTGAATAATGAATACAATTATTCTTTCTCAATCAAGAGCTCAGTGTGGACCACCCTTTCACTCCCACCAATGTGAAAACAATCTGGTCAAAAGATAATAGAAAAAGAAAATATAAGGAGACTTGAGTAATCACAAAGGATAGACATTCTATCAACAGAAAGGATTTGTGTGTTCCATTGTTGAAAAAATCAAACATTTAAAATGTCACATTTACATATTAAACCTCATTTACATATCCAACTACTTCCATATATTAGATATAGTTCTAACTTCTAAATTTTAAAAACAGCATTATGATTCTGGCAATAATCTCATTAAAGCATGCTTAGTGAATTATAAACTTTTGAACTTCAATTTTATGTTTCCATAATGCTTGATTATAAAGGGTGTACAAGAATTACATTATTTAAAGGACAAAGAAATAAATATTTAGAAAGATATAACTAGAAAAGTTAACAATGAGCTAAAAAAATAAAGAAACGAGGCTGGGATGTATAGATAGCAATATCGTAAGTATGATTTAATAAATAGTACATCTATTTGCTTTTAATTCAGTAATTAATTAGATGTTGAAGTATTTAAAATTGGACACTGTTGAAAATAAAAAAGTTGTTGATTAATTATTATTATTATTATTATTATTATTTATTATTATTATTATATAATAATAATAATAATAATAATAATAATAATAATAATAATAATAATAATAATAATAATAATAATAATAATAATAATAATAATAATAATAATAATAATAATAATAATAATAATAAACTGTACATGGTATAGATATGAAAAGATTAAAATAATTGTATGGATTGCTGTTTTGGCAATGAATCAGCAAAAAATCATTATAAAAAATAAAGGTTTTTGAAACATAAATTGCATCATTTCATTAGATATTTTCAAATGGAAATCAGAAAATTAAACAAAATGGTAACACTGATTTTTCTTTTGAAAATATTGAAAGTACATATATTGTGGTTCTACTGTTCACATAGAAATGCTTACAGATGAGATTCGAATAGAATTAATAAAATAAAAGAATTATAAAATAACATTATTGTTTTCAAATACTGGTGTTTAATGGGAAAAAAAAGAATAAAATTTACAGTTATTAAAACAAAATATTACCATTTTACTTGGTTTTTATATATTCTTAGTTTTTAAATGCTTTGCTTTTATAACTTGCCCTGTCTGAGTATATTTTTATCTGCACATCCATATGTCCACATTTTCGAATTTTTAACAAAGTAAAAAAACTTCCCATTTAAAGCTCAAACTCATATCCTTATGCTTCTCAGAAAACTCTTTAACAACTGAGCCAATGAAAATATCATCTTTATAAAATAAAATTTTGTTAATATTGATTTAACTTATACTTAATTAATTTAAAAAAAGCCAATACATAAGTATTTTTATATAGTAGATAATCCCATATTTAAATATAGAATTCATCTGTTAGAGGGCATATTTTTTATTTTCACATATTAAATTATAATTTTTGTCAGACTTTTTAGTAGTTTTAACTATTTTTTAAAATAATATGCAAATATAACTATAAAGGAACAAAATAATATGTAAAAACATTTTTTTAAAAATAACTGACTATAAAAAGTAGAAAAATAAAGTAATCTGCCTCTCAGTTAATTTGCCATTCTTGGAAAATCTTTAAGAATCTAGACTTGTTATAAAACAATTGGAAATTGCATTAAGCTTTCCGTAGGTCACTTCATCATTGGCCAAAAGAGGTAAAACTCTGAAAGTTTTAATTGGTCATCTGACAAACTCTTTGATAAAAATATTTTCATCTTTTAATATATATTAATTTTAGTTTAATTTTCAAAAAGTATATTAATTATTTGTAATGTTAGGAAAGTAAACGAATGTTTTTTCAAAAATATATTTTTATTTGTATTTTATAGAAATATTCAAAAGCGGAAAAATCAAAGAAAACATTACAAGCAAATTACAAGCAATGTAAACGTCATTTATATCCCTCCCAGATTTGCCATTATGAATTTTTTAAAAATTTTTTAGGAAAAATCTTAGCGTTTTTCTCAAAATAATTATATTTTCAGCATATTATTAAAAAAAATACATTATAATATTTAAATAAATGCCAAAAAAATATTCTAAAACATTAATCTGTGTTTGAAAATTAAATAAACAACTTGGGGCAATGTAAACACTTGACAGAATGTCAAAAAATGCTATTGCTGGTATCGCTGGTTTCTTTTTCAATTTACAATCATGTAAAGTATACAATTTTTTAATAAAACCTTACTACTTTTGTAAAACAACTATATTTTCAGCAGATGTTATGAAGATCATTTATAATATGTATAAAAAATAATAAAAAAAACACTCTAAAACATATATTTTCATTTTCAGCAGTGAAAAAATATTTAGCAGAATCATCAGCCAATAAGCATCGAGAATGGGTGGCCCAACCAATCAGAATTGGTGTTCTTCTTTTGTTTAACCTAAAACCCTCCTAGTATTGATTTTTTACTTGTAAAATAATTCAAGAGATGGCAGCATGTTATGGAACTTTTTCTAAAGTTTCCAACGAGTATGAATATGTCACCACAGCTCAAAACATAACCGATTTAGAGCGATCCAAAGCCTTTGATGCATTACTGCATTGAACACTACTGAAAGGTTAATATTGCCATTTCATAAAAGAATTTAAGGCTCAAATAAAGCATAAAATATGCAATGGTAATATTTTTTTATAACAAGTGTAAATTTTTAAGATCTTTGATATTTTCCAAGGGTGATAAATTAACCGAGAGATAGATTACTTTATTTTTCTACTTTTTAGTCAGCTACTTACATAAAAGCAATTTAAAAAAACTTTTTTTTTTACATATTATTTACTAAATTCTAACATTGCATGTTATGCAAACAAATGAAGCTCAATTTCAAGAGAATAGCTTTCAGAAGCTTTTAGATCCCATATTCATAGACGATCTTAAGAGTGTTGGTTTGAGTTGTGATTTTTGAAAAAGATTAGGTAGTAATTTATGCAAATCTATTCAAATTTATTACATGTCTTCATATAGTCCATTTTCTAGAGATGGAATAGCACAATGCCTTCCGATTTATTGCATTGTCATCATTTGTGATGAAGCATTCTTCTTTTATTTTGCGCTTAGTATCATTGCACTATCTGCAGTGCCTTTACTACAGTGGATTCAAATATATGGCACATGGCTCTTTGGTGCTCAAGAAATATAGACTTACTTTCAGTGTTGTTTAGTGCTATCCTATATTAAGTGATGTTGGGCAGTTCTGGTTGCAATGTTGGCACACGTCTCTCCATAATATGCCACTTTGCATCCATTGCTTGGGCATGCAATTTTATAAATTGCTTGTGCTATTTGATCAGAGAGTATTTGATCATAGGTGTTGTTTATTAGTCTATTAGTTGAAGGTGGTATATGGAATCCTGGTTCAAAGGAATCAGTAAATATTTTATTAAATTTTCTGGAAATTGAGGATATGTAAGGTAGTAGTAGCATTCTTGTTTTATGGTTTCTAATTGTGTCAGTTGTTAGTTTGTTTTGAAATTGTCTAATCTTTTTGTTGCTTGTGTTCTGTGTGAATCCAATGCTTTTTTTAGTTCTTTAGTATAGGTAAAGAGGTTCTTTTTGCAGTCTGATTCAAATCTACATAGCCTGTGATTTGTGTGCAGGAAGGATGTAAATCCTGCTAATTTGTGTACATTGGGTGAGCTGTATCCTCAAATTTCCAATGGCTTGATTATCATAGTGTATGTTAGTTGACCAGGTTTTCTATGAACTTGAATGTCTAGGTATTTAATATTGTGCTGGAGGTATTCTGCTACCTTGTTTACTGTTAATGCGGTTTGTGCTTGCATATCTATTTGAATATTCCTTATTAGTTCCTCTGGTACTGCTATGAATACATCATTGACATAGTGTGTATATATTATGTTTGGTTCAATAAAATTATACTTAGGTATTATTTGTTTTTTCATAATAATTGAGAAAAACACTAGCTATGATCCCACTTGTTGGGAAGCCCATTGGCCATCTATCCTTCATTTTAAACCATTTACCATTAAACAAGGCAATAATATTCTGATCTATTTCAAAATTTCAACTATGAAACTCAGTTGTGCCTGAAGGCAATTATTATTTACGAGTTCATTTTTTATAATGTCAATTGATCTTTTGCTGTTAATTTAACCATGTAGCTCTATTATATCAAGCAATGCGATACTAAATTCTGGTTTGATTTTAGCTTGTTTAATTTTATCAATAAACTCAAACCAATACTCCTAAGATCGGCTATGAATAGGGGATCTAAAGGTTCCCAAAAGTGCTCAGCCATATAATTCTCTTGAAATTGAGCTTCGCTTGTTTGTGTAATATGCAATTTGTAACTTATTACTCAAAGGTGTAGTATAAACAAAAATTGTATTTTAAAT
Organism: Epiperipatus broadwayi; assembly: GCA_028023455.1. Taxonomy (NCBI): domain Eukaryota; kingdom Metazoa; phylum Onychophora; class Udeonychophora; order Euonychophora; family Peripatidae; genus Epiperipatus; species Epiperipatus broadwayi. The sequence continues at coordinate 885,586 of JAQFVV010000166.1, forward strand.
TTTAGCATGTACATGCATATTTTAACAATAACTTATGTACTTTTTCCGTACAATCCCTCATTTATTATATTTAAGGTATTTATGAAACTAAGAATCAGAAGCTCTAACGTTAATGATATTTTGTTCATATATATATATATGTCTGTTTTTGGTAGCTTTATATATATATATATATATATATATATATAAAGTTTTAGATGTAATTAGAAGGGATTTAAATCCAGACATTCAAGATCTCTTCACCTATGTGTGTGGTTATGTGTATATGTTGTAAGAGATGGATTGGATAGCTGAAAGGATTCTGAAAGTCTGGATTCAAATCCCCTATATATAATTAGAAGGATTTGAACTCAGACTTCAAGCTTCCTACTGCTATCCATTCCATCTTACACAACCAATACATATGACCACATACATGTGAAAAATATAAATTATTTCCAATATACATATTTCGTGCTGCACCAGCACTCATCAGTTGGCCCAGATTATATATGTGTGTGAGATATGATCTGTACTAACTGATGAGTGCTAGTCCAGTACAAAATACATATATTGGAGATCATTTATTTTTTTCATATGTATGTGGTCATGCTTATTAGTTGTATAAGATAAAGTGGATAGCGGTAGAGAGCTTGAAAGTCTGAGTTGAAATCCATTATAATTACATTAAGTTCAGTATAGATAATATACATGTATTTAAATATTATATATATTGTTACTATTTTCATACCCCACTGAATGGGAGATGTCTTGAAATGAAGAATAAATTATAATGTCTTCATACATGTAAGTTAAAATATTTTAGTTTTAGTTACTCTTTTTCTTAAAGTATATAATTAATAAAGAGAAAAAAGTTTAAAAAACAAACAAGCAAGTAGTTATAACGGTAAATAAAATAATGTATACGCAACGTTTCTCAAAATGCACTTAATTTTTTTTATTTATTATAGAATTTTTTTAAATCCATATCTCTAGTCTGTAAATGTAAAACAAAAGGTTTCATAAATTTAATATTGTATCATAATAAGCAATAATTATCTGCATACTGAACTATAATTAGACATTACTAAGAAGCTCATTCTTCTAACTTCAGTACTTAGGTTAATAAATATTATTTTTAAGACGCAGCCAACAAACCTAAGATTTTTTTTTTTTAAAGACTACAAGTTTTTTTGTCAGCATCAGAGGATTCTGCGCTATTTCAACGGAGGTCTTTTTTCTTCATCATGCTATTAATTAAAAAAGTTATTTATATATTTAAATATTTTTTATATCATTTCTAATATTTAAAATATTAATACTTTTTAATATTGCTTTTAATCCGATGAAACTATTTTTTTCTGTGTTTTCGTTGATTAAAAAAAAATTAATAAAAGCAATAAACATTGGTCACGTGCTTATAATATATATATATATGAGCGAATACATCTACCATTCATTAAGAGTGTAAACGCGCACGTCTACATATAAATATTTGTACGTGTGAATTTCTGGCACAGAATAGATCGTGTATCTTGAAATTAGAAATCTATTATCTATAAACAATTCTTCACACAATTTTTCTAAAGGAAATATATATGGGAATTATATGTAATTGAATTGAATTGCTCCAGTATTCATAATAACTGGAACATTGGTTATGAGACTGCTAAGACATGTGGACTTTGAGCTCTGAATCCATCACTCAACCACTACATTATACCACGAAGGGCAAAAATTATTTCTACATTGGAATTAATAGTTAATTTTTGAAAGAACAAGAGGGATACTTAATTAGTATGTTGATTTACTATATTATATCTCAATAATAATACTTCGACTTCATTAAGAATTCTCTGTTAATGACATCATTCTCTTAATACATATATATATATAGGGGGATCCAAAAATAACCAGAATAATTCTGGCTTGCACCCTGTTGTAGTATATGCTTCTGCTGCTACACACCTCTTGTGGGGATGCCCTTCTGCAACAAGCTGTCAAATGATGTCACCATGTGAAACCGTGGCACATTTTTTTATAAAATGCATTTCATGGATTTGTCAATTTTTATAATGACTGAAAAGTTGGAATAATGTGAAATTCTGTTTTCTGTTAGGAAAAATGCAAGATAAAGAGTTACAATGCTTGAAACAGATTATAAACAAGATGATCTCAGAAAAACGCAAGTTTATGAATGGTTTAATGGAACTATCAAATTCATCAAATCCCTAAAAAGCATGACAACTGAAGTCCAATGTCAATGCAAAGCTTATTTTTTATGCAAACAATATTTTTCTTTCATAACTAGTGCATAATGATCAGGCATTTTATGTGTAAGTTCCATAACATTAACGTGATGTAATAAAATCTAAATGTTCTGTTTTGTGCCAAAGTGAGGAATGCAAGCTTCACCATGAGAAAGCATCAGCACCCTAAGTATTGAGTGTGAAACAATTTTTTTTTATTAAATTCAGCATAACCCATCTAATCAGTCATTCATATTCACTCAATGTCACTTTGTGTGACTTTTTTTTATTCTCTCAAATGAAAAAATGCCTCTAAAATTTTTTTTTATTGACTTAGAAGTCGTGAAAAAAAAAGACACATTTTAAAATCAGCACTTTGCAAATGCTTTCAGACTACTTTAAAAAATAAGAAACATATTTAGACTGATGTATTGTGTTAAATGGATAGTAATTTGAAAGATAATAAATTTATAATACTTCAAAATAAATAAAATTCTGGTTACTTTTGAGTACTCCCATATATATATATATATATATGATTATCCATTAATGCCATCAATAATAACACAAAATATCAATTAAATATATATATATATATATATTAGAAATTACAATAATGAACTAAGACAATAAAGCCAATTACTCAAGGCTTTAATAAGTTTATAAATGGAGATAATAACAATCAAGCCTTAAGCTATCAACAAACTCAATCTGTAGTCAAGGCAACCTCAATCTGTAACCAAGTCAATCTCAATCTGTAGTCAAGGCAACCTCCTTATGGTCTGATACATTTATATAGTCATTAGAATAATTGAACAACAATATATATTTATATAACAGCTTCAAAAAAGGTTTGTTAATAACTGACTAAAAACAATAAAATAGAGCAAATCCCTAATGACTGTCTCTTTTATTCTTGTAATCACAGCTGTTATTCTCATGAATTTCTGGCATAGTAAATAAACATAGATGGTCTGAATAATTAACATGTATTAAACAGCTAGATAAGTTTATTGAGTTATTTCTGAATTTAAATCAAAATGGACTTCCTTTTAAGATACTTGGTGGATTTTAAATAAGATATCAAATGATTAATTTGGAGGTACCTTTCTATTTACAATTGTGAAAGACAAAAATAATGTGTGTTCTTCAATGATTGCTATCACATTTATATATATTATTGGTATCTGCTTTGTCAAACAGTAGTCTTTCTCACTTTTCTTTAATATCATTAACTTTTCATAATGCTTTGGACCTTCTCATATCATTTTTCTTCTTACTTGAACCCAGTTTCCAATTTTTCTACATATCCTCATGGCTGATTAAGAAACATATATTTGCTTACCTTTTTATTTTAATAGTGTTTAGAGCAATTGTGAATAATGTACACAATTCTCGTAAAAAAAGTCACTACTTTAAATAAAAAAAACTTATTTTTAAATAATAACAAACATGCTATAGAATCAACATGCATCGAAAGAATATAAACAAATCAAAATACAAAAAGTTAACTTATATTTACTCAATATTTTTAATAAGACCGCACAAAAATGGAATTATTTACTAATTATAATTTTTTCTTTTACTTATATAATTATAAGAAGATTGGAAAAGAAATATGAAAAACTGATAATTAAATTAAAAAAATAATGTTGATGATAGTAGATTATAAGATTAATTGAATAATTAGTATCAAAAATTGAACTATTTAGTGCTGCAAGATTGGCAATTTCATTAGGATGGCTACATTCACTGCCAATGGGAAAATGAACTCTTATACAATCGACTGTGATAAAAAAATAAAATAAAATAATGTAACTAAAAATATAAAATAATAGAATAAATCACTAAAAATATCAATTCACATCTATGACTCCAGAATCTAATGAAAGAAGCAATCATGACATATTTCAAAACAATTGGTATTTTATAGGAGTGTTGTACTTTGACAAAAATAATATCTTGCTCAGAAATATTGATGGTGAAAGAAAAAAGAGTAATCATAATGAAGAAATGGATTCTATTAATCATAATAAATGTGACTAGCAAAGATATATCATATAAATAAAAATGAACAATGCTGACAAAATGCTGCCTACTTGATTCCCCCAAATTAATGTTGTAAGGATGGATCTAATCGCTTTATAATAATTTTCTCATCTATCTAATATGAAAAATATCAAATTCTCACTAATGAAATATATAACCATTAAAGTGAGAGTAAAAATAAATTTACATGATCAAAAAACTATTTTAGCTAGCAGTGAATTTTTATTTAAACTCAATTTATTACTTATATATATATATATATATATATATATATATATATATATATATATATTATAGTGGACACTCAATCTATTCTGACACACAGGGCGCCACCAGACCACTACGTATCTGGAAAATTTATTTACTGTGATCAGAATGGATGATGATGATGGTTTGCACCGACTGAACTCAGGGAGAAACAAGAGATCTTAAAATTGTTTAGATAATTGAGACACAAGAGCACCAAGACAAAGAATAACATATAAGAAAAGTTTATAAGTTAACAAATAGGATTAGCTCAGGCATGTACCAGAAAGAGTAAACGCAAGGCTCTGGCAGACCCACTGATTTTCTAATAATGAATTATAAAGGGAGGAAGCAATCTCATTCAGCAGAGGATTCACCCAAACATTGGTTTTCACTTTCAGATACTTAAACAATACGTTCTTGAAATAAATCAATGAAACCAGCACCGGCGAGCTTTCCGAGGCCTGAAAAATGTGTCAGACCACGAATGTCATGTCAGTAGAAGCTGTACCTATTATTACATTTAAAATAAAGGTGATTGATTTACCTCAAGAACAACCGAAAAAGAGGATTTAAAATGAAAGGAAAACAATTAAAACTGGCAAATCCCAGCCAAACGATTGGCGAAAACTACTCTAAGAATCATAATTAAAGGTCTCAATAGGAGACAAGTAAATCATTAGAAAAACAGTTATGTCTGCCCCAGCAATTCAAGAAAATGAATTACAAATAATTATAATTAAGAAATAAATTTATTACACAAGTTCTGAGTAAGTGAAGGACTTTCTAGCTAGGAAAAGAATCCAGCATCTGTTAACATTACCATAGCATTCATAATTGAAGAATTTAGCAGAAAAGACTGTTCAACAACTAAGATGTACATCGAATAAAATGGAATATGTAAATAGTCATAAAGTGCTAACTACAGTAATATTTTATAAACACTTCACACTAAGTCCAATAACAAAAAAAAAACTCTAGCATTATTGGACATGATCCTCGATGAAACCAGTGAAAATGAGACAAAATTGGCAAGTGTCAAATTCAAAACAGAACAAACTGTCTGCATAAAAGACATGTTTAAAAATGATGCTTAGAGTTATAACTAAGATATTATCTAAGCAAATAAGCATAATTACAGAAGATGGTAGAAAAGTAAGAAGACATGTCCATTTAAAAATGTTTTATTGAGCCTATAAATATCAATAAAAAAAACAACAAACTCAGCTACACTCATGTGGATACCTTATTAAAAAACAATCAAAATATTGAACAGATGAATCTACTAATACTTCAAATCTAAATTCACAGAATGTATCATAGTAAACTATCTATTGAAGAAGAGAGGTCTGAACCTACACTGAGAAGGGCTAGTGTGAGAAAAATAGCCTGTAAAATTGCAAGATTAGGTCTGTGATTAAACTCTACCCTATTTCTAGAGTGGAGGAATTGATACATTTGACTAAAAAACTATATAACACTAATGTATACAGAAAAATAGAGTTGCATGAGTGTGTGCATATAAAATTAGTCAATATTAAAAGCTAATAAAAGTTCACTCTAGAAATAATTAATATACATATTAAGTGAAATTATGAAAATACCAAAAAATAAATCCTAGGTATGGTAATTTGCAAAGAGATAATAATGAAAATTATTTATGCAAACTGGGTCATGTAAATAATTTACTGATTATCTAGAAACATGATAAATCAGTAATATGTATAAATAATGTGTGTGTGAGCATTGTGGTGCTTACAAAACAGCAGTGTGTGAGCAGTGCAAAATACTGAGAAAGGAGTAATATGAAAAGTTAACAGACTAAAATAAAGACCTGTAATAAAAAGAATGCAGAATTATATATAGCTCAACATTATAAAGAACAGTGCATGCATTATTGAAACTTGTTAAATTAATAAAATTTAACCAGCAAGCCTCCAGTTGAAACACTAACAATTTACTAATATCATATACTCGTTAAGTTTAACTTCTTTGTGTGTTATTTCTAAAATAAATTAATAATAACATGAAAGGCTGACACCTTTAACCGATGCGCCTTAAAAATGCTTATGTGACAGCCAATCAGATGTAATACAGATGGCACAAGAAATTCCCAATTCAAGAACACAAGCCAGAAATATGAAAAAAAGATGGAATTCACATTCTTCTCTACTTAAATTTATATATAAATAAGCCAGTCTCAAGCATTCTGAACAAAGAGCGTGACGCTTAAAACATCTAAACTAAATTAATAAGAGTTCAGCTGGTTTAGATCAAATTGGGCCCTTGTACATATCAAATATATTATTATACTATTAAAAAAATGCAAAACATTTTTTATTTATACTAATATATACAAAAATTGAATAGAAGCAGTTATAGCAAATCAAAATTCATACGTGAAAAAACTGGCAAGTGGATTGTAAATCTTTGACAGTCCCTGTTTTAATGATTTTTTTTATTGTTTTAAGATTCATTTACGCACACACATATATAAAAGTGCAAGACTGTATGAATCTAAAATAAGCTAAATACTATTTATCTCTTACATTAGTAATATAATATGTTTAAGTAGCTTCCTAAATAATTAAAACATTTTTATTTACTAATATTTAAAAGTTTGAAAGGAAATCAATATACACTTTTGTAAAATAAATTAAACCAATATTGAAATGGACAGATCAACAGACAGTTGATAATTGATTTAAAAATTTGTAAGTGGAAACAAAAACATTACAGCACGTTGGTAAATTTAATAAATTAAAATAAAGAAAAAAGCAATAATTAAAAAAAAAATCTATTTTTCTTTTGAATAACAGAAAGTAATTTTTATTTTCAATTTCAATAAGAGAAAGGTCTGCTTACTGATAAGGTTGTGGTAAATGTTGTTTTAAATAGAAAAACAAAATTACATTCGAACGGAATAAATAGTAAACGTTATTTTCGACAAAAAATAAACTTTAATTTTATATAAAAAAAAATATGTGTAGCAATTGAAATCAAAATTATAAAAACAGTATAATTTAATTTTTAAATATGTCTTTTTAGATTTAGATAATCTTGGATTTAATTGCTTAACAGAAAACAGTTAAATAAGTAAGTCAATCAACAGAACAAAGATCTTTATAGTTATTTAAAAGCATTTATTTAAAAATTGATTGGCATAATCAAAGTTGTTGACGATTTTGCTTTCGCTGAAGTCTTTTAAGACAATATTAAGTAACTTTTCTTTTCCAAGTATAATTAGACACATTTGACTTTTACACTTTACGTTTTTGAGTTCTTGCAACTTTATTTTTATATTCAATATTATCACTCGAACTTTAACTCTCCATGCTATCTCATACTACTGATACACCTAACCTCACATAGCCGGCGGAAGCGGGCATGCGGGCGCTGGCAGAAGGAGGCGCCATCACTGAGAGGTTAGCATCTGAAAAAGAAGGCGTCATCCCTGAGAAATTAAAACTCTACTAACAAAAATACTCACATTTGAAGAATATTATTCTCAAATGTTTATTTACAAAAATTATTGAGAGTAGATTATTGAAAATCATATGAAGTCATATTATATCTTATTAAATGACACACACAAGCAGGCCTGCACACAAGCTCTGCTTAATATTAAAAATATAAAACAATCAAATCTATTATTTATCATGAACAATAAACTAAACATAAAGTTTATTATATTACAAATTTCATATTGTAATGTTTATATATATATATATATAGTACTGCTTATAGTAAACTATAAGTAACTTTCTGCTAGCAAATATATAAATAAACACACACTAAAAGTATTATAAATTAGAACTTATGTATGTATATGCGTATATATATATATTAGATCATGTTTGTTAAAAACAGACAGTGACGCAAATAATAAATATGAAATTTTAAAAAAAAAAAAAATCTAAATTTGCCGTGTTAAATTATATATTATTTCATACAAACCGTTTGTATGAAATAATATATAATTTAACAATCAATTTTATGCTATTTTTGATATCAAAAATAGCATTACATCGTGCATTCTTTCTAAAAATCATGACTTTTTTAAAACGCCACGGGACACGGTCGGGTCACCTTAGTAAACATACATATTGACAGGGGCACCAAAATCAAATTTGCATGCGGGCGCCTAGTACCCAGCGCCGGCGCTGCTCACATATGTCTAAAAGCTAAATAATCACCAATATATGTAATTCGTGCTAAACCAGCATTCGTCAGATGGCCCAGATTATCATTTCTACACATATATACAATCGGTGCTCATCTTTATATGGTTTAGAAGGCTGATGAGTTGGAGGATGGAATAGATTGGAGCCTGTCCATTAAAGTATGAAGGTTTGCTATCTTAATATAAAGCTGAGCACTGATTGTATATATTAGTAGAGATGATAATATGGCCCAACTGTTGAGTAATGATTTAGCATGAAATACATAAAATGGTGATTATTTATCTTTTAGACATATGTGGGGTAATGTGTATCAGTAGTATGAGATAGCATAGAGAGTTGAATATTGAGTGAAAGTCAGAGTTCAAAGCCCCTTATATTTACATTTAAGGTACAGGTATGGAAAGCCCTGTATGTTAAATACTCAATATTATCATAAACTTAATGCATCAAACAATGGAAACAATTTCATTTGGAATATGACAACTATTGATCATTCCTAAATATCTATAAACAATTTTATAAGAAGTCTTTATTGAGAAATTCTTAGAAGCATGAACTATTTCATTGAACACAAAATTCTGCTTAACAAAAATTGCACAATCAAACCTATATTACATTTATGGAGATAATTATTTAAACAATAGATCTGCTATAAAAACAAATAGTTATTTTCACTGCACAATTCGCATACAAGGTGGTGACTGGTTTCTATCTGTTTTTAAGACCGTGTGGAAAGGTATAATCATAAACATATGAAAAAGATGTATAAACTCCTAGGTACACATTTCATGCTAAACCAGAACTCATCAGTTGGATCAGATCACATTCTTTTGCATATATCTTTTGCATATATCTTTATAATTGTTCAGTATATATAGGTAATCAATTACTATAATTTAATTAATATGTTAAACTTATTGCCCTCATGACTTTGACACAAATAATTTAATGGAAGTATATTAGTAATTTTTATTAATCACTCATTAGGCTAGAGACTATCCACTTAATGGCACATCAATTAAACTATAGGGATTGGTTATCTATATATACTGAACAATGATAAAGATTTATGTAAGACATTGTGATATGGACCAACTGATGAGTGTTGGTTTAGCATGAAATATGTATCTTAGGGATCATACATCTTTTTCACACGTCTTAATCATATTTTTATGATTACTAAGTAAATAACACTGGGGAACAAAATTTTTGTTGCATCCACAAAAACACTTGTTCTTACTTAATTCAAGTGTGCTGATCTCAAATCTGACATTAGTTTTTCTCTGTAAGCTACAGTTTTTTTTGCAATTCAAGATTTTAGGTTTTCATCTTATTGTAAAATTTTCAACATTTACTTTAACATAATGTCTTCTTGGGCATTACCTTTGTAAAAATATAATGCAGCAAATTTGCTAATACACTAAAAGATATGATTGCATCAGCATTTGTTTACAATTTTAAAATAGAACACATTAAAACACTTATTTTAATCATAAAATTTGTGCAAAACTTTTTTTTTTTTTAAAATAAAGAAGATTTATTGAGACATTTGAAAAAAAAAAGATTCTATAGAGATTTGAAATTATTAAAGTTCTGATTTTAAACCAGGATGCAAAACTAACAGGAGTGTGACTATAGTTGAGGTGCTAGTTACATACATGCAAAAATTCAACATGGACCACGATTCCTTGTATAGCCAGTCAGGAGTTAGTAAGAAATCTCTGATACAAATACTTTTCAATAGCCCTATGAAAGTTCCAGTAAAATTGGAGTTTGCTTGACCAAATATATATTTACACCTGGTAAGTCAGACTGCAGAGGAGAGAAATATGGAAAATCTGATAATTGAGTAAATGCCCATCTTGATGGCATTTTGGATGGAGAGAGGGTCTCTATAGTCGAGAGACACTTTCACTAATGAAGGATCTGAGTGGGCTGAGAAAAGAACAGATGTGAAATAGGTGAGGGATGGTTTCATCTGCTGTTGAACATAATTGACACTGGGGATTGAGGAAAGCCTCTCATTCATAATAAAATGTGGTTCATCAGCAGAGAGGAGAGGTTAAGCTTCAAGAGGAAATCAATGAATTTGGGTTCAATGTACCAATTTTTTGATTTGTAGATTAACTGTTTGTTATTTAGGCCAAGAATGTTCTGAAGTGCAAAACTTATTTAAATTCTATTCAGGCAAAAATTTGCATTTGTAGCTCTTGTGTTTGGGTATTTGTTGAGGACAATCTTGTTTGATACTCCAGCAATAGTCTGCCATCATGTTTCTGTCCCATCACCCCTGATAATGCTCTTCCATCATCTTCAGATCTTGATGAGAGCATTCTCCCTTCTCATTACTAACAGATCCAAGATTTTCAGGAAACTCATCAAGGTGACTGTTCAGGAAGTGAATCTTAATGCTCATGTTACATCAAATTTCATGGAAAGCCAATAACATCCTTTGAACCAGAAGTTCATAGTTTTCTGTTTTTTTTTGTTGCCAAGGATATTCTTTGTAACTCCCACAAAAGAACTAAGGCATAAATCTTTCAAACATAACTTTTTTCACCAGCTGACCTGGATTATAGCAATCCCCATATCAATATAATTATTTCATTCTTAACATACATCACAATAATAAATAACATCACACAGAGGTTTTATATTTTAAACCTTATTTCTATGTAGATTGATATCATCCAAGGTAGAATTATATAAATGTTTTTTTTTTATTACAACCATATACAATTGTTAAATAAGCATCTAAATAGGTAATTTCATTGGCTAATACTCCTAATAATAATATATAATCAATTGATTAGATGTAAATGCCAATAAGATTGGCTAAATCACTATGTTCATATGGGTGTCAGTAATACTTTAAGGACTGGTGAAAGATATTATTCTTCAACCAAATATATACTGCAGAATGAGTGGTTGTTTTTTTAATATTATGCAATGATTGAATAAATAATTTAATTGGTAACTGACTGGTGTTTAAACCTAATCAACTGATAATGCATAACTAATAGACAATTTAATTATGTGTATATTAAAATGAAGTTGTTTCCATTCTATTCATTTTTTCTGATGATTCTATTAAAAAGTCTTATTACTGCAAGTAATCTAGTACTAACAGATTCAATCATAAGAGTAAAAAAGATTTTTAAATGTAGCAAAACTTTAAAATTGGAGATAAAAATTGTTCAACCTACCACTCCATACATGGATGTTTAAAGGCATGATTGTCTGCCATGCTCTGATTTAAATTTCTATTAAATCTTGAACGGGCTTAGAATAGTAATCAATTCACAGCTGTCCATGATAAGCATGTAATAGAGGATGATTATTGATAACTAGAGAGTAAAGGCTTAAAGCCAATCTAGATTAATCAGATTATTATTGCCAAAGTGCTATAAGAATAAAAAATATAAGATAATATAATATATCTATTATTGGCAGGAGAACATATTGCTCTTAAAGACACACAATCTGGATAACCTTTAGAAATACTATATGAGTATTGGACACTAAAGAAGAACAAAAAAAAATAGTAATAATTTTGAACATTGGTGCTAGTAATGACCACTGAAAATGTCATGGGAAGCAACAACTGGCCAAATGTACCATCTATTATATTTATTTAATATTTAAATACAAGTATAGGCAATATATTTAAGCTAGATATAATTAGAAGGAATTTGAACCCAGACTTTCAAACTTCCTTCAGTCATTCATTCCATCGTATACTACCGATACATATAACCACATATATGTAAAAAAAAAAAGATCTCCAAAATATATATTTCATCCTGAACCAGCACTCATCAGTTGGTCTGGATCATCATCTCCCTTGACTTATGGTCTTCATGGGTATGACAACAAAATTGGTAAACAAGGTTCTTTGAACATGCCATCATCAGATTTTGAATAATGTGGATGGCTGAAGAGTTGGAGAGTGGAGAAGATTGAAGTCTGTCTCTTGGAGTTTGAAGATTTGCTATCTTGATACAAACCAAGCACTGATTATATACATGTGTGGGAGATGATGATCTGGACCAGCTGTTGAGTGCTGGTTCATCGTGAAATACGTAAATGGGAGATCATTTATCTTTTTCAATGTATGCGATCATATGGATAAGATGGAAGTGAATGACTGAAGGGAGCTTCAAAGTCTAGGTTCAAATCCCCTCTAATTATATCCATTATATTATACCAGAATTTTTATTTAAAACAAAATTGAACGGTTAAAAATTATTTTCTTTTGATCATTTCATAGGCCTCTTTGATTCATTGCTACTAAATGTAACGTTTATGAAGATTGATAATGAAATTAAAGAAGCAAAATCAGCATTGATATTAATGAACTTAATTAATGTAATAAAAACTATACCTCTGAGAAACATAAAAGGTCAAACTCATGTTTATATCCTTCTCAGAAGTAATGGTATTCATAAAATCACCTGAAGTTGACATCAACTTTATATCAGTTATAACGATACTAACATTTTATTCACCTTAATAGACGTTATTATACACATACATTTTTTTTCCTCTATTGAGAGATTTTTTTTGCTTTTTTAATGAAAACTTTTTTATTGTTTTGGCCCTTTTTAAAATCAGGATGGCTATTTAGAAATAATATCTCTTCGAGCATAAATTATTAATTTTTAATTTCCTGCTACTGTTCATATAACGTCTATAAAAGAAATATTAACGAATGAGTGAATGAGCGATTTCATTTCCTCAGAAAGTTACTCCTTTCTGAGGAAATAAACCTTCTTTTTAAAAACTGTTTCGTTTCAAAGTCATTTCTTTTTATTTCCCCTCTCAGTTTTTTTTTTAGCTTACCAAAACGTTTTTGAAAATCAGCCCACTCTTTCAAAATTTTTATTAAGAAACTCAACTCCAAACATGATTTTATAGTTTATAAACTCTTGATGATTTGGAATTTTAAAAGAACTCATGAGAATTCAAATACTTTTAAGTTCAGATATGATTTCACTACATGATTCTCAGCTTACAATTTTTAGCTTTTATTCTAAAACTAATGCAACCATTTTAAAATATGAAGGTTATACTTGGTTAATTTAAAGAATAAAAAAAAATTATTTAAATGAAATCATCAATTATAGATTTTCTTTTTATTTAGAAACACATTAATATAATAATAAAATTATTATGATTACATTTATTATAACTTCACTATACTATAAAATAAAAAACGAACAGACAAACATAATAAGTATTTATTTCTTTTAATATAAACAAACAAAAAAAATCAAATAATATGCCTAAGTGCTTATGCATAAATTACAATTTAATATCTATTTATATAGCTACTTTATTTAAGAAAATGCATAGAACTCAGAGTATATTAAAATACCCATTGATTAATGCTGTAAATGAAATTATATGGTAGGTGAAAGTGTGAGATTTATGTTTGGATATTAATGAAAAACAAAAAAAAATATACAGTTGTAAATTGTAATTAAAACAGGCAAAACTCTCCACACAGTATTGCCTCTCAGTGCAAGCCAGAGTAATCAATGGATGCCAAAAATCTTGTGCATAAAATACCCATCCAGTGCCTAATCATCCAATATTCCCAGACTAGTTTCTGTCTTGTGGCATTCATCAGCGAAGAGCCTTGGACCTGAGCAAGAATGGGGACAGTGCTCTCAGATCCAAGGCTTCTTACTGACAAAGACCACAAGCCAGAAACTATGTTTGGGGATATTGGATGAGTAGGCACTAGATGAGTATTTTGCAGCGCTAAGATTCAAGGCTCCTCACTGATGAAGGCCACAAGCCAGAAACTAGTCTGGGGATATTGGATGAGTAGGCCCTAGATGAGTATTTTATGCACAAGACTTCTGGCATCCATTGATTACTCTGGCTTGCACTGAGTGGCACTACTGTATGGAGAGTTTTTGCCTGTTTTAATAACAATTATAGACAAGCATAAGAAATGGTGATCATGTGATGTTTATTGGCTTAAAATCATAATTATATAAAAGGTAATCATCCATTCTCAAAAGCATCGTTAAACAGTGACGTTGAAAGTGTAAAGATCCACTTGCTCCAGTCACAAGATAGAGACTTTGAGAAAATAAAAATGACCATCTTATTTTCAAATTCAAATGCACTTATATGAGCCAATTTTAACTGTCCAGAAGTGAGAGCATGAATATATAAATCATTCATTTTAAATCCATTTCTTTTTACAAATATAATCTTATTAGCACCTGGAAAATATTATAATTTACTTTGTGCTACTATTAGATGTTAAATTATGTAATAATCAAGAAATTTTACAAGCACAGTGTTTAGATTGTAATTATATAGAAGATAATGACCCTTCTCACCATCATCATTAAACAGTGGTGTTAAAACTGCAAGGATACTCTTACACCAGTCACAAGATAGAGATTTCAAAAAATGAAGAATGAGCATTTTATTTTTAAAATTCAAATGCATTTATATAAGCTAATCTTAAGTGTATAAAAGTGAGGACATGAATATATAAATCATTCCTTTTAAATCCTTTTTTTAAATAATCTTATTAGCACTTGTGAAATATTATAATTTACTTTGTGCTAATATTAGATGATGTTAAATTATGTGATAATCAAGTTTGAAAATAAGATGAACATTTTTATTTTCTCAAAATCTCTTTCTTCTGACTGAGATGACAATATCCTGACAGTTTTAACATTACTGTTTAATGCTGCTAGTGAGAAGAAATGATTACCTTGTATATAATTACAATCTAAATATTGCACTAGTAAAATTTATTGCTTATTACAGTTTTAACTTATAAAAGATTTAGCATTTCACTGTCTTAGATTTTATTAATTTTAAGGCATTATAATTTTGAAATAAACATGTAATGAACCACTCCCACCTACATTTGATATCTTTATCAAACACCCTAAGCACCTGATGATGTACAAAAAAATGCATGAACAAATCATCTGAGTTATTTTTGCTCACAATTTTATGTAAATTTACTTATAAAATATTCCAAATTACCATGTCAGCCATCACAGTATATGTACTATAATAGTCCAGTTAAAGAAGTACATGTTGACCTATTTATTCTATGAATTCATTAAATAATCAAGTGCACTAATCATTTGTCATTTATTCCAACTGCACAGCTTTCAGTTCTTGAGATAGAACAAGATACTCTGACATATTTAAACATTTACACTTTTAATGGATATTATTAGATATATTGAAATATGGAGTAATAAACAATATTATGATTACAATTAAAACTTTAGTAAACTTGTTTTTCCCCATATGTCATAGCATCGGCCGGGAAGTGAACCTGCAATAACTGTCTGCAAGCAACTGCTTGCTTGCAAGGTGGCTGCGCTGACCTCTTGGCTACCTTGACAGTAGTAAACTTTTCATACAATAGTGTCACACAATGCAAACCTTAGTAATCAATGGATGCAAGAAGATTTGTGCATAAAATATCTATCTACTGCCTTCTCATCTAATAACCCCAGATAACTTTTAGCTTGTGACTTTCATCAGTGAGGAGGCTTGGTTCTGAGAGCACTGCATTTAGACCGTGTGATGTTTTATGATACAATTACATAATGGGAATATAATATTCACATAAATGTTCTGGACATTTATATGAATATTACAACTGTCCATAAAAGAGAAAAAAAATCTTTGGTAATGAATAATGGCAATATGGATACCAATGATATCTCAATGTTTAATTGAGAAAAACTCTGACAATGTTCTAGAAATTATTTCTAATAAAATCTCATAGTCTCAACATTTTTTCCTTTGTAAATAATTCTTTCATATTATTTTGTTCCGATTAGTAAAAAAACAAGCAAATAAAAATAAAAAAATTATAATTTACGGTCTGTCAATTAATTATATGTTTAACCACTAAACATCACATGATCACTATCTCATACTAGCACAATAATTGTTATTAAACAATCCAAAACAAAGCAAAACTCTCCATATAGTAGTGCCATCTTGTGCTAACAAGAGCAATCAATGGATGCCAGAAGGCTTGTGCATAAAATCCCTATCTAGTGCCTACTCATCCAATATCCCCAGACTAGTTTCTGGCTTGTGGCCTTCATCAGTGAGGAGCCCTGGATCTGAGAGCACTGCACCTAGATCTTGGATCTAGGTGCAGTTAAAAGGTGGGTGCTGGAGGGTTGCATTAGATCCAAGATCTAGGTGCAGTGCTCTCAGATCCAGGGCTCCTCACTGATGAAGGCCACAAGCCAGAAACTAGTCTGGGGATATTGGATGAGTAGGCACTAGATAGGGATTTTATGCACAAGCCTTCTGGCATTCATTGATTGCTCTTGTTAGCACAAGATGGCACTACTATATGGAGAGTTTTGCTTTGTTTTGGATTGTTTAATTATATGTTTCCAAATACACTATTTATTTTATCTTTTAATCCCTTTATTATGATTTAATTAGGATTTTTTTATTTGGAAATAATATTACAAACTAGAAAGCAAGTAATTATCACTAATCTTGATAATTTTAACTACCTGTTATTGTTCTTCTCTTTCTTATCTCTCCGATTCTTCGTCTATCTTCTTATTATTAAATATTAAAATACTTTTTCTATACTCATACTAATACTTATACTATCATATATATTTTCCTTCTAGTAGAAAAAAATAACAATATAATTAAATATCATGTGTTTTCTTCAGCATAAAGTCTTAACCTCAGCATTGTAGAAATTCTTAAGTGTTCTTATCAAGCCTAATTAGAAAGCTTTCTCAACATATCTGGTTACAATTTGATATGAGGTCGGAAAACTGATATAGGCAAATATTTTGAGATTTCTCATTTTTGAAGAATAATCAAATTTCATAAATTGTTTTTCAAGGAAGTCATCTACCTAAAAGTAATCATTGCGATGTATAAAGTTTTTCTGATTGCAAGCGTCACTAAATTGGTGTACTAGATAGAGAATATCTTCTGATTTGGAATAATATGATACCGAGTAATCAAATTCCTATAAAAACAAATCCAATTGGTCTAGTAGTTGTTAATTAAATAATTCTAATTAAAAAATTTGTAAAAAACCCAGATATTAATAAAAGCATTCCTTTCTGAAATCTAAATTCTGTTATTTCAGTTCTTTTTACTAATCAGGTAATAACATACAATACCCAAGATTGCTCTTTTTTAGGTATTTGGGTAATTTTATTCCTAATCCACAATAGCTATTTGTAATAGATAAATAAAATGCCTGATTAAAATCTGGATAATGTGGAAATATTTTCTTTTAAAAATTCCTTTTAGTCTTGCGTTGTTAGCCGAGAGGTATCGCAGCCGCCATGCAAGCAAGTAGTTGGTTGCAGACGGGTGTGGGTTCGCGTCCCGGCAGATGCTATGACATATGAAAAAAAAAAAAAATTCCTTTTAATTAACTCAAAATCATTCTACATTTATATTCCATTTAGAAATCGTTTGCATTAACTGTAATAGGGATAGTATATTTATCAATAAAATTTATGGTAAAAGTTACACAGATTTAAAAATGATCTCAATTGTTTCCTATTTTTTTGAGATGAAAATTCTTCTACTGTGGCCATTTTGTGTTGGTATGCACCCTAAATAGTACTGATTTTAAGTTAAATGTATATTTTTATAATAACGATTAAGTAGTCAAGTAGTCGTTCAAATTTTTAGAAGTAATGTTGTCATAAACATATACATGTAATTGTGCACAAAAACAGTTAAAAATTTCCACTACCTTGCATCACTGTTGATATAATTATCTAGTGTATAAATAATTTCTATACTTGAAGGCTTTTAAGAACACCTCTATTCAACATACCTCAAATTAGAGCCACATGTGAAACTATATAGTGTGCTGAGTAAATAATGTTTTGTTTGTTTATATGTTATAGTTGCACATTTTTTATCCTGAATAAAGATAAGATATCTGATAATATCTAGCAGTTAAAACAAATATAGTGAAATTTTATGTATTTATATTGGATGAGCAGCTCATTTATTATGATTCTTTTAGTAAGTGTGATTTGGAGTAGATTCTTTATGTAAAGATTTATTAAACTTCCTCTTTTAAAGTACAACCAAAAAATTATTATATGAAGATGAATATTTTTTTATTATTCTCTTTGCCAACATATTTATTTGTTTCTCTATCCCGGATTTAAATTCATATGAAACCAAGTAAAATTTTATTTAAAAAGATTCATTCTTAGCTAACTTAATTCTATGGATATTCCATTTAATTATGACAAATATGACATAAATCATATATATACTTAATAAATTCTCAACTCTTTGATAAATATGATGATTCTTCTCTATAGTTTATTAATTCCTTTCTGATAATGAAAGTTTAGTAAAACATATTTAACCATTAATAATTATGCTCTGGATAAAGTGATGGAATTGTTTATACATATATAAAGAACAAAAATAACAACAAAAGGAAAATACAAACAAAACTTAATTAACAGATAGGTAGCAAATGTTAAGATCATGGAATGGTGGGAAAGTTAGCCTTTCAAAGTGTTAGTTGACAAAGACGATATCAGGATAGTCAAAAGCACTCCTAAGTGGATAAAATTTTTGAAGTTATACTTTACATATATCTAATTACTGTATTTATAAATATTCAATTATAAGATTACATATATTGATTGGAAGAAATACCGACATCGAATTATAATATATATAATCTAATTCCAAAATAATTTCATGAATTAATTCAGATGTTATTAAGGGTACAATAATGATTTACGATTTGATTAGTAAGTTATCCCATACTTGTTTATCACCTCTATTTTAGGTTTTTGCTTATACTAATAAAGGCTGGGAATTACTTCCAAGTAAAATGATCTAGAATTCTCATCATTACCAGTTATTGTTAAATATTTGCTCTTAGTAATCTTTCTGAAATTACAGAAAATTATCTTTTTGAGTCAATCACTATCTCTACGAGAATACCCTCAAAGAAAACTTTAATTTGGGACAATTTTATATACAATATAAATCTCTTTTTCTTAATCAAAGGCAATATTAATAGAAGTTCTCAAAATATTCATTTACTTTAAATTTAATGTTTCCTTTCACACAATCAATTACTGGACTAATGGTGAGAAACTTCTTTATTATTTCCAGTGTTTAGGAATTTTATCATGGTTTTCTCAAGATCTTTGCTTTAATAGCTTGTTTTTCATACTCTTTGAATGTTGGAATCCTCTTAAGACCACATTAGTCAATCATCATTTTGTGGCATTAAAGATTTTATGAGTTCTGTAATCTTGAATAGAAGAAATATTGGATATATTTCTTCTTTCATTTTGACTTCCAAAAGGACAATATTCATTTTATTTATAGCATATTACACTTTATTCTCTTTTTCTTAATCAAGTTTCTCTTGTTGTAATTCATTCATATTGGAATTTCAGAAGAGTTCAGAAATATCTTCATTAATCCATTAATTATCTGAAATGATCACTGGTTCCACTGAACAGGATAAGATATGCTAATAATTTGAATAATCTGTCTTACTGAGAGATAATGAAGATAAAGTTCTTAATTTAGATATCTGTTATTTAAAAAACCAGGCATTTTCTGGTTTTAATATCTTTACTTAGACACCTAATGTCTGACTTCATCTTGCTGCTCATTGCTTCAAAAGTTAGGAAGTACGACCTAGGTGGCATTATATAAGTGATTACAGCTATTTTTATTTCTTTTTTCTCCTAACCCCGTTGATAGAAAATAATAACTTTAAAATATTTCTCCTGCATCTCAATCACACTATTTTGATATAAAGAAGTTTATTTGCAGAATCTCCACTTATTACCTGATCAACACCAATGAGGTCTGTTTTGGATCTTCCACCAATAATATTGTATTATATTCATTGCTAATATTTATCTTTTTCTTTTTTTAAAATTATTTAGAGATATTTTCTCATGACTTATGAATTGCCCTTTTTATTCCTCAATGTTCAAACCGTTCCTGCATCCATTTCTCCTTCCTTTATGTATGACCATTTTTTGAATTTTTCCTCTGCCTTTTTTTTATTTTTTTTCTAGCATCTTTTCTGACCTTGCTAACATTTCTTCTTTGGATTACTCTCTCATTTTTTTAAAAATAAGTGCATCATGAGAAAATATATAATACTTACTTTTCCTTGTAAGTTTATGTTGGTTACTATTTTAATACTGTTCATTTAAGAATAGATGTTATGTTGATCCTCAATGCCATTATCTTTTTCTCTAGATAATTTTATCAATGATAATGTGTTTGCTTCTATCTTCTCTACATTGTTCCTGAGTATTCAGTGCATTCATATTTATTTTTGTGATGCCATTTTGTACGTTTCTTTTTCGTATATTTTTATTTTAACTTTCTACTCTATCTCTACATTATAAATTTTGGCTGCTAAACTATTTTGAATCATTTTCTTAACATTTTGTTTTTTTAATATGAATGCCATATTTTTACCTCTATGTATTCTCCTTCATATTTTGCTAAAGATTTTCTTCAAATTCTTTTCTTCAATTTATGTCACTCCATAACTAATTTGCCCAATATTTTTGATATTCCATCAAAATTCTTCCTTTTTGTTTTTCCTACTCTCTTCTCTGGTTCTTTTAAACCAGTTGTATTATTTTTATCTTGTTTTCTTTTTTCTCTTACCTTCTATATTTTTCCTCACTTTCCTATAAATTCCATCAATTTACTGTTAAAATGTCTTTTTTTCCATATGTTTCAGACTAAATATATCAAATTTTAAATTAAATGTATTAATTTATAATGTTATATCAATATCCTGGATCAATAATTTATTATGTATCTCAGCTCGATACCAAGGCTCTGTCTTCTAAATAACAATGTGACCAACTCTCTACATATACATTTACTTATGATTGTATTTATTTGTTCTAATAGACCACTTACCATAATGTTGAGCCGATTATTTTATTTTATTGCCTTATTTATTAATAAACTTGAGAAAATTCTAAACTCACTAGAATGAATATACTTTTTAAATATTTTTATCATGATCTTAATTTTGTCGAAGCTAATTGTCATCAGGTATACAAATATAAGGCATCACATTGGGCACTAATAGATGTGACTTTGAAATTCTACATTGTTTAGTAAATTGCTCTTTAGCAATTTCCTTTACAAATATGGATTTCAAGTCACCAATCATGATGTTAAGATATTTCAACAATGCCCTCTATGTATAAATTCTGAACTTCAAACAGGTAAACCCAAAAGTTCAGAATTTATATTTGTTCACAGAGGGCATTTCTGAAATATCATAATACCATGGATAAAGACTTTAAATTAGTATATTTGTACAAAAGATGGGATGATTGTGTTAGGAGGATTGTTGAGTGTTATAGGTGCACAGAATGGATAGAAGAATAGATGCATTAATAAAAAAAATAGGGAGTTGGAAAACTAGTATGGAGAGCAAAAAAAGTTTAAATATATATAAAAGTAAACAGAATACTGCTAATTTATGATAATAGCAAGGAAAGTAACAGGATCGTTAGCAACAAGTGAATAATAACATGGGTAATTTAATCTGCATGTTATGCAAGGAAGTCATGAAAAATATTAGGCATCTGCTAATTAAATGTAAATGCTTACTAGCAGAAAGAGTACAAATAATGAAGTTGTGGAAGAATAAATATAAATCGATCATACAAAAAGTGGGTTCTTGGGTTGTATATTGAGTTTTGTAAAAGATAAGGGGGATCTCGATATAAAGGTCATAGAATGGACAAAATTAATGTCATGAAAATGGGATAAAGCTAGATAGAGAAGAAAATGGAAAAAACTTAGGGTGGAAAATGGAAAAGGAAGAGAAGATGGATAATAGGTTTCTCTGGCATAATGGCTGAGAGATTCTTCACTTCGATAAATAAGAAGCCATAGTGCACTGCATTGCATCACATTATGATTGGTGATTTGAACTTTCTATCTACTTCAGCTTGCATTATACATTATATTTTCTTAAATATACATTTATATTCTTTATCCAAATTTATGATGCTATAATCAGTTTACATTAAATTACTTTTTAAAATTATATATCTATAAAATATAATACCCGTTATAATATATATATATATATATATATAATCATCAACCATTATCAATCCACTGCAGGATGAAGGTCTCTCCAAGTTTAATCCAACTTTTCCGATCTTTAGCTTCTCTTCTCCACATCACCCCTGCAAACTTTCTTATTTCACCCATCCATCTCACATGTAGTCTCTTTCTGGGTCTTTTACAATCTCTTGGAATCCAGTTTAAAATTTCAATTGTCCATCTATTATCATCTCTTCTAGCAATATGTCCAGCCCAACTCCACTTCAATCTTTTAATTTTTTCAATGAGGTCAGTAACACCTGTTTGTTCTCTTACCCATACATTGCGTTTTCGATCTCTTCTTGTTACTCCCAACATGCATCTCTCCATACTTCTGTGAGTGGTCTGAAGTCTCTGTATTGCTCTTTTATTTAATGTCCAAGTCTCAGATCCATACGTAAGAACTGGTAAAACACATTTGTTAAAAGCCTTCCTTTTCAAACACATAGGCATATTTTCTTATAGTATCAAGTTATTTCTACCAAAAGCACTCCAACTAAGTTTAATTCTATGATTAATTTCTTCCATTATGTTTCCATCTGTATTAATAATCTGACCAAGGTATTTGTAGCTGTTAACTTCTTCTAATTCATCATAATCAATCTTTTTTTTCATATTTTGAGCAAATCAATTAAACATTACTTTAGTCTTTTTAACATTTATCTTTAGTCCTACTTTCATCTGATATTTCCTGCAACTTATCCTGCAGCTCTGAAGCATTATTTGCAAAAACAACTACATCATCTGCAAAATCTAAATGACTTAAATAATCTCCATTTACTTTCACTCCTTTAGTTTCCCATTTTAATCCACAAAATACTTCTTGCAGCACTGCTGTAAAAAGTTTTGGAGATATGGAGTCACCTTGTCTTACACCTTTCTCAATGTTGACTTTCCCAGTATCATTATGTAATCTAATTGTTGCTGTTGCATTTTTATAAATATTCTTCAAAATATGACAATATCCTGGATCTATACCTTGATGATCCAATGCTTTAATCACTGAAGAAATGTTTATAGAATCAAATGCCTTTTCATAATCTACAAATCCAAAACATAATGACAACTCATATTCATTTGTCCTTTCTATAACTTCTCTCAACATCTGGATATGATCTACTGTACTAAAACCACTTTTAAATCCAGCTTGTTCTCTTGGTTGATGGAAATCCAATGTTCTCTGTAGACGAGTTGTAAAAATTTTATATAAAACTGATAAAAGGCTGATAGGTCTGTAATTTCTAATATCTTCTTTATCACCTTTTTTAAATATTAATATTATTACTGCATTCTTCCAATAATCTGGTACATCTTTATCATTTAGACATTTGGTATAAAACTTTGCTAAAATTTTTTCTATTTCTTCACCTGCTTCTTTTAATATATCAATTATAATTCCATCATTACCTGGAGCCTTTCCTTTCTTCATACATTTAATTGTGTATCTCACTTCTTCATTTAAAATTCTGGGCAATTCGGAAGATGTAATAGATATAGGAGGTACTTGTTCTTTATTACTATATAATTCTTGATAAAAATATTCTACCAATTTCATGATGTCATCTCTCTTTTTAGTAACAATTCCTTCTTTTTTTCTTATTGCAGATATAAATTTCCTACCAATACCAATATGTTGTTTTACATTCTTAAGACTTTTATTTTCATCTACAGCTTTCCTTGCTAGTTCACAGTTATACTTTCTTATATCATTTTCAACTCTTTTCCGCACCATTTTACAAAATTCAAGATATTCAATTCTTTTTAATGCATCATTTTTGTATATCTTCATATTCCTTCTTTTCTTCATAAATTCTCTAGTCTCAGTAGAAATTTTATTGGTCAATTGCTGCTTTTTTCTACTAGCTATTTTTGTTGCAGTTTTTAAAAGTGTATCAGTTATTTTCATATTAATTTCATTCAAATCTGAATCATGTTAAAAATCTACTAATACTTGAAACCGACTTGTAAGTTCTAATTTAAATTCATTAGAATGTTTCTGAAGATTAGGAATATAAACTGTAAATATTGTTTTTCTTAATAATTTTTGTCTCTCTAGTTTCACATTAACACGTATCTTACACCTTACTAATCGATGATCACTTCCTGTGTTAAATTTATTAAAAAGATTACAATCTTGAAATATGTATTTCCTGTTAGTCAAAATATAATCCAATTCTGCTGTACCTTCATTTGAATGCTTCCATGTCCATTTCCTTTTAACATTTTTCTCAAAAAAAGAATTCATAATATAAAGTTTTTTCTTTTTCTGCAAACTCCACAAGTCTATGTCCTCTCTCATTTCTATTACCATAACCAAAATTACCTACAGCACTTTCATCTTTCATTTGTTTACCAATTCTAGCATTAAAGTCTCCCATAACAATTTTAAAATGTTGTTTACTCTGATCAAAAGCCTTTTGTACATCCATATAAAAATCTTCTACTACTTCACCACTATGAGAACTTGTTGGGGCATAAACCTGAATTATCTGCATTTGGTATCTGCTATTAAGTTGTATAACTAATCTTGCCACTCTGTCTGATACACCATCAATCTCCACAATATTGTTCTTCCACTTTTTATTTATAATGAATCCTACTCCACTTGTATTTCCAATATTTGTGCCTTTATAATAGAGTATATGTCCACTTTTTAAATCAATTGTCTCTTCACCTTTTCTTCTAACTTCACAAAGTCCAATAATGTCCCATTTAATATAAAAGAGTTCTTCTTCTAATTCTTGCAATCTTCCTTTACTTGAAAGTGATCTGCAGTTGTAAGTACCTAAATAAAAAATCGTCATCAAATGGCAGCCTGGGTCCACAATCAGGAGATTCTTAGTACCCTCTGCCTTCGGCCACTAACCGCTGCCTTGGTTGGTGACTTTACAGCCTCCTGGGAATAAGGGCCATTGCTTTATTTTTGTCTGTCATAATTGTATATATGTATTGGAAAAATATTTATCATTTACACAACCATTCATTCTGCCTTATCAGGCACTGAGAAGAAAGACCATGGTGTTTCTCGATCTTAAACTCAGAGGTAAAAAGCCAATAAACTCACCACGCTGGCTAATGCGGGTTGGTGAGCAGCCCATCCATATATATATATATATATATATATATATTATTTCAATTATAATTATATATATATTGTTGGATAAACATTAGTTTTGTTGCATAAAACTTAACGTTTAATGTGCATTTAATAACAGATCTCTTACAACTAAACTCTTTTTTTTTCTTAAAAAAATAATTGTTTGTAAACATAAAATCACTAACTGTAAATTAAAATCTGTACTCATTTTGGAGAATTTAAGCCATCAACACCATTGATTAGTGCTCAATTAAGTCACTTTTGATACATATTTAATAGACTGAATAATCATATGGTTAAAATGGCTTTAACCTAGTTTAAATTTCTAAAAATGAATAGATAAAAATATATTTGAAAGCTTGGGTCTTTAAAAATTGGGATCTCTACTGACTCCTATTGAACCATATTTTTTTGTGTAGCTTTTTACAAAAGAAGAAATCTAATTTCTTGATCAATTTATGAAAGTACTCACTAAACTCAGTCATAACTTTTCCCTATAAAAATGGCAATAATCAAGTATTTATCAATCTTATCAAGTCTATTGACTGAAGTGCACTCAATGCTTACAGAATGAGTTGTTTCTACCTTGTTTAATGGTATGGCATAAAAATAATAGAGTTTTAAATTATGGTATTATCAAAAAGAAGGTTAAGAATCAATGGGATATAAGAAGTAAACAAAGGGTAGTTGATTTAGATATAAATGTAGATGCGGAGAGGGAATGGATCTATAAAATTAATGATAAATAAGCTAATTACAATGTAATAGAGTAGAAAAAGTGAAAAGAAGTTATATAAGGCTAGTAAGAAAAGAAGAAATTGTTAAAATTGGATATCTAAATATTAAAGTGGTAGGAGATAAGAAAAGTGGCTGGAATTAAACAAAACAGTTAAAAACAATGACCTTGAGATATTAGCACTAGTGGAAACATTTACAAAAGAAGGATCTACACTGAAAAACTTGGTCAGGTATAAATACAAAAGAAAAATAGGGTCATGATATAGGAGTTATGTCAAGAAAATATTTCAATATAGTTAAGTGTCAAGAGCATTTGTGGTTTGAGATAAGGCTAGAAAGACAAAAATGAATGTTGACTATAGGGTACATGATCATTGTAAATAGTCGAACTATAATGGAATGAAACAGTAGCATATATGAATGCCTAGTTAAGGATATACAGAGTTTTTTAAAAAAGGGAAAAAAATAATGGTTATAGCGGATATGAATGGGCATATTGATGATGTGGATAATAAGAATGGACAGCTTTTGAAAATTTTTTGTCAGACAATGAATTTGAGCATTGGAAATTTATCAATTGTTTATGAGGGAAAATACACATGGTCTAAGAATAATATATTTCACAAAATAGATTATGTATTAGTAGAGAAAGGGGGAATGAATAATCGACAGAAAATTAAAGTGTTTGATAATAAAGAGATAGTATGTAATAGTGATCATAATTTCTTTATAATAGAAATGGTTAGTAATGTGATGGAAAATAGTAATAAAAGTAGAAAGGATAATGAATGATGTGGATGGAAAATAAATGATAAGAATAAGAATATAAAATAAAAGTAGATGAAATCGTAGAAGATTTTTTTGGGATAAATGCAAGGGCTGGTCTGGTGAAGTACGTTTTAGGAGAGAATACTCAGAAAAAAAGTAATAGAAAATTGAGAATTAGTAAAAGTGTAAAAGAGAGAAAAAAGCATAAGAGAATATGAACATGCTATTAAAAACAAATAAAGTGATAAGGATATTAATATTAAACGGAAAAAATATTTTAAAAAAAGAAGTTGGCTAAAAGAGATAATTATATAGAGAGAATGAAATTAAATAGTACATTATTGGAGGATATTAATAAAAGTGGAAGAGATGAGAGTAAAAAATTTTGGAAATATAATAAAAGAAGGAGGGCAAGAGAGAGAGAAATAGTATTACTAAATGATGATGAAAAAGAGTGTTGTTCTAGAAAAGAATTAGAGATAATCTTAAATAAGTATGTAATGGATATAAAAAAAAATGTTAGATGTAAAAGACAGTATGATAACAAACATAAATGCATATAGTAATTGAAATATTAGGTTTACAGAAAATGAATTGAATGAGGCAGGGAAAAAATTGAAAAGTGGAAAGGTAAGAGGTTTAGATGGATGAGCAACAGAGATGGTGATGAATTTAAAGAAATATGACAAAATTAAATCTATTATAATGTTTTAGTAAGATGGCACAGAAAAGAAAATTTCCAGATAGCTGGAATAATACAAGAGTAAGGCTATTATTTAAAGGAAAAGATAAGGATCATGTAAAACATTTATAGACTGACAGTGGTAATGTCAGTATTATATAATGTTTTTCCATATATGGTGGCTGGAAGGATGGCAAAATTGTTGGAAAAAAATAATATAGTGGGAGAAGTGCAAGGAGGTTTTCAATCAGATAGACATATAGGAGAAAGTTTATTTGTAGTCACACAACTTAAAAATATGAGTAGGAATACAGTAGATAGTTATATATAATCTTTATACATAGAGAGAAGGCATATGATAGAGTAAATAGAAATAGATTAGGGATAAGTTTGGTAAATTAGGGAATAAATGAAGATTTATTGGATCTTATCAAGAGATTGTATGAAAATAATTACTGTATGTATCAATTAGAAAATATAGAATCAATTAGAGTTAAATTGGGATGGGACTAAGGCAAGGATGCACTACGTCACCTATTTTGCTTTTGTTATATTTGAGAGAAATGGAGAGAGCAAATAGAAAGACTAGGAAGAGAGATAGAGATACTGATTAATATATAGCAAGGAGTGTATACATTATGAGGTCTTTATTTACTGATGATATGTTCTTGTGCACAGAAAGTAGGGAAGATATAGAAGTTATGCTGAAGATGCACACAAGGGTGAGTAAAGAGATGAATATTAAATTTAGTGAAAAAAAACCAAAAGTAATGATGACAAATGCTAGGGAAAGAGAAGAGAAAGAATTTTTATTGGGGGGTATAAAGTTAAATGTGAAAAATAGGTATAACTATTTGGGAATCATCTTAAATAATCGGAGAACTTGCTTGGATGAATAGGAGAGAACATTGATAAATGAAGCAAAGAAAAGAAAGGGACTGATAAGAAAATTTCTAGTGTTTTTATATAATAAATATGATGTAGCAAGTATTGGATGGAAGGGAGTGGCAATAGCAGGGATAACTTATCGTAATGATAAATTATGTGTTAGTAAAGGGGTATTGGATTACTTAAGAAAAGTACAAATAAAAGTAGAAAGACATGCATTAAATACAGATGTGCGGCTGACAAAAGAGGTAATTCAAAAAGAAATGGGATGGTAAAGTTTTTATATGAGAGATATAAAAATCAAAATAAAAATATTCACTAGATTGCAATTTATAAATAATAAGAAAATAGCCAAAGTAGTATTTAATTCGGTTATGAGTAAAGAATAGGTAACAAGATTGGTGAGAAAGATAGTATGGTATGCAGAAGATTTGGATAAAGCCTTTATGTTAGTATACTTATGACATAAGGTGGGATGAATGTGTTAGGAGAATTGTTGAGTGTTATAGTGGCAAGGAATAGAATAAAAGAATAGATGCATTAATAAAAAATAGGGAATTGGAAAACAGAGAACTAGTATGAGAGTAAAAAGTGTTTAAATGTAGAGAGAAGTAAATGGAATATTGGGTGTGAATTAATTTCTGATAATAGCAAGGAAAGTAGTTTACTATTTAAGGCTTGAACAGAATCATTAGCAGCCAGAGAATATACACAGAAATGAAGAAAGGTCGGTGATTTAGTCTGCAAGTTATGTAATGAAGGCATGGAAAATATTAGACATCTGTTAATTGAATGTAAATGCTTACAAGCAGAAAGGGTACAAATAACGAAGTTGTGGGCAAATAAATAAAAACAAAGTAATTATACAGAAAGTGGGTTCTTGGTTTTTATGTTAGGTTTGAAAAAAGATGAGGGATTTAGATATAAAGAGCATAGAGTGTACAAAGATAATATTGTGGAAACTGGATGGCGCAGAATAGAAAAGAATATGGGAAAAACTTAAGAGTGGGGAATGGAAAGAGATGATAAGGTAGCTAACAGGCCTTCCTGGGCATAGTGGCTGAAAGATTCCTGACTCTGAGAAAGGAGAAACCATAGTGCATCACATCGCATCGGGAAGTTGATTTGAATGTTGAAGATATAAATACATTTTTATATTATACTTTATTGTGTTGATTTTTTAAATTAAATTTTTATGTATAATGATATGCATTTTGTTGCTTTTTACTTGTTAATTTTACAATATTTATTATGTTACAGATATTATAAAATATTTAATTTCTTTTAATTTATATTTGATTCTGTTTCTTTTCTTTTTCTTTTTATTGTGTAGAACTTTATACAAAAGTACAAAAATTAACAAACAAATAAATATAAATTTATTATAAACATCAATACACGCAACTGAATAGCTAGTAGCAAAATTCACAAGAAAATGTTTAAAAAAAGAAAAATAATCTACGATTTTATAATCATACGCATATATATAAAGGATTGATTTAATTTTTAATAAGTAAATGTATAGTTTCTTTTTTTTTTATAAATAAATATTTAATTTAAAAAATTGAATTGCTCCCCTCTCTTTAATCTCACTACATGTCTCTAATTTAATTATTAATAAAATTGTAGTTATTAGTAAGCATTACTATACAATAATAAACTTATTCTTAAATGATAATAAAACGTATTTAAAATGGGTTATTTGCAGTTTAAATAAATAGATAATTAAATGATGAATAATATTTCTGTGATGTAATTTCTCACTACACCACTTTCATGCAGGGTGAAAATTGGTTTTTAGGACTTTTAATATGTGTGGAAAGGCGTAATTGTAAATATCTAATCAAAGATGTGATAAAGAACCCAAAATGCATATTTTGTGTTGAACCAGCAATCATAAGTTGGCCCAGATTACAATTACTTTTACATATATTTATCATTATTCAGTATATATAGATAGCCAATCAAATGTCAAAGGTGTAGCACTCACTACATTGACACAAACCCCTTAATGAAAATATATTAATCATTTTTGTCTGTCATCCATTAGACTAGAGATTATCCATTTAATGAATAATATTCATGTAGTACAATTTTCACTAAATCACTCTCATGCAAGGTAGGGACCAGTCTCTATCCATTTTTAACACCTTGTGTAGGGTTGTAATCACAAATATATAATCAAAGACATGTGAAAAAATGTATGATCCCCATGATGCACATAATAGTGTTAAATCAGCCCTCATCTGATGGTCCAGATCACAATCTCTTACACCTTTTTCACAGGGTAATATGTTTTTGATTATACCCTTGCACTAAGTGTTAAAAACTGATAAAAATCAGTCCTTACCTTGTATGAGAGTGTTGTTGTAATAAAAATTTACAGTAAAAATATTATTCATTAAGTGGATAATCTCTATTTTAATGGATGATTAACAAAAAATATTAATATAGCTCCATTAAGCAGTTTGTCTCAAAATCGTGAGGTAGTACATTTGACACTTATTAAATTTGAGTAATTGACTATCTATACAGGCTGAACAATGATAGAGATATGTGTAAGAGATTGTGATCTGGGCCAACTGATAGTGCTGGTTCATCATGAAATGTAAATCTTGGAGATCATACATCTTTTTCATGTCTTTGGTAATATATGTATGGTTGCAACCCTACACAATGTGTTACAGTGGATAGAAACCAATCTACTTTGAATGGGAGTGGCATAGTGAAAAATTACACTACAGAAATATTATTCATTAAATGGATAATCTCTAGTCTAATGAGGATGACTGATAAAAATATTATACTTCCATTCAGTCGCTTGTGTCAAAATTGTTAGAGCAGTAAATTTGACACATCAATTAAACTGCAGTAAGTGTCTATTATATGTACTGAATAATGATGGAGATATGTACAAGAGATTGTGATGTGGGCCCACTGATGATGCTGGTTCAGCACAAAATGTGCTCTTGGGGATCATACATATTCTTTACATGTCTTGGGTCATATGTTTATGGTTATATCCCTTTCCAAGATGTTAAAAATGGAGTGGTATAGTGAAAAATTACACTACAGAAATATTATTAATTAAGTGAATACTCTCCTGTTAAATGAATTACTAATAAAAATTATTAGATAATCAAGTAATTTTATTGCTTGTGAGTTCAATAGAAATGTGAGCTTTGGAAAACAGAACTGATGATGCAAATCACCAGTCTTGAGTCTCGAGTCCATCACTACGACAAGACAAAATTACACATAGTATTTTCAGATTAATTAGAATTGATATTAATGTTTTAAGTATCAATTACTGAAATGTAATGTTTAAAAAAATAATTCCTACTTTCAATGACTTACGGGATTTTGAAATTATTAAGGAAGTAAAATTGGTCGTCTTATTAGTAAAAAAAGTGAGTAGTACAATTTTTTTTATAAAGTTAAAATTATGTATTTTTTTGACTTTTATACCTGTTACAAAAATGTATTAGTCATCACTTTATGAACAAAATTGTTAAATAATCATATTAAAGATTGCTGAATAAAAACTAAAATAATAAATTTGAAAAGCTAATACTAAATATGACATTATTAAGCAACTTCATTCTAACAAAAATAAAAAAGTTAAAATGCAGTATTCATATTGTTGAGTGCAAGCATGTTATAAGTTTAAGCCCTTTATCTCTTTTTATTATATGATTACCTTCCAAATAGAGAAATTAATAAAATACAATCAATGAAATTTACAAGAAAAAAAAATGTCCAGAATAATTAGAAAAAATGAATAAAGTGATAAATTTCTTTTTACATATCGAAAACGCAATGTATGGGTAAGAGAACAAACAGGTGTTACTGACCTCATTGAAAAAATTAAAAGATTGAAGTGGAGTTGGGCTGGACATATTGCTAGAAGAGATGATAATAGATGGACAATTGAAATTTTAAACTGGATTCCAAGAGATTGTAAAAGACCCAGAAAGAGACCACATGTGAGATGGATGGATGAAATAAGAAAGTGTGCAGGGGTGAAGTGGAGAAGAGAAGCTAAAGATCAGAGAAGATTGATTAAACTTGGAGAGACCTTCATCCTGCAGTGGATTGATAATGGTTGATGATGATACATATTTTTGGTGGTTTTATAGTTTTATTACCATACATTATTCTAAACATTATTTAATTCTTTCAATTCTACTAATGTGAGGACGATTTGTATTGGAAGAGATAATAGCAAACGAAAATACAAAAAGGCATAGTGATTGTAAAGGATTCAAATCCAACCAATAGAAAAGATTCATGTGATCCATTGTTGAAAAAAATGAAATATTTAAATGCCTCATTTACATAATAAATTATATACCATATATAGGCATAATTTTCAACTTCTAACCAAACAGTGGTCTGACAACAGCATGCTTAGTGCAATATAAAAGTTTTGAATATTAATTATTTTTCCTAATATTCAGATTTTATAATAATTACTATTCATTATGTATTTTAAATATAATCTGTAACTTATTATGTATGCATTAATATTTTAAATTATGCTGGCTTTATATCTTCATTTTATTTGTCTGTTTTATATTATTTTGACAAAAATTCACCAACATTATCAGAGATTATTAAAAGAGATTATAGAGATTTTTTTTTTAGTAAGAAAAATACACCTACAATTACAATATAAATCTTGTTGGTATACATTTGTTTAGATTTGTTACACTTATTATAACAATCATTAGTAAATAATTTTCCAAATTAGAAAATATACCTGTTTGATACATTAGTTATTATTATGACAAATTGATTTCATGATCAGAGCAAGAAGCTCACCGTTCAAGCTTAGTCTATAATTATTATGTAACTAGTTTGATATCAGAACAACTGGCTCTTCATTTAGTGACTTAGCCAGTGATCATTGTGCAGTCCATATTTTGATTGGCAGTGATCCTTTGTCATTCTCCATCTAACTGGACCATTTATTTTTTAACCTTGAATTAATTTTTAATTAGCATGCCTGAGGATAGGCTCTTCATCCAGTGGCCTAAGTTGCCCCCAAGTGTCCCCAAAGAGCTTTTCTGGCATTAATAAGCGCTCTCTGAACATAGTCCTTCGAATAAAATTTTTACATACCTCCCATGGTTCCTTACTTCCTTGCTTAAAAACAAAATAATTCCTAGTTAACTACATAGTATAAAGCAGGAACATTCCCATTCTAATCACAGCAAAAACACCACTCGTTATAGCATCCTTGATTCTTAGAATTTTCATGTTAGCCAGCAGTACTCTGGTTATGATATTTTGTCTAGCAGGACTCAAAAATGGGCAAGCAGTATATGTCCAATAGTTTCATCTGCTACTTTACATAAGCTACATAGTGGTTCTATTTTAGAGAATTTCCTATGATTTACCAAAAAATGATTCATTGGCAAGGCTTTCAAATTAAATTTTATGATAAAGTCAATATGTTTGGCTTCCAAGTAGCAAAATTTTAATTTCCTGATTAGTAATCTGGTAGAAAAATCAATCTCAGTAGTTACTTCAGTAATGTTTGCATGCATGTATTTGTAAACTTGCCAGTAAGTGTTAGTATTGTCAATAATTGATGCCATAACTTTGAAGAATTTGTTGGCATATGCTAGCAGCTCCATGGCCCACTTACTTTGTATGGGTGGTCACATGTCAGTAGGTTCAATCTCATCCTGTAATGAGTCCACTGGCAATCTTGCATTCATCGCCTTAAGCATTGACAGGGATTTCTGAATGAAAAAGGTGTTAATATCATGCAATCCAAGCCCATTCAGGTCTTTTGGTCTCTGCATCTTGGCTAAACTGATGGTTACTGTTTTCCTCTTCCACAAGATGCCAGTGCAGACTGAGTTTATTGCATTCTGAAAGGACCTGGTTGGTTTAAGAAGTGGCATGAAGTAATTAATTCATGGAAGCACCAACATGTTAATCAGTGCTGCCTTACCCGGGAGTGATAAGTAGATCCCTGAGAGAGCACTTGCAACCTTTTTGGTTTTTTCTAGAATGCTGTTTTGCAGTGCTCTTCTCATAGCTGACCTGGACAGCACCATGGGAAATCCAAGAAAGTTTTGAGGTTTTCCCGAGAATCTTGAAGGAATTGCTGTCACCCGATGGATCTTCCAGGTAGCAGATTTCTCAGAGTTTATTCTTAGCCCATATCTCTCAGTGTATTCATCCAGCAGTTTATATAGTTTGGGCAAGTATTTATGTGAGGGGAGGAAGACTGTAATGTCATCAACATATGATATGTGATGAACTTCCTCCCCTAGCACTGGGACAAATACCCCAGGAAGATGTTTCTCAATAGCTGTTAATAGAGGGTTTACATAGGCTATGAAACACAAGGTGCTAAGAGGTGACCCCTGGGGTATTGATAGATGTGGTTTAAACCCTGGGGCCAAAGAGCCATCCAATGATGTATATATTGATCTATTTAGCAGCAGATTTGCTATGATTCTGATGTTGACTTTGTGTACTCCATAGCACTCCAAAATTGAGAATAAATTTTGCAGGCACCACAGAGTCAAGTGCTGCCATGAAGTCCACATGCACCACAATAGATTCTGATGTCTTTTTGGTCCTTATATACTCCACCAATAAGGCAAATCTCCTTACTGCCTCAATGGTGGATGATCCCTTGTGGGCAAATTGGTGCAAGGAAATTTTACTGAGCAGCCGCTGTTGGATCTTATCCTTAACAAGTGATTTGATGATTTTTATTAATAATGGGGTTACTGATATGGTCTTAAATTAGTTAATGGAGTTGGATTCAATGGCTTTTTGAGAAAAAGTACAAGCGCAATAGGGTACAGGTCAGGGATGATCTGAAATTCCTTGGTCAACACACCAATGACTTGATGGATTATTTTAAATGTGAAATTACTCAGATGCAACAAGACAAATCACAGTATCCCGTGAAGACCTGGATGTACATGTTCTGGATAAGACCTCAACCAATGGAGAATTTGCTGCTCAGTAATGGATGATCTTGTGACACTGGGTCACCTGGCCAAATATTTCCAATCTCATAACTGGAATTTTGCAACTTCTCCCTAAAATGATCATCTATGTTCTCCAACATAGTGCTTCCTATGTAGTGACAATTATCTACAGACAGCATTGAAGGTGTGGGTCTTCTCTGTGCACCAATGGCCCACCTCAGGTAGCTTCATGTCCAGTTGTTCTTTATGGATAAATAGATTTTGGCTCTTTTTACTGCAATATAATTTGCAAGCATCTTCTGTTTATCTCTATATTGCTTTTTAAGGCTAAGGATCTCTTCCACCCTGACCTTCATAGTTGTTAGCTCACTGACTCTTTCCGCTATGGTATCTAGCTTCTTTAGCAGTCTGGTTCTCATGCTGAAGGTGTTGATCAGAGAACCTAAGATTCCCACAAATGCTAACCATGACTGCAATGGATTCAAGAAAAGGAGCTGGATCTTGTGGAAGAGGATATACACCTCGGAGAATATCCTTTCAGGTATATTTTCTTTATTTAACATTCTGATTGTTTTCATGTTGATCATGGGAGTCAGTGATAGAGCGTCTACATTTAGGAAAAATAAACATGGTTAAATGCTCAGAATAAGTTACCAATTGTAATTCAGCTTCTAAATCATGATAAATTTCACCACTGTAATAGAATAAATCAATTAGAGTTCTGTGCAGATGTGTGTAGAAGAAAAAAGCATTTTGTGGGAAACATCCACCACCCTATTAATCATGTACAGATATCTCTGATTAAATTGATGATAGCCCATATTAAACTCCCCAAATAATATTATTGGCAACACTGGTGAGACCAAAACTGAGTTAATCCAATTAATTGTGTATTCAACCAATCTGTGGCCCTTTTGAAGGTATGTATATATAAGGATCACTGATACATTTGTAATTGTAATTTCAATTATTAATAGTCTTGACTAAGATATATAGTTTTGCATACATTTGTAATTGTAATTTCAATTATTAATAGTCTTGACTAAGATATATAGTTTTGCATCTGTCTAATTTAGAGTTCTTCTTAATAATTACAGCTATGCCAGATGAGACTGCATTGGATGGATGATATATTAGGACCCCAGATTGGCTAAGAGTCTGGTTGATCCTTGCATTGGACTGCCAACAAAGTTTTGTTTCACTCAGGCAGACTATGTCCAGATAACTATTGTCTATCCATCTCTTGAGAGAATAAACTCTTTCTATGGAGTTTAGCCCTCTAACATTTCTCTACCAATTTTGATAAGCATTTAACTGATGTGGCTATATTGGTAGATGAAGTTGTGGTGCTTCCATGATATATTTAATCTGACCATCTTATAGCTTTCCCAAATCCAACAGAGTATAGAGATTTATAAAAGCCCACAAAATAAAAAGTCGGAAGATAAAGTTATAATGGTAAAAGTTATTAGCAAAAAAAAAAAAAAATCATTTAAAATTCTTCAACCAATTATCTGTAGGAATAGAAAAGAAAGGAACAAAGAATTAAAAATGGTACACATTGTTATAATTTAACAAGTGAGATATCTAAAAGTGTGTTTTAATCACATAAAAATCTTAGCTATATCTTAATTTGATTTTTCTATAAAACTGTTTTATTTGATTGCCAACATGTATATCGATGGAAAAGTTTTAAATCAACCCATAAGACAAATGTGTCTTTCAGGCATTTGGTAAATCTAATGAAGATCATTTTAAAATTTAGATAATTTCTCATCCGATAATCATAACTATTCATCTTTCACCTGCAACCATATTCAAATTGACAAACACACACACATATATAAATATAATATTTTAATGGTTAATATAGATGTCAATTAAATAGTAAATGGGATAACCACTCTCTATATAAAGTTAAATACACAGTCTAGATGTATTGAATGTGCAGCAATGAATCATAAGCAGTTCTGCAGACTGAAGGAAAACAAATAGCAAACCTGTTCAAGCTACTACTAAACGAATGTAACCTGATGAAAGATTTAATTTCAGTTGGGATGTAAGAAATGTTTCTATACACTATATATAACTCTTATAGCTATGGTACAGTTATTATCTCATACATAACAAAGTGAGTGATTGATCAAAAGAGGGCCTCTTGGGTTTTCATTCAGCCTGCATAACCAGTTATGATTGGTGGCTGCACATCAATAGACCCCTAGCCATGGATTTAACTTCATATATATATATATATAAATAACAGTAATCTCATCTACTAATTAATTTACACACACATACACACACACACATATATATATATTTGATATTCTTTGTTATAAGTTTGGTGAATGTATATATATATTCACCAAATTTATAACAAAGAATATCAAACCTTGGCTATATTTTATCATAGCTCATGAAGTGCTAATGTATAAAATTTATAAAAACAATATACAAATTCCTAGGCGTCATGGGAAATAAAAAATCAAGTAATGTGCCAATGATAACAATATGTTTAAAGAGAGAAAAGGAAATCAATAAAAAATCCAATTTCTCTTAGAGTAATATAGCAACTGAAGATCAAAAATGACAGACTGAGGAGGTCTGATTAAGGAATTATTAGGTCTCAAGTATAAACTGCATTTTGCAAAGGAAATGCAAAAGATAATATAATTAACCAGAAATAGTTATGAATTAATAGCAATCACATTAGAAAACAATGCTAGAGACAAGGTGAATGTGAAAAACAGCAAAATTAACAAATAAAGAGAAAAATTACTAAGGTATATAGGCAGACATTGATCTGAAGACAATATATAGAAAGTATGCATGTATTTATGTATGTTACTATAAAGCGATTAGCCTAGGCAATGGTTGGTTAGGAAAGATAAAGTACTAAAAATCGCAAATAATCTGGATATAATTGATGACATTTAATACAGCTACATACAGTTGTAGATCATTTTGAATAAAAAAAATTAGAGGCAATTGATTTCAAAAGTGAATATGCAACATAAATATACCCTCACAAATGCTTGAAGCAATTCAATATAAATAAAAATATGGAAATGATGATATATCAGATAAAATAGTGTAACAAAAATGATTCAACTTAATGAAAATACCAAGTGCAGATAATTCCCATGTATAACCCCTCTCCCAAATTCTCATTCTGACCAAGAATTAGATGAGGTTTATATAGACGCACATAATCTTTCATAAACAAATTCATTTTAGATTTATCATGGAATTATTTTCATGTCACAATTGAAAATGATTAAAAGAAAAGCATTATTATGGACACATTTGAATATGGCCACAAAAATAAGAACAGTCAGTCAGTTGTAATCAATGCTTTACTTGATGATTCAATGGTAACAATGCATAATTTCAATGCTCAACCTGGATGCTCATGTA
This sequence comes from Epiperipatus broadwayi, assembly GCA_028023455.1. Taxonomy (NCBI): domain Eukaryota; kingdom Metazoa; phylum Onychophora; class Udeonychophora; order Euonychophora; family Peripatidae; genus Epiperipatus; species Epiperipatus broadwayi. Next base: position 925,008 of record JAQFVV010000166.1, read on the forward strand.
TGTATGTTGTAATGAAAGTTTTTTGGTACTTGTATGTAATCTAGACAACCAAGCTCAAAGGGTGTTTTTTTTAATTATACAGTTTCAGGGGCATATAATAAAACAAAATGGCTAAAAAGAAGTGATGATATTTAATATTTCTAGTTTTATTTTTGTTTTATTATTGCTGTTTTTAAAAAAGACTTTTTTCTGCCAAAATTATTTATAATATTTCCACTTTATTTATTAATAATGAAATTTTGGAGCCTTTTAACTATGTTCATTTTAGAATGGATATTCTGTTAAAACAAGTTTTAACATTGTGTTGTCATGGGGAACATGTTTGCAGGTAAACAATCGTATTGTGGCCATTAACACAGACTTTTTGAGAAGGCAGGATCTCATATTTTTGAAAATACTCCACTGCATGCTATTCAGTTTGAGGATGAGTACAATTTTTAGCACTTTGACAAAATGATAGTGACAAAAGGAAAGATGCTGACTTTAGACAAACTACAAAAATGATTTGAGCATAATGACATTTAGACGTTATCATATAAATTAAAAAAAAAAATGAGTTAAGCCTTCTGAATGGAATTTACAATTGATTTATTAATTTTTTTACATCTAACAACTAACATATATTCACTAAAATAAAATTGAAAAAACAAAACAAAAACATAAATAAATACTGGTAGGCCCCTAAAATTGTATAATAAAAAAAGAGCTTCCGACTGTGGTTGTTCGGATTATTCACAAGTATCATTTTTTTAATCTTATTACAACATCTACTTATCATTCTGCACAAACACATACATTTAGAAATTTCATAATGTATATATATATATATATATATATATAACATTTGCAATACAAGCTTGTTAAATTAGATCATGTGACATATGACTTGATTTCTTTGTAAATATATTTAAGAGCTATATGAAAAAATATTATACCTGAAGGTAAGTATAGTGAAAATAGTAAATATAATATGTAATCATTGCTGACAGTGTGAGACTGTTTCCCATTCTCTTAAAATTTCTTTTGGCATATCGATTTAAAAAGTTATCTCATATATTTTAGTTAGCCATATCCATATATCTATCTACTGATTTTTAGAAAAAAATATAAATATCAAAAAAATACATTACAGCATTAAAAAGATAATTAAAAAAAGCACTTTAGACCAAATTATATATATATATTGATGGAAATATATTATTTATTCTATTCTACTTATAATAATCCTAAATACATATCAATTATTTAGGATAACCTCTATATAATGTAAAATTAAGAATTTTCCTTAAAAAAAGAATGCATTGTAAAATAATATAGTAATAATAAACTTTTCCTTGTTTGGCATTTAATAAAATTGAATATTTTCGAGTACCACAAAAGAAGGAAATATAGAGATGGAAAGAAACTTTTGAATGACATTCAATTTTCAAAATTATAAATAATACAATGAAATGTCAAAAAATGAAAATAAACCATTTTAAATATAAAATAAACAAAAAAAATATTGATTTCTTTTCCCTTTTTTTTCTTATTTAATAATAGAGGAAGAAATAAAAATAGAATGCAGATTTTATTAAAAAAACATAAAGACAATTGTATAAATAGAACACTGTACATAATGCTGAAATTTTATATATATATAAGTAAAAAAATTCTTTAAAAAAACATATAATTAAAGGGATATGAACTCAGCATTATACACATGATCACATACTTATAAAAAAGATAGCTGATCCCTGGGACAGATCATAACCTCCCACACATACAATCAGTTCTTGGTTTATGTTAAGGTAGCAACTCCTCAAACTTTAATAGAAGGCTTCAATCTTCTCACCCATCCAACTATTCAATCATCCATTCCATCGAAAACCAATGATGGAATGTTCAAAGCCCCTATTGGATATAATATTGTAGTCATACCTATGTAGACATTACATCAGTCTAATCCTTCATATTATCAAACCATAATGTATTCATATATATTAATAGAAGAGGTATGGGCTCAACTTATACTAAGATATAACGTAATTTGTTTATAATGAATACAAGTATATTATTTAATTTTTCAATAAATGCTGCATATAGTTACTTTTTGTGTTCTACAAATAACTTAGATAACTTACTATTTTAATTTTTCTCATAAATAACAACATTTTTATTAGTGCAATTCTAAAACAAACACTATTTTTGTGAATTTTTTTTTTTTTATAGATGTGTAAAACTTTTAACTAGGACTCTATGGGGGTAAAAATGTTTCCAACATTTTTTAGGAGTAGCAGTGAAGTAAAATTAATTCACCAGACTGAGCAAATGTGTAATGTTGAGATTTTTTTTTTTTACCAGACAATAATTGGATGACTAATTACAATTGGCTTTAGTACTGCTATCTAAAAAAAAAACAATATATCTAACACATTAAAAGTGGCTTAATTTTTCCTTATAAGTTGTAATAATCAGTTTTACTAGTACTAGTGGCTTACAACCCCAAATATCTTTTTAATAGAAAAAAATATTCTAATACTCATGCTAAACTGTGTATACTTTCTCACCTCTCAGTCTCAATATTAATAATTATATTCTCATTAATAAATTTGAACAATTAGTTAAATTTAATTAAATTTATTTTTTTTTTTTAAATTGTTTTAAAAAATATTAGCTGCCAATTTTTACTTTCATTTTCCCAAAGGAAGGACCACGGAGGTGGGTTGTCTCATGGTTCACAACACAGTAAATAAACTGTGTGTACATTGTAAGTTTAAAGAAAAGAAGAAGTGAACACAGACAAAAACTAAAAATGTAAGTACTTTAAAATCTAGATTGACTTAAATATTAATTAACTGAGAAATTATATTTCTCTATATTTTGAAACACTAAATTATTTAATAAAATAGTTTCTCTTGCTTGCTGATGCAAATATATCATTTAATTGCTGATTTTGACATAAATATAATTTTAATGTAAGAAATAAAGAAAACAATTTTGGAATAATGAAAGGTCTTTATTTTAACAGATATGTAATTATAAAAGTTTGTTCCAATATCTTTGTATTTAGAAGAAATTGAGAACACTTTTTTTTTATTAAAAACAATTTTTGAAACTATTTTTGCAGTGATGCAGGAAAGATAATGAACAACAATCATTATATGATTATAATCTCGTTTTTATTAATTAAAAAGGAAAAATATTTAGCTTTAATTAATCCTTCCTGCTTATCAATATGTCCATTGCTTAATATCTCTATAACATGATGGCAGTTTAACTATAAGCAGTATTAAGGAGAAAAGCAGTTGCTAGATATCTTCATGTTGATAAAGATGGGAGTTGTCCAAGAAGCATATGCAGAATTATTTTTGTGTCTGTTTATTCATAGCCCAGTGATGTTTAGAAGTCATCACTTGTAGTATTTAAAATTTATAAATTATAACAAATGAATCTAAGTTGATAATCACCAGCATTACTATATCTATCTGTTACTCTGAATATTTGAATCTATTAGTGAAGTTAATCTTTATACATACAAATCAGTGAAAAAAATGTGGATTCATTAAAGCATAGACAAAATAATTTACAGACAATAGAAAAATCATGTAGATGTTAAATATATAATGGTATTTTAATATATTAATTCCAGTGCTAATATGCTCCAATAAAAGCATATTTTTTTATTGTTTAAAACAGGAATGAGGAACCTTTTTTTCTGCCAAGAGACATTTGGCTATTTATAATCTTATTTGTGGGTAACACAAATCTATCAATTTAAAAATATTAGCCTACTGTATTTGATCAAAAATTTAATTAATTTACCTCTAATCAGTGATTCTGGACAACCTTTTCAACTGGCAGGCCAATTTTAACTTTCCCCATTTAAACAAGGGTCATAATTTTTTGTGCTTTAAAAATAAAGTAACATCATTATTATTGACTGTTCCACATTTAATTACAATTTATATGATTTTCCTTAAACCTATCTTCTTTCTTTTTATGTTTTAGACACCTTAATTCTACAGCAACAAGGATGCAGTTTTTGATAAACTCCCCTTCAGAAAATTGTTTCAAATTTTCTGCATTTTTTAAAAATAACTTACTCTCATATAATTTTCTAACTGTAAAAGAGGGTGGTAAATAAAGCATTATGTAACAGTAGTAAAGTACATGGATGAATTAATATTATATGGTTAATTTTCTAACTTATTGTACTTTTTATAAAAGATGTCATCTACTTAATGAAACTCTTTTTCAAGTTTTCTATTTTAATATTTCTTTCCCCCACTCCAATAAGTTTGTTGTAGCCAGAATGTTTGATAAATAGTGTCTCTTGATAATATGTTATTTTCAAATGCATATTCTTCTGTATCAATTTTTCTTATCTTATTTCTGTTGTCATCTTTAAAAAATAAAAATTAATAATAATAATTAAATTAAGGAAAATTCAAGTTTTATTTTTGTATTTGTCTACAAAAATCACTATAAAAACAAAGGAAATGCTCTTAGCATTGTAGATTAAATCCATAGTCAGATAGACCACACAAAATAGGCAATTTGTTAGAATATTGCACCTCTGACAAAATAAAGCAGAATTATTTAAAAGGATGGAGGGAGAAAAAGATGTAATTTAGAAAATAAATAGTTTACTTTACTTATCTCTTAATCCAATATTTGCATGGCACTATGTGTCTGTTTAAATAGAAGTTTTATACAAATCCATTTTATATATGTTTATAAAATGTCTCAAGGATGGATTGAGCATTTTCAAGGGAAACAGTTGTCCTACAGAATAGAAGATCCCCACTTCTGATCTAAAAGCAAGATAATTTTCACTTGCTTTAAAAAACAACAGAACTTCTGAATAAAACAGCTGAAAGTTGTTAATTAATAGAACTATGTTTGAATTTTTTTTCCAAGTTTTTAAAGTTGGAAAAACAAAAAGTTAAAACCTTGGAGAAGAAACACCAGATACTAGGTAAAGAATTTTAAATATGAGAGGACACGGACATGTGAAGTTTGCAAAAAAAAAAAAAAAAACAACTATACTATGAATACATTTTTTTGTTTGAGAAAAATGCTAAATAGAAATAAACGTAAAAACATATAAGTGAAGGAACAACAAAATTAGTTTATATTTTGGCTAACAGAAAAAAATGTAGTTAAAAATTGCAATGCTTTTAATAAATTCAACACAGAAAGTAATCATCAGGTAATAAGAAGTAAGATACATACTCACATGAGCACCATTCTTTACACTTACACAAGCTATTTACACAGAGGCTAAGATCTCCACACAGTAGTGCCACTCAGTGCAAGCCATAATAATCAGTGGATTCAGGAAGGCTTGTGCATAAAATCCTATCTAGTGCCTACTCATCCGCTATTCCCAGACTAGTTTCTAATTTGTGGCTTTCATCAGTGAAGAGCCTTGGATCTGAGAGGACTGCATCTAGATCTTAGGATCTAATGCAATCATCTAGAAGCCACATTTTACCTTATTAGCTAACTATAAAGTTTTTAGTCCAAAATAAAAACAGAATAATATTTTCAGTTCAACCTTATTAGCTTGTATAGATGTATAGATCTGACCTCAGTTCAGCATCCATACTTTTCACTGATGAAAGACAAGCTAGAAACTAGTCTGGGGATATTGGATGGGTAGACATAAGATAGGGATTTTATGTACAAACCTTCTGGTATACATTGACTATTCTGGCTTGCATTGAGAGGTGTTATTGTAGGGAGAGTTTGGCCTCTGTGTAAGATGTGTTAATGCAAAATTAAACAAATAAAAATTATTAAGAGTAATCAAAATTATTCCTAGCTTTCAAAAATAGTCCAATGAATTTAAATTGGAATTTGCAAATCATTTTAAACTATTAAGAGATTCTAAAGGTGATTTAGATTTGAAATGTGGGACAAGAGAATGTATCTATTAAGCAAAATGGAATATCTCGAGGTTTAGTAAAATGGTATAAAAACAGTTAATAACAATATAAAAAATATATTTGCATGTGCAAAGATTGGTTTACTTCCAAATATATTACAATAAATACTGTGATGTATAAAAAATAAGTATTTATCAATGGATTAGATTCTAAATTATTATATGTTAATTGCAGGTGGTTAAAAATCAGATAAATTATCTCTCCCGTTATATTTTACTTATGTTTGTACAATTTGAACACCATTTAAAAAATGAGGCATATAATAGACACCAGCTCTGAATAATGAATGGTAAGCAATGGTTGGCTTGTATATAGATAAGCTTGAACGATTGCTTTTTAGAATCTTTGCCAATAGGGGAGTGCATATCAATATCAATAAAACAGTATGTGTGAAGACCGGTTACTTCTGAATATATTACAATAAATATTGTACTGTATAAAAAAATAAATACTTAGAAATCTAAAAGTGTGAATTCAGCTCCTATGCTGGTCAGGTTAGCAACACCGAAAAAAGTTGAAGAATAACAACACTCAGTGTTTTGAGTATCTACTAACTTGTGTTATATTTGTGTGTTATTACTAATAGTTGTTTGAACTTAGAAAAGTTTAAATAAAGTTTAAAATTTTCTAGACATTCAACATTTAATAACAGATGATGGAAATAGTCCAACGTATTATCACATCTAAAATATCATCATCACACACCTACAGGAAGACATTTAAAAGAATAAACAATTATACTTGCAAGAATCTTAGTTTCATTGATAAATCTTTCTTATTTAAATAATACTATATATATATCATTAAAAATGAGTCAACAACTTAGACAATCCCAACACAAATAACAATCAACAATTTCAAACTGTTGTCAAGACAACCTCCTTTCAGCAATACCAACATATATAAATATATATATATATAGGTGGAATGGCTTTTAAATAGTTATCAGTAGGACAATGCTCGCACCAACATCTCCCTATAGCCAATAGTGAAATAGACGTCATATCTCATCAAACTAACCAACTTCTGGAAGCGAACGTTTAAATTTATTTTTCCTTGTTTTATCCGCTAGGTAAAAATAGTTAGATACCTATTTACTGACCGATAGTTGAACAGATGGTTGGATTGTCTATAGAGTGACTGCTTGAAAAAAAAAAAGGCTATACCTGCTTTAATAACTGTGCTAAGAGATCCTAACTATTGTATAAATACAGAAATACAAAGAGAGTAAGAAGCTATGTGAACGCAATCAATTTAATAAATGCTACATATATATGCATAGTTTTAAAAAATATTTTCATTGTTTGCTATTGTTTGAAAGCATACTTTTTTACATGAGGTTCCTGTAATTAATGCTTGGTTGTTTTAAAACCAATAATGAAAATGAAAGTGTCAAGTTACGTAACAACGATATTTTGATAGATAAACTGAGGTTCTTTTTTAAAAGAGTGATTAATCACCACGGAATTTAAAGGTAAAATTTTATAATACTGAAGCTGTTATTATAATAATTGCATCACATTCTATTAGACATTGTTTACAGATGAACGAATGGCTGTTGAACAGTTAATATTCATGAAAAGTGATCCAATCATATAAATATTTAAAATGATGTTAAGAGTTTACAAAGATTAAAATGTTACGTTCTGTGTATTCAAATATTCATTACTCCTTTTTCTTTTTTTAAATAAATTTATTAACAAAAAAAAAAACAATTATATACGTTTTTAAATTAATTATTTACATACAAGTTTCATATATATATTATAAATTCCTTCTAAATTAAATACTACTTAATTTTTTCCGTTTTTTATGGAACTCGCTCAAGGACAAACCGACTTTTTAAAATAATTTGGAATGCTAAGAAATAAAATAAGCTAATACAACATTAAAAATTTAATGTGATTAGTTAGTTTTATATATGATGGAAAAATACCGAATTTCCATATTTATTATGTAACTGTAGAACGCCGCGATTTTTCCTCTGTTTTACAAATTACTTTTAAATATATGATTTGCTCAGTTTGAAATATTTTTAAAATAATTACTTTTAGTAATGAATAATTTTTATTAATCATTCATTAGACTAGATATTATCCATTTAATAAATAAACCAGTCCCTATTTGCGAGGGGTGGTGTAGTAAAATTAGACTATAGAAATATTATTCATTAAGTGGAATGAATAACTAATAAGTTATTAATATACTTCCATTAAGTGATTTGTGACAAAGTTGTGAGGGCATCAAGTTTGCACTTATCAAATAATTTGTAGTAATTGGCTATCTATATAATGAACAATGATAAAATCATGTGTAAGAGTTTGTGATCTGGGCCAACTGATGAGTGCTGGTTCAGCATGAAATATGCATCTTGGGGATCATACATCTTTTTCCCATATCTTCAGTAATATGTTTATGATTACATCCCTCCTCAAGAGATTAAAAGTTGATAACAACCAGTTCCTACCTTGTGTGAGAGTGGTCTAATGAAAATTACACCATATAATTACTTTTTGTATTTATATGTGTATAAAGCATTGGTGGCCTAGTGGTTAGCATAGCTGCCTTCCAAGCAGCTGGCCTGGGTTCGCTTCTCGGTCAACACATTTGACATAGGGGGAAAAAACTTAGAACAAATCATAAAAGATTTATATGATAAAATTTAAATATTTACTAAATCATAATTTTATAATTACTGTTTATCGATTTATATAGAGGTAAACCAGTTTTTAATTGAATAGTCCAGGCCTTTCCTCCAATCTTTCTTTAGGTACAGTGAGAGAGAATACTTTCCAGGCTTAATAATTTCTAGATTGCCTATTCTTGTTATAGTCATCTAAGAACAGCTAGATATCCACTTACTGACCAATAGTGAATGATTACCTGTGTTACCTATGGATTAGCTACTTGAAAAAAAAATCACAAGTTTCTTGAAAAAAAATTCAAATCTGAACCCAGGACATAAACAGGTAGAAAATGCATGAGTTTTGTTTATATTTGAATGATTATGATTTGCAATCATTAATTATGTGAAAACAAATTATGGACAAATTTACGTTTTACAATTGTTAAGACATATTTGAATAAAAATTGTAAGCTTTAGAATTTTACTATTTCTTATTATAAATATTTCTATATATTAATTGAATTTTGTAATCTCTAAAATTATTTTTATTACTTGACAGACATAATTGAGTAAGTTATTTTTAGCATTTGTTTTTTTTTTAATGTACATAATTTTAAAACTACTAAATCATCACATTATCACCATTTCCTGTGCTTACACAAGATGTTAAAATAGAATCAAACCTCCATACAGTAGTGTCACTCAGTGCAAGCCAGAGTAATCAATGGATGCAATGAGGCTGGTGCATAAAATCCCTATTTACTGTTTACTCATCTAATATCCCAGACTACTTTATAAATAAAGAGCCTTGGATCTAGATGCAATGCTCTTAAATTCAAGGCTCCTCACTGATGAAAGCTACAAGCTAGAAAGAAGACTGGGGATATTGGATGATAAGATACTAGATAGGAATTTTATGCACAAACCTTCTTGCATCTATTGACTACTAAGGCTTGTACTGGACAGTACTACAGTATGAAGAGTTTGCTGCTTATTGTAGAATTTTTACAATTTTAATAAACGATTTTCCTGCTCCCAATTTTACATATTCACTTTGATTGCATCACATTTCTCAATACTCATTAAAAATTATTATTAAGTACTTAAAAATTTACTCAAAAATTTCAGATGAACAAATTTCAAATCTTGGATGCATGTACACACATGTAAAACTATCATACATACCATATAAAGGTACAGACAAGTACACAGATAGTAAGTTCAGTGTATTGGTACATATGTAGCAATAGATGGTGTTAAATAGATAAAGAGACTAGGCAGTTTAATTATTTGTAAATAATTTACACTTTAGCAACAGTCTCTTTAACATCTTTTACAGAGAAATAATGAAAAAGCTCTTATATACTAGAATAGTTAACTACCAGTTTGGGATATGGGGAGGTGAATGCTTTTTCTCATATATTATTCTCTAGATAATAACAGTTGCATCTTCACTTATCATTCAATAATTGCATGGCTAGTTGGTTTAGCTAAGGATCTGCTACCTGAAAAAGTTCAAAATTTGCCCATATGTTCAGAAGTTCTAGATATGTGAAAAGAACATATTTTATTATATTTAAATTTTTCATTGTGGATATGACAGGTAGATAAACTAATTACTATATGATGAGTTTCTTCATTTGTGTAAAATAGCAGTAGAATAGATGCTTATCGCTAAACAATATCAAAATGACATTTATTATTTACAAGGATTTTACAATGGTTTGCACATTATTGCTTTTTCAATGAATAAATAACAAGCATCAATGTAGTTTACTATTCAATTAAACCAATAAAATACCTTGCACTAGTTGTATAATGATAGGGAGACACAAGAAAACTCTCCCATATGCATGATTTGTCTTGCATGTATCATATTTTTAGAATGTACCTTACTAACCACTTTAAATTTTACTTTTAATTTAATATATTATTGTGTTTTTTTTGTTCTTTACAACCATAAGAAATAAATAGAAAAGTCAAGATAGAATGGAGTGTATTTAAAGAAAGTTATTTGCTGTGGTTAAAAAATGGAAGCATTTTGATTCATGCACTTAAACTATGGTAACAATCAAATCTTAAGCTATCAAAAATCTCAACCTGTAGTCAAGGCAACTTCGTTTAATAAAGATGGTGTGGATTTTGAATTTTAAATTGTATTGTGACTAACACAAATGAATTTAATAAAAAAACAAGGGAAAAGAGAAGATTTAGGATATTATTAAAAAAATAAGATAAAAAACTAAGAATGTAAGTATAAAAGGACTAGGCATATGGAAGAAAAGATAATAAACAATAAATTAAGCTAGTTCTCAAATAACTTAAAGTATGTTTTATGAAACTATTTGGTGTTGGTCTTTATGGAAAAGAAAGCGCTTGTGATCATCAGTCTTAATAAAATATTTTAAAAAGAAATTTAATTTACATTAATTAATCATAATTTTTAAAAAAAAATAAAGCAATTTTTTGTTCATTTTGATAATTAACACTAATTAAGGTCAAAAAATATGAAGAGATGGTGGAAAAATATATAGTTTTTCCCCTTGTAAATCACATTATTAACTGACAGATGTACTAATCAATATATGATGACTAGAGTCAAATCTTTTTATGGTCTACTATCTGTGCTGGAAAAATACTGGGAAGTTATTTTTAAATGTAAATTTTGGTTTACTGTCAATTTAGATTTGAAAATGCTACTTGATCGATTTTTAGGATGAACACTTAATTTAAATCATAGATCACTTTACTGTGGATGAGAATTGTTAAAAAAATGAAAAAGGTCTTGTGATTATTACATCTACTTCTTTATACCAGTTTTGCTAAGCCTGAAAAAAATAAATTTCTTCCCTCTATGATTATATAAAATTAGTCACGACAGTTCTGAATCTATCAGAAATTGAATTTAAAAAACCATCACTATTTTCAAACCTTATCAATCCACTGCAATACAAAAGTCTATTAATTTTAATCCAGTTTTGTAATTTAAATTTTCTTTTTTCCATATATCTTGATAAAAAAGAATGTACATTTAATTTATCAATCTCACAAGTTGTTTGTTTTCTAAATGTTTTACAATTTATAAACTTTTTAGATTTAATTAAAAACTTTATTTCTTCATTTTGGACCATCTCTTCTACATTCTCAGTACAGCTTTAGTTCAGCCTCATCATTCTTTCAATATTGACAGTGCTTACAACAGTTCTTTCATATACACTTTAATGCAAACAAATTTTCTTAAAAACTTATTTATTTTCCTTACAGTTTCAACTGTCCAGCAGTCTCCATCAGAGCTCTATGGAACCATAGAGTTCTGATGAATACTGCTGGACAGTTGAAACTGTAAGGAAAATAAAGAAGTTTTTAAGAAAATTTGTTTGCATTAAAGTGTATATGAAAGAACTATTGTAAGCAATATATATGTGAGTATATGAAGATATGCAAAGAACATGAAAGAGAAGAATAAGAGAATACTGACTGTGATAATTGCTTATTCCTTCACCCATATATTTTATTTTTGTTCCTTTATTAATCTCATATAGTTCTCTATACTCCATTGTATGGTTTTTAATGTCTGAATTGCCCATTTATTAAGAGTATATATCTTTTATATATATGAGAATGTATTTATTAGAAATTCTACTTCATGTACATGGATATCCATCATAAAAACACTACAATTAAGATTATTTCTATGTTTAAAATCATTCTATAATTAGTCAAAAATATTTATAATTGTTGATCTGTTTTAGAAGTCTTGTTTTAATCTTATAATTTTGTTTTCATTTTTGGATCTCTAAAGCAGTAGCAGTATTACTACTAGTAATAGTAGAGGTGGTAGTAGTAGTTGTAGTAGTAGTAGTAGCAATAGTTGTAGTAGTAGTATTAATATTTAAAAAAACATAACTGTCAAAATCTATTTGATTTTAAAATGTCAATTTTATATTTAATATGTTTGATTGCCATTTTTATTTAATTTTTTTATATATACAAAACTTTCTTTATATTCTTCATTACTATACAATCCTTTTGCAGAATTATTTCACATACTTCATGAAGTTGTGCTTGTTTTTAGTAATCATGCCATCACTTTTTATTGCTAAACTATAATAGGTTTTCTTTTAATGCCAAAAGGCCATTTTATTTCATTGAGAGTTTTACCATTTTATATAATTCTTTGTATTTCAAATTATATTTACTTCTGAGTTTATAAATCCTTTTTAATGACATTTTTCAAAATTTTAAATATTTGGTTCCAAATACTTATGTATAAATTAACACACTATACAGGCTTAAACTGGCATATATATGTAGTATATGCAGGATTCAAACTCAGACTTTCACTCAACCCTCAACTCTCCTTGCCATCTCATATTGCTGAAACAATCAGGTGGGTATGCAATATGAGATAGCAAGGAGAGTTGAAGGTCATGTGAAAGTCTGAGTTCGAATCCCTCATACAATACTTATTTATAATTATTTTGATACCCTTTCCCATTTTGCACACATTTACTGTAAACTGTTGTCTTTCATTCCTGCTATATATAAAGTTGCTATTTCCTTTTTTAAATGTATCGTATAATATTCGTTTTATTTAAGTCTGAGACATCTTCAAAGTTTTTCAATATTTAAAAAATTAATATTTCAAAGTCCTAGTTAAAAGTCCTCCAAATAAAGCTGAAAATTAGATATATTTATCTTTATTACTATCTTATTTAAATTATAGCGGTTGTCTCTTTAATTTTGTATTTATGCATATCTTATAACTTATTATTAAGCATATTTGTAGACTTGCTGCCAATAAAACTATAATATATTATGGCTTAGCTATTTTTAATCACTTTTATATTCCTATTATTTTTCTTTTTTCTCCTATTTTACAAATCTAAGAATTCTTTCTATTCTGCCTGCATATTTAAATATATGGGCCACACTTTCATCTTTCAAACATTTTTTTTTTTAAATTGCAAAATTAAAAATCTTTGAAGAAAAATTTTAAAATGTTAACTATATTGATCTAAAAGTTCCTCTTCAGAATGGATCTTTTAAGTCTAAACTTTAAGTTGAGCAACGAATCCTGCTACACTGTGTGATATATTATCACTTTCACAGTACTCTTTTCAATTCTAAATATGAATTAATTGAATTTAGTATCTTCCTTTAAGTTGAATAACTAATAGTGATACTCTGTGTAATGTATTATAAGTGTTCATAATGTTATTTTTCCATTTTATTTGTAGTTCCAATACATAGTAAAGTATATATATATATACACTTTTCAAATTATTACTTTTTCATATTTTTTTCTAATTCCTTGAAGTCAGACCACACTAATTTAATATTTTATACTTATTTCACATTTATATAACTGTCCTTTACTTAAAATTGACCTAGTTGTAGATTACTATATGAAAAGTAATCATTGAATGTCAATTTAATCAAAGGTTTTTGTAACATTTTCTGTATTTAATCGCCAACTGCTACTTTTGCTGACAATTTTCCAACCTCTGATAATTGAAACACACAATTTACTTTTTTCTAATTTATCACAAGTATAAACATAAGCAAAAAATGCACTCTCTCACACAAATAACACTCCTTTATAAAAAATAAAAAAAACTCAAATTATGTCTCAAAAACGATCCAATCTTCTGATAAAAAAGACCAATGGGTTTATTGCTTCAACCTAAAGTCCAATATTCTACCAGAATGCTATCTACTTTAATTTACTAGATGAACAGGTGCAATAATATCTTATCGACTTTAGAAAATTGTTTTCTTGAGTTTTTTTATGATCTCAGAGAGAAATCAATTGCAATGAGGTTTGAAAAATAACTTTATGCAAAAAAGTCAGGATTTTATTGAATAATCAAATTACAATACTTATATATTTTATAAATTAAACAGTCAAATAGTTTAAATATGTTATATATTTGTCATAGAAATAATTTTGTATTTTATTTGTCATTATATTATTATAAAGATTTTATAAATAGAATTCAAAGCTTTTTTAAAAATTATACTGCATATTTTATTATATATATATAAATCACAGCCAGTACTCAAAATAAACCAATAGAATATCAGCAGTCTGTTGTTAAAGCAACACTTGAAATATAAATGGTGATTTATTTTAGACATTGAATGTAGTAGTGTGGTTTAAATATGGTAACCAATTATCTATATAATATGGTTTATTAATATATATTAATATTAGCTTTATTATTTATATAATTGGAGTGCAGTTTGAAAGATGTAATTGACTATTCATTAGTCTGTTTAAGAACAGGTTATATTTACCTGTTTAAAGAGGATTTTTAGCCTCTTTGTATAAATAATTTCATGTTCTGTGGTCAAATTGCAATCTTTAGGGTCAATATAAGCATATCAGATCATAAATAAAGGTGGACTTCCACTTTTATTGTTAAAAGGAGGTTGCCATGACAGCAGATTAAGATTGTTGATTGTTATTCAATGAATTTACATTTATAGACCTATCTAATCTTGAGCACTATTTGCTTTATTGTTTAAGTAATTATTGCTGGAATGTAGTTCAAAAATTATAATTCATCATTTGTTAGTCTGCTTTCAGAACAGGTTATATTTACCTGTTTAATGAGGTTTATTTAAACTTCTTTGTATCAATAATTTCACTCATTGTGATCATGTTACAATCTTTAGAGTCAATGTAAACATATAAAATCATAAATGAAAATGGATTTCCACTTCTCTTGTTAAAAGAAGGTTGCCATGGCAACATATTGTGATTGTTGATTGCTATTTATATTGGTCTGCTTTAAGTCTTGACTGCTTTCAATGAATTTATAATATATTGTACCGTTACAATAGGTATAGATAGTTTAGGAAGGCTTGGATAAGTAGTTACATTAAAAATTTTTAATGTAGGTCATTTTCTAGCATATAATTTTAATGTTATAGATAGAGAGGGTTCAAACTCAGTAGACAGGAGCCTATAAAGATATATTAGATAGTTTGGACTCATTTTGAGATTAATTAAATATAAAATGATAAAAGTTGTTTAAAAGATAGTATTAATTTTAATTTATTATATTTAAAAGATACTATATTGATAGAATAGCTTAATTATAGCAGTAAATGTTTTATAAGAGCTTTGAAAGCGCTAAGCCTTAAATAAATTTAGTAATATATATAAGTTCTTTAAGAGCGTTATAAGTGCATAATTATTGATATTATAAGTTTATATATTATAGGTTTAAGATAATTATTTTTGTTTAAAATATTATTTAAAAATAGTTATTTTAATATTAGTTTAAAATGTTCTGAAAGTATCACATGATTAGAAATGATTGTATGAATATGTGTGCTTTCAAAAAGATAGGGAAAGAAAGCTTTAATTTTAGCTTGTTAACAAAAATTTGATACATAATAATGTGTAACAAATATTAAGTGTAGAGATAATATTAGAAAACTAATAATTAAAAATTATTATTTTATCTAAGTGTAATATTATATTCTAAGTCAATTTTAGGTTATTAAAATATTAAAAATTATTTTAACAAGGATATATAGTTTGTTTAGATAAAATATTTAATATTTAAGATATTAAATAATTTGATAATATTTAATATTGATGACACACAGTTTTAAAACTTAATTTTAAAAATGATATTGATGTAGTTATGTAAATTAGAAGATTTTTACAAAACAGTATTGACCAATAAAATTATTGGATTAAGACCAGTATAAAAGAGAGGCTGAAGCCAGTCGAGACAGTGATTTTTTAGTGATATAGTGATTTACAAATTTGGATTAAGACAAATTTAGTTTGAAATTTATAACTATATATTTTTTATATTGTGACAGTAGTAATGTCTTTTAAATTATTATTGTATTTAAAAGTGTTTTTGAAAAATATAATTAGAATAACTATTTAAATAATGGTTCATTAAAACACCACATTTTCCTGACAGTCTATTCTTACTTTAACTTAGCTAAGGACCTCAATAATTCAATGGAATGCAATAGTAGTTACTTAAATATTGGGATAAAGAACCACAAATGTCAAGGAATATATAACAAGATGAGAGATTTATGTAAGAACTTTGAAATTTG
The DNA here is from genome assembly GCA_028023455.1 of Epiperipatus broadwayi. Taxonomy (NCBI): domain Eukaryota; kingdom Metazoa; phylum Onychophora; class Udeonychophora; order Euonychophora; family Peripatidae; genus Epiperipatus; species Epiperipatus broadwayi. Next base: position 941,661 of record JAQFVV010000166.1, read on the forward strand.
TGATTTATCTGCATGTTGCTTATTTGATTTTTCATTCTACATACATGATTCACAGAAATTAATAATTTGAAATATTACTTATTTGGCACATGATTCTTAAAAATTACTTAGATATTATTTCTATTATATTTGATTAAGTAACAAAGTATATTATTATTATTTTGTAGAATATATGATCATTGGTAATTAGTTTAAAATGATACATACCAATGAGAGATTTATTTGATATTGCCACAATATTCAAATACATTATATTTTATGAATGCCTCATTAAACAAATAAAGATTGTACAATGTTTACTTAAAATCTCATTATATTATTTATGTTTTATTGCTAAACTTTAATCATTAAATAGATTTAATGTTGAGTGAGGGTCATTAAGTTATTTTAGTTGCTTATTGTTGCTATTATTTTGTAAGAGTAGTTGGATATCATGAAAAATCCTTTATCATATTTAACTACTGGGTGTTAATTTATTCATTTATTTTGTTATTAGTTTGTTAGAAATGAACCTGAGATTATTATTATTATTTTGGAGAATTGTAAAATTTTCAAATGAAAGATGATGAGAAATTATTAGTTATGGTTAAATGTCCAATTAGTATTTTTATTAAAGGAATATTAAGTAATTTATTATTTTTGTAACAAATTTATAAATCATATTAAGACATGAGAGTATTACATGGTAGTTATGTTATGTGAATTTGGTGGGGTAATAGTCTTATGCCATTGGGAATGTATCTTTTTGGATGTGTTGTCAATGTTGAAGCCAGTGTACCTTACTGAACATCTCATATTAAGAGTTTCATAATTATATTTGTTATTTTGATAGAGCCATATTTTATTTATAATATTGAGCAAGTTTATAAGTTAAATTTAGTATTGAAACAAATAGATTGAGTATTATAGTTGTAACCATGATTATTTATGTTGAATTTAAGTGTTATAGTATTTTCTTATATTTAGTTATTGAAAAATATTGTTTTATTAGATACTGTATGTTAGCAGTGTATTTTCATGTTAATTGTCTTGATACTTATTGTTTACGTAATGTAACTGTAGTTCAATACTGTTATGTCTCAGTTAGCCAGATTCTTTTGTTCAGTGATTTTTCTTTAAGAAAGAGTACAATATATATATATATATATATATTACACCCCCCCCCCAATAATTGCAAACTACTGAGAGCAATATTACTTTACAACCTACCTTTACAACAAAACAACATATTTTCCAAAGGCAAATTGAAATACTTCATGTTATCATTGTTAATACAGGCAATGCCAATAAGTTAAAGTCTTATAATACTAACCTGCCAGCATCTGTTGATTTATGTAGAAATGCATCTTAAAATGTATTATTCATTTGATTAATGTATATGTGGAGAAAATACAAAATTATAAATATATATGTATATATTATTCAATTATTATAATTGGAAGGGATTTGAACTCAGTTTCAAGCTCCCTACAACTTTCAACTCCATCTTACACAACTGATACACATGACCATATACATGTGGAAAAGTTAAATGATCTCCAATATATATATATATATATATATATACAATATATATATATATATATATATATTTCATGCTGAACCAGCATTCATCAGTTGGTCATGTGTATCAGTTGTATAAGAATGAGTGGATAGTGTATAGGAAGTTGAAAATCTACATTAAGTACAGAAAAGACAATATACATGTATTTAAATATTATTCAGATATTACTAATTTTCTTCTTTTCTGAGTCAACATATTATCTCATAATTAATGAATATACAGAAAATATTTTTTTTAAATATTCGGCTTTATTACTGCCTAGCATGCTTTATATATTCATTAAAAAGCATGTTAGGCAGTAATAATGCTGAATATTAAAAAAAAAATTTTTTTTTTTCTGTGAGTACAATCATTAATTACCAGATATTATATAAATATTAATGTATAATTCATTTATTAACATTAATTTGAAAAAATAATTATTTGTAAATGGTATTAAGGGGAAAAACATAAATTCAAAATCTATTTAAGTAAGCCTTTTATTTTTAAATTGTTAATTTGTCTGGATACACATTGACTATCTTAGCTTAGATATTATAATTTACATTTAGATAAAGTATGTTGATGCAAAAAAAATATTGGCTTAAGTATAAAATATTAAATGAATTATAATTTTTCAGCTCATTAACTTGAATAATTTACTGTCAGTAAGATGCATTAAGTGTCCCGTAACATATTCAGAAAGTATGAATATTGACATAAATGAAGTTAAACTGAAGACAGACGCATAGAAACAAACATATTCAATATGTATAAATATTTAGACAAACTGATATATATATATATATATATATATATATATCAGTTTGTCTAAATATTTATATATATATATATATATATATATATATATATATATACACATGAATGTGAGACTGTAATTTTAAAATATCTTTTAGAATGACAATAATTTTTGTTTATCGGAGTTCGTTCTAACATTTACTTAATGTGATTATCGCCACAGATGTATATTTCTTCAAGTATTAAATATAATTCAAAACTAAGTGAGCATGTTGTATTAAGAAAACAAATTTGTCAAACTTATTAACTATTTTCTACAAGTCTAAATTTTTCATGATTTGAGATAAATTCAATTTACAAAACTGAAACCGTTATAAATTTTAAATAAAACAGAAATACAGCAGAAAAAAAAGACAACTATAAATTATTTTATGGTTAAAGGTTTTTTAAAAATCTTTAGAATAAACTACCCATATGAATAAATATGATGACAGAAAACATCATGTGTGCATAACATAGGCATATGATAATATAAAACACAAATACATAATATAAATATAACTAAAGACTTTTTAGAATGGTAGAATCTATTAATCACCTGATCTACAGTTCAAATATAAAATTGAATAAAATTTAGAAAGAAATTATACTCCAATAAGATTAGGATTTTTTTCAGGTAGTTAATCCATAGCCAGTACAGTTAACCATAAGACGCTGATCAGTAAACAAATATCTAGGCATTCTTATTTTGAAATAAAACAATTTAAATCTTCCATTGGCTGCTTTTTCTAGTAGTGAACTATTCAAAGACTTATTTTTTTATTTTTATAGAAATAATTATAATTCTAAGGAGAAAGGAATCAATCCTCCACACATGTGACTTACTATAATATTCAATTAGCAATGCTAAATATGAGTAAACTCTCAATCCAAGTCATAACTTTGAAAAGATAAGAATGACTGTCTAATCTTTATACATAAGTGCAATTATATAGGCCAATCTTAAGCATTTTACATGAATATATGGATTTTAAATATGAGTAAACTTTGAAAAGATAAGAATTGCTGTCTTATCTTTGTAACTAAATGCAATTACACAGGCCAATTTTAAGCAACTTTGGAATGAGAACATGAAGATATAGATGTTAAATATGAGTAAACTCTCAATCCAAGTTCACAAATTAAAGATCTTGAAAAGATAAGGATTGCTGTCTTATCTTTGTATCTAAATGCAATTATATAGGTTAATCTTAAGCATTTTGAAATGAGAGCATGAATTAAATTATTCACTTTATATCCTATTTGCTATGTGTCAATATTAGAAGATGTTATACTTAATGTAAATAATCAAGAAATTTTTACTAGTATAGCATCAAAGTGTAATTCTAAGAAGGTAATCAACCATCCATGGACACTATAAAATATCTTAAGTTTTGCCTATTTAAAAACTATAATATCAAGTTATATTTTTAATATAAAATAATATATTCAAAGCTATAAATAGAATAATATAATATAAAAAGTAAGAAAGGTAGGAAAATGCAATGCTTAAGAGACAAAGAAGCATCTAAATGCTGAAGTTAATCATAATATACAATAAAATATGTATTAATAATTGCAAGGTCAGTCACTGATTAGTATCTGATATCAAATATGCCAAAAAGTATGTAAGTTATTGAATTACTATTGGACTTGTAAAAAAAAAGCCATTTTAAAAATAAATAATTGTATGTATTTAAAGAAATACTATGTTCTCAGTGCTCAAAATGGACCAATTTAAAACTAATGAAGTTTATAGTATAAATAATCTGAAGCAATAATTTTTTTAGCTATATTTTTATATATGACACACACCATTTTCTTGTTGTTGACTTAATGTTAATCAATAAAAATAAATGTTTAATATTGATTTTATAATTAAATGATAATGGTATTTTTCTGAATAATAATAAATATTTGCACTCAAGAAAAATAAAAGATTTACTGAACTGAAATAAAACTTAAATGGTGTTTATTATTTTTTAAAAAAAACTAAATTTACATTAAAAAAAAAGAGATTTACAAAAATATGAAAGAGCAACACGCACACACACATATAGTAAAACCTCAAAACTATTGATTGGTGAGTTCACTTTTATATAAACGTTCTGCATTCAAATCATATGAAACTTAAAATTTCTTTTTAAAGAGGTTATGAAGTCTGAGAAAGTCTGTGATATTTTTCAAGTAGTTACCTCATAATCAATCCAGTTAGTTATTCAATTATTGGGCAGTAAAAGGTGTTTAATGATTAACAGGTAAACAGTCTCCAGTTAATCTATTTTAAGTTGATTGTATTTGTATGAGAGCACTTACTCTAAAATAAAAGTATGATAGATATATTATAATGCATCCATTATTTTGGTCAGGTAAATATGATACTTCTACAAAGGTTAAGCTCATAACTGATTAGTTTACACTAAATACAGACATTAAAAATGCCTGAAAAATTCAAAAATAATTTTTCTATGTACGTTTTTTTTTTATGATTTGGACTCAAAGTTAAATCTATGGGTCAACAAAATATTAAGTAATTTCTAAACTTTTGTTTAAGGATTTTTTCACTTATTTTTTTTTTTAAATATATAAAAAAAATGTTTGTTAGCTTTGTCTGCTAATCCAAAATATCTTACACAGGTCAGAATATTGTGCATGTTTTTGTTTTTTTTTGGTATTTAAAGTTATTAACATAATTCTCAAAACAATCACAGTTTTCCAAATACTATATTCAAAGTAAACTTTTATTTCATCTTTCTTTAATTTGGAAAATTCCTTATCTCCAGGTTAACTATTTTCAAATCATTTCTTTAGTATTAATTTAAAACAAAGCAAAAATCTCCATGCAGTAGTGCCATCTTGTGCCAACAAGAGCAATCAATGGATGCCAGAAGGCTCGTGCATAAAATCCCTATCTAGTGCCTACTCATCCAATATCCCCAGACAAGTTTCTGGTTTGTGGCCTTTGTCAATGAGGAGCCTTAAGATCTGAGAGCACTGCACCCAGATCTTAGGATCTAATGCAACCCTCTAGCAGCCACATTTTAACTCTACTTAACTACAAAACTATGAGAAAGAAATTGAAAACACAATAATATTTTCAATCCAAGCTCAATAGCTTATATAGTCATATGGGTCTGAACTCAATTCAGCACCCATACATTTTAGTGACTTTGGCTCTTTAACAACCATAGCCACCACTATCCTATTAGGCAGGATTGGTGTTAAACCACTAAACATCACATGATCAATATATCATACTAGCACATAATTGTTATTAAACAATTCAAAACAAAGCAAAAACTCTCCATACAGTAGTGCCATCTTGTGCCAACAAGAGCAATCAATGGATGCCAGAAGGCTTGTGCATAAAATCCCTATCTAGTGCTTACTCACCCAATATCCCCAGACTAGTTTCTGGCTTGTGGCCTTCGTCAGTGAGGAGCCTTGGATCTGAGAGCACTGCACCTAGATCTTAGGATCTAATGGAGGGGTCCCCAACCTTTTTGCACTTAAGAGCACATTCTATAATACCGGTCAGGTGGTGGGCACCATTTATTTTTTCAACCAGGTGGCAGGCACCATTTATTTTTTTCAATGTAAATTTATAGTTGGATATTGTTAATAATACACATAATGTACAAAAAAATATTTGTTTCAAAAATAAAATTTTAACATATAATTAACGTTTATATTTTTACGCTGTAAAGGTATAGTATGCCCTACAATTTGATTACAATATAATACAATTATTTTAAAAATTAAATTTATTTGTATCAGATAAATAATTTTTTATCGTGTTTGGATAGCGGCGGGCACACGTAAAATGGTCTGCGGGCACCAGGCATAGGGTTGGGGACCCCTGATCTAATGCAACCCTCTAGCAGCCACCATTTAACTAGAGGGTTGCATTAGATCCTAAGATCTAGGTGCAGTGCTCTCAGATCCAAGGCTCCTCACTGATGAAGGCCACAAGCCAAAAACTAGTCTGGGGATATTGGATGAGTAGGCATTAGATAGGGATTTTATGCACAAGCCTTCTGGCATCCATTGATTACTCTTGTTGGCACAAGATGGCACTACTATATGGAGAGTTTTGCTTTGTTTAGAATTGTTTAATAACAATTATGTGCTAGTATGAGATAGTGATCATGTGATGTTTAGTATTAATTTACTTATATTTTGCACACTGTATAAAAATATCACACACATAAAATTTTATCTCAAGTCTTTTCTAATGCCTGGATCATAAAAGAAATGAATTAGTAGCACAAGATTTCTTTGACTTATAATAAGAACACAATTAACGGAATTAAGATTTTGTTAATACATATCCACAATTTTATATAAAGAGCTTGCAGGTAAGCTCTTAACAAGCTTTGCAGAATATCCCCAACCCCAGACCTGTTTCTGCTACTGGCTTCATCAGTGATATGATAAGGTATTCAAACATTAGATTAAAAATACCAGGACAAGCCCAGCACTTTATCTAATGGATAACTATTAAGTAAAAAATCTGAAATTTTCAGATATTCATGTCTTTCAATCCAGCAATCTAACTTAAATAGTCATATGGGACTGAACCAAGTTCAGATAAAACATATATTAATAGCTTTAGCAATATAAAATTGCCAAAGCCTTAACATCAAAAAGTAAAATTACAAAAAAAAAATCAAGTCGTATGTCACATGACCTAATTTAAGAAGCTTGTATTACAACTCTTATATTAGGTCATGTGACATATGACTTGATTTCTTTGTAATTTTACTTTTTGCTATTAAGGCTTTGGTGATTTTATATTGCTAAAGCTATTAATGTATGATGTATCTGAACTTCGTTCAGTCCCATATGGCTAGTTAAGTTAGATAGCTGGATTGGAAGACATGAATATCTGAAAATTTCAGACTTTCTAATTAATAGTTATCCATTAGATAAAGTGCTAGGCTTGTCCTGGTATTTTTAATCTAATGCTTGAATATCCTAGCAACTCACTTAGGAAGCCAGTAGCAGAAACCAATCTGTGGTTGGGGATATTCTGCAAAGTTTGTTAAGAGATTATTTGTGAGCTCTTTATATAACATTTGTAATACAAGCTTGTTAAATTAGGTCATGTGACACATGAATTTATTTCATTGTAATATTCACAGTTTTAAAAATGAATTTTTATTTTTTTTTAAAAAGTTATTTAGAATTTTGTAAATAAAAAATTGTATTCATTCTTCATCATTTTAAGACCTTAACCAGAATTTTTTTTTAGAGTGACAATTTAAAAATGAATTTGTGATATTATAAAAATTAAGATAGTAAGAATCAAGAAATTGAAGTGGGTTTCAGCTCAACATATTGCTAGAAGAGATGATAATGGATGAACAATTGAAATCTTAAATTGGATTCCAAGAGACTGTAAAAGATCCAGAAAGAGACCATGTGAGATGGAGGGATAAAATAAGAAAGTGTGCTGGTGTGATATGGAGAAGAGAGGCTAGAGATCAGAAAAGATGAACTGAACTTGAAGAGACTTTCATTCTGCAGTGGGTTGAAAACAATGGTGATGATATTATAAATGTAAAATTAATAGATAATATAATTTTTTTACAATTAAAAGAATTTATGAATGCATCACAAATATAGACACCTCTCAAATAAATTCTTCACATTTTAGTATTTATGTATTTTTTCATTTGGTAATAAATTTGAGAAAGCTTATATAAATTATAATAAAGTTATTTAAAAATTTCAAACAAGAGATAAAAAATAAAAACACTATAAAAATGAAAATATTACAGTTTACTGAATCATGTATTGATTTCTTGCATCTTGAAAATGAACTTTTCATAAACTATTTTGACAGGTCCAAATTAATTTTATTTCTTAGATTATATTGCTAGAATACTAATAAAAAAAATGATGGTAAGATTTTGATCTGCAATTTTCAAAAAAAAATATAAAATGTAAAAGTTGTCTTTTCATAAAAATAATTAAAAAGATGGATGAGTACGTTGTTGCGAATTTATTTTTAAATATATAAGTATATAAAAATCTTAAGCTTTTAGAAGATTGGGTAGATGATAGTGATGTTAACATAAAACCAGAGATATAAAATCCATTAAAACTACTTGAAATAATTTTAAAACGAGGGGTAGGTTGTGCTCAGGATGTGGTCTGGAGGTAAGAAATGCAATTTTTAATTAATTAAAAATAAAGATGTGATGAAAAAAACATTTTGCAAAGAAAGGTAGATGTCTATTATATGAAAATATAAAACAATTAAAAAAAATAAAGATTTGGTAAAATAATTATGAAGTGAAATAGTGTTTTTTAAAACACGAATGTCTATGTATCTATTACAAATTTTTCATAAGCTCCTAATACTCCCTCATTCCAAATAATTATTTAATATATAATATTTTATTTAAACATTAATAACAATGAAAATATATTATTAATAACACTCTAATCAAATCAAACTATAACACAAAATAGTTTAACTACTATTAATAAAATAAATTCTTTAAACACTCAAATGTAAAACATGCACATTAAATAACAAAAATAATGTAAAGTGGAATTGTAATAAAAATTAAAATAAAATGAATGAACGTATTTACATTTTTAATTATGAAATCAATTTAATAAAATTGAGCTTGTCTTTAGCATTTTTACTAATGGGGTTCCACATATATATATAAAAAAGGGATTTTTTTTAGTCCGTGTTAAAAGAAAATTTAATTTCACATAAATATTAATCAAAGAAAGTCAAAATATATTTTTGAGATTTTACTGACCAAGCAAATCTGATGCTTTTATTAATCTCTGTATTCAACCTATATTTATTTTTTTAAAATCTATATGAATCAATTTTTAATAATCTTTTTATTTTAAACTGTGGAAGATTTTTTGATAATGTATTATAAAATATTAAATCAGATGTTGGTATTAATTCTTTATACTTCTCAGGGAAATAGGTGGAGAATAGTTTTCTGCAAACTTTCTAGAGACTGAGTTATAATTTTCAGCCTATTATCATCAACTTATAATACTCAGTTTTTTTTCCCTCATATATCATAGCATCAACCGGGAAGCTATCCCGCTAACCCGGGACAACTGCTTGTAAAGCAGCTGTCGCTGAACTCTCGACCACCAATGCTTGACAGTAATACTCAGAATTGTTAGCAACTAGTATGGCCATCCGTACATCTTCTCCATAAAATATGGGGATTTTTCTTATTTGTAAAGATAAATTAAGATTATTTAAAATAGAAAGAGTGTATTAAAGATATGACTATTGATAGAATCTTTTTAAATCAGCACATTCTTTTCAGTTCAATGTTTTGATCAAAAAAAAACTTCGTCTACCAACTGATTTAAGTATTTTTTTTTTTCACTGTAAAAAGAAATTGTATAAAGAGGGAAAATGCACTAAATCAAAATTGACCTTTTAAAACTTAATTTTTTTTTTACGGCTGTATTTAGAACTTTTTTTGATCGGCATATTTCTTCTGTTAATAATTACCTTTCTAAGTATATAATATTAAATAAATTTCATTATTGTTATATATTTAAGCCATGCTTAACTAATTATTTACATATTTAAATTTTCATCTGAAAGCGAGCTCATTTAGTGGCAATCAAAAAGAGAATTCTATAAATTCCTTTTAATTGAGTTTTACTGCTGACAGTTTACTATCTTTTTCTGCCTTGGGCAGTTAATCTTGATTGGCTGCCGTCCTAATGAAAGGTTTCTAATATCATAAATAGAAAACTACACATAGTAAATATTTTCATAAATATATATTTAATATATAGGGTATATGAGCACAGACTTTCAGTGTTATTAGATAGAGTGGAGAGTGATGGGTCATCTGAAAGTCTGTGTTCATATACCCTATATATTACATATATAGACACAGGATAATAAGCCTGTGTTTCAGTTATAAATATATATTGTAATGATATGGAAATATGGGTTTTATGTTAGGGTAAAGAAATGCTAATGATAACTATAAAATTAATCCGATATCAAAAGTGTAGAAATCATTATCCCGCTGCTGATCATCATCAATGGGCTAAACCATTATCATCATCATAAAATCTATAAAGTAAATGACTTCAAAGGTGATATTTATTATTTTACTGCCATTTAAATAATTAAAAAAAATAATTATATAGATGTAATATTTTAAATATACAAATAAACTTTATATATCTGGAGTCTAGATGTAATATAGAGAATTTGAACACAGACTTTCAAACTCTGTTGGGTCATCCACTCTATCTCATACTACTGATACACATGACCACACACATGTAAAAATGATCTACAATATACATATTTTATGCTGAACCAGCACTCATCGGTAGTTCAGATCATGATGCCACACATATATTTAATCCGTGCTTGGTTTGTATTAAGATAGAAAATCTTCACACTTTAATGAAAGGCTCCAATCTATTCCATCCTCCAATGCTTCAGTTATCCATACCACTGAAATGTGATGATTGAACACCTAAATTCATTGTTAATGCCAATATTATTGTCCCATATTGATTTTTAAGTCACTCTGACCCCTCATATATTGAACCTTGACCATTTACACAAGAAATTTGGGCATTCCATCATCATATTCTCAATAGTATGGATTGCTGAAGAGGCGGAGGATGGGGTAGATTGAAACCTGTCCATTAAAGAGTGAAAATTTTCTATCTTAATATAAATCAAGCACTGATTATACATGTGTTGAAGATGATATTCTGGGCCAACTGATGAGTACTGGTTCAGCACAAAATATGTATTTTGGAGATCATTTATCTTTCTCACATGTATATGGTCATGTATATTACTTGCATGATATAGAGTGAAATGGCTAATGGGAGCTTGAAAGTCTATGTTCAAATCCCCTAGTTACATCTAGACTCCAGGTATATAAAATATACTTAGGCAATAAAGCCAATTACTCAAGGCTTTAATAGGTTTAAAAATATAGATGATAACAATCAACGCTTAAGCTATCAACAATCTCAACCTAGAGGCAAGGCAACCTAGGTTGAGACTGTTGATAGCTTAAGCGTTGATTGTTATCATAAAATATACTTGTGTTTAAAATATTACAATTTTGGCCTGTATTCTGCCCATTCCTCTTCTGTGTGTATTTAAATGGACAAGATCCTATACATCAGGGGCCGGAGTGACTTAAAAGCCAACATGGGCTTGGCAATAATATTGGCATTGACAAAGGACTTGGATGTTCCATCATCAGATATTCAATCATATGGTAGGCTGAAGAATTGGAGAGTGGACTAGATTGAAGCCTGTCCATTAAAGTGGGAAGATTTGCTATCTTAATATAAACCGACCAGTGATTATATATAAGTGTGGTAGTTTATCTGGACCAATTGTTGAGTGATGACTCAGCACAAAATACATATATTGGAGATCATTTACCGTTTTCACATGTGTCTGGTCATGTGTATCAATTGTATGAGATAGAGTGGATAGGTGAAGGTAGTTTGAAAGTCTGTGTTTAAATCCTTTTATTTATATAGATGACTACACACCCATACCCCATATACTATTAATCCAAATCTAGCTTAGTTTTTCAAAAAACCATGTTGAACATGTTTGTCCATGAACAGACACACACACGCAAATATATATATACATTTAACGTAATTTATTCTAGTATTAAATAATTTTACTAGATAAATGATAACTGAATTTATTGGTCAATTAGTCATAACAAAAAAAAAGAACGATCTGATAAATATTCTATATTAGAAATAAATTATTTTGATTTTGACTTAGATATCAATAGTAATTATTCCCATAGATTGATGAACAAAACTATATAAATAATCTTATTTAAATTATATATAAATTGTAATAAGCATTAAATAAGCATCTGCATATGTATAGGTATATATATATGCATGCCTGGTAATATAAAATATTCCAGTTATTATTATATTTGTTGTAATTAACTGTATAAGTAAAATAAAAAAAATTAAATGTTAAACGCGTATGTATGTACATACCCAAGCACACACACATATAATATAAAGAGCATTCAAATAGCTCTAAACAAGCTTATTTTTATATGATAAACACGACAAGAGAAAGCATTCAAATAATCTTTATCTAGGATTGTCTCCATCCCCAGACTGGTTTCCAGCTATGACTCTCTTCAGTGAGAAGCTAGGACACCATATTTAAAAAAACTAACTCAAGATAAGCATTTATTTAAAAGTTAACTCTTAAGAAGAAGATCTGAAATTTTTAGACATCTACAAGTCTTTAAATTCAGCTCTCCAACTGAAATAATCATATAGAGAGATATATATGCGTACACATGCCTGGTAATACAGAATATTCCAGTTATTATATTTGTTATAATTAACTATACAAGTCATGGTATTTTACTGTAGCAAAATATAGATAATTAAAATGTTTAACATGTAAAAATATCACTATTCTTAATATTTATTTGGCTTGGTAACCATTTATTCACTCTCTGCCATTTTGGGCGAGAAGCATCAAAAACGACCATTAACACAAAAAAATTATAAAATATATCACATAATATCCCCTCCTAACAGTAGATAATGTATTCCAAAAATTTTATCCAACCCATGTAAAAAAGTTAAATTTTCCATCAGAAATAAAAAAAAAAAAAGTCAGGAAAAAATTTCAAAAACAATACTTAACAAATAACAAAACATGCATGTAAGCACATGTTGAAATGATCATGTGTGAATTATTCGATGTCATTTATCGCTTGGATGTGTCAGCGAGGTTTTGGGCAGACTTTATATTTCAACATGGTCATGAAAGTGCACTCCAAATCGGTACTCATACTTTTCTCAATATTGTATCATAATGACTGAGTCATTAAACTACAAACATAGTTTGAATTATAAGTATGAGTGTTTAAAATCTTATTCTTATGCTATTAAACTTACTTTTGGGGCAAATGGCTATAGCTTTTTTTAAAGTTTATATACTGACAAATTTCATACTGAAAAAAAATATAGTGATGAGAAAGAAGAATGCAATTATTGATTTGTACTTCTCATCCCTCCCCCGGTATGCCACTGACAATAATTTTTCTATTCTATTTTATTCCTATAGGATGAGAACAAATATAATTTCTGTTTCTAAGCATAAATCAAGCAAATCTGGCTTTGTGCATATACACAATATCATAACAATAATTGTATGGCATAAACTTTCCAAAATAATGAAAAATTTTTATTACTTTTTCTGGTTATGTAAGTTAATATCATTTTCAAACTTCAAAATAACTATGCATTTAATTTGGTTTCTAGCACAGAGTGAATCATAATACTATTTTAATTGTTTCCTTGATCTCCTTTTATGAATTTTCAGAATCACAATATATAAATTACAGTTGTAAAACCACATTTCGTTCATTTAACACAAATTTACATAAAACTAATCATTTATTTGATTTCTAATATATAAGTAGTTAGAGGGATTTGAACTCAGGATTTTTCTGTCTAATCCATCACTCCATTTCAAGCAACCAATACATATGACCACACAATGTATTAATGCATGATATATGTATTTCATGCAGAACCAGAAGTCATCAGTATATCCAGATCATAATCTCCCATATATACACATATATATATATATACAATGAGCACACTTAAGTTTATATTAAGACAGAAATTCCTCAAACTTTAATGGACAGGTTTCAATTTTATCACCCTTACAACTATTCAACTATCCATTTCCTTGTAAAAACAATGATGAAATGCTCAAAGCTCATTGGATTTGATATTATAGTCATACCTATATAGACGTTATGGCAATCTAACCCCTCATATGGACCATTATGTATCCATATATATTAATAGAAGAGGGATGGTCTAAACTTATATTAGCATGTAATCTATTTCCATGAGAAATATATAATTCTGATGAGTTCTAGTTTTGCATGAAATACATATATATATATTAAGGATAATGTATGCGTGGTCATGTGTATAAGATGCTTGACATGGAGTGGAGGATGAATAGAGTGAAAAATCCTTAGTTCAAATCCTTCTAATTTCAAATATAAGAAACATTCATTATAAGTAAATTACATACTGCCTTAGAATATATAGGTAGATAGATATAAATATTTTAAAAAGCAAAATATATTTTCATCAGAGCTTCAAATAGGATGGTGAAAGAGAAAAAAACTACACACCAGGGTATTTAATTGTGAGGTAATGAAGGATTAATTCTGTTTGTTTTCTAAAAATACCGAAGCTATGCTTTTGCAGATCATTAATTGAATGATATAAATATTTTATGTGGATTTATTCATTATTAATAAATGAAGGAGTAAATTCTTTACCATTTGAATAAATAAATTATTAGAATTAAAAAAATATATACAAACAACTTTACATAGAATGTTACAGATTTCAATATCTAAAGCGCATATAGACTAAATATGTGAATAAACAAAATCTTAAATTACTTGATATATATATAAAACTTTTACCCAATACTGAAATTAATCACAAGCTGTGAGAAACACAGGTGAATGCGATGCATTGATCCATGATATTGTAAACATATTGTATACATAGTAACATAAGTTATGGAGTGGATGCTTAATTGGATAACATAGGTGTTAAAATCTTAAATTTTATATTGCCAGTAAAATAAAACTGTCATTTTTCATTATAATATTTTATTAATTGATATATATCAATAATTTCATAAAGGTTGTAGTACGAAGGTAGAAATTTTTAATTAAAAAGTAGATAAACGGTTTAATAAACATAGTTAACACTAATTCGATTATTTAATTTCATTTTAAGGTATAATTTTCCCCCACTTTCATAAAATAATAAATCATTTAATAAAAAAAATGATGCAGTCATTAGTTTTTTTACCGTTCATTTCATATATAACAGATTAGATATGTTTGTGATTCTTTAATAAATATTCATTTGTAATAAGGTCATCTGAGGTAATTCTTCAATAATATTAAAATATTAACATCTTCTAGTTACTTTTAATCTGAATTTTAAAATTCAAAATAATTATTTTTCTTTTTATTATTGATTATTTTCTAATCTGCTGTAAGATATATTCAGATAATTGTAAATATTACTGAAAATTAAAATCTACACTGATAACAATTTTTTATTAGAAATGCTATTTCTTATAAAGGCTTTTCCATTTTACTAGCATTATAGAACTTTATTACTTCACTCTTGACAATTCAAACTCATAATGATTTTTGCACATCGTGAAACTGTATATATAATTATAAGAGACTTGAACTCGAACTTTCAAGCTCCCTACATCTATCCAATATATCATACACAACTGATACCCATGGCCACATACATGTGAAAAAGATATTTCTTGCTGAATCAGCACTTATCAATTATTCCAAATCACCATCTTCCACATACATATACAGCCAGTGCTCTGTTTATATTAAGATAGCAAATCTTTAAACTTTAATGGATAAGCTTCAACTTTCTCCATTTTACAACTCTTCAGCCATCCATTTCTTTGAAAATCTGAGGATGGAATGCTCAAAGGCCTTGTTGATGTCAATATTATTGTCATACCCATGTTGACCTTAAGTCAATCTGACACTTACACATAGGACCTTAATATATCCATTTAATTATACAGGAAAGGTATGGGCAGAATGCAGGCTAAATATGTAATATTTAAATATAGGTATATTGTCTATACTAAATCTTAATATAAACTGAGCACTGATTGTATATATGTGTGTGAGATGATCAGGACCAACTGATAGTGCTGGTTCAACACAAAATATTATATTGAAAAATATTTATCTTTTTCACATACATGTGGTCATGAGTATCAGTGGCATAAGATAGATAGGATAGATGTAGGGAGCTTGAAAATTTGAGTTCAAGTTATAATTACATTAACTTTAGTATAGATAGTATGCATGTATTTAAAGATTATATATATATATATATATATATAATCTTTAAATACATGCATACTATCTATACTAAAGTTATCATATCATATATATATATATATATATATATATATATATATCATATGATGGTATTATAAAACCATTATGCTGTCTTCCTAATATACTAATCTCTGAAATGAAATATAATCAATTTATATGACAACTATATACTTTAATAATAAATAAATAATAAAATTATTAACAACTAATCGATTTTCATTCAAAAATAAACCTTGTCAAGATATTATAACAATTCAAAAAATTCACATGATTTACATATTATTTTAACACACCATCTACTCGTCAAACTTAACTATAAAAATGTTTTTGTATTCTTCAATTTTTATTTAATGACCATTTCCCTCTTAACTTTACTGATCCTTGTACTAAATTCATACATTTCTCTTTATTTTCTTGTATTTACAATGTTTCCTATACTTTTCTTTATAATTTTTACAATACTTGATAACTTCAATACTTTCTTCACAATTCATAATGTGTCCTGTTTCTACAAAATGGCAAAATGGTCCTAATTTAATATCTTTCCTATTTATAGATATGTCATGATCTTTACCCTTTCTATCTTACTTTTTGTTGACTGACCTATGTATATCATCTTGCATCTTTTACAAATAATTTTATAAACTATTCCTATCCTATCATTCTTATCATTCCTTATTTTAGAATTACTTAGTAGTTTTTTTAAAGATTTACTACTTTTTCTTATCTATCATTTAGAATTTTATATACATCCTTGGAATATGGCATAGATATCCATTTTTTATTTCATTTTTATTGCTAACTTTTGTATATTTATTATTATTTCTTAAAATATTTCTTATCCAATGTATTCTTCTTGGATTTTCCATTTTTGCTCTATTGCATCCTTATCATTTAATGTAAGCCTATCATGACAGAGCAATAAATAGGAAAGATATTAAATCAGGACCATTTTGCCATTTTTTAGAAACAGGACACATTATGAATTGTAAAGAAAATATTGAAGTTATCAAATATTGCAAAAATTATAAAGAAAAAAAAAGTATATGAAATATTGTATAGAGAAATGTATGAATTTAGTACAAGGGTCAGTAAAATTAGGAGGAAAATGGTCATTAAATAAAAATTGGAAAATATAAAAATATTTTTATAGTTAAGTTTGACCAGTAGATGGTGTGTTAAGATAATATGTAAATCACGTGAATTTTTTGAATTGTTATAATATCTTGACAAGGTTCATTTTTGAACGAAAATCGATTAGATGTTAATAAATTTATTATTTATTTATTATTTAAGTATATAGTTGTCATATAAATTGATTATATTTCATTTCAGAGAATAGTATATTAGGAAGACAGCATAATGGTTTTATAATACCATCATATGAAATATTTATATAGAAGTTTATAAAAAGTTATTATTATTTAGAATTGGAACGTGATTGATATATTTGTTAATAATATTTAAGATTGAAATGGATATCAGAATTGAGTCAACTAAAGATAAGTGGAATTTTTTACATAATTCAGTAGATAAATTATCTTTTAATTTATTTAAAGACTTGTGGAATAATAATAGAAAAATTGAAGAATTAAAGTGCCAGTTAACATTTTTAAATAAATGTAAACAAGAGAATCGTTTCCCTAGATCGTGCAGTGTAAAAATTTGTAGTATGAAAATTACTTCTAATTATAAATTAATGTATAAATTAAGAAGAACAATATTGGAATGGTTTTTTAAAGAAAAGTACTGGAAAATTAATAACTTAATAACAATTTATAAAAGAAATAAGGAAACAATAAAAAAAAAATTATCATCGGACATGTTTATTGTAGTGTTTTAGTCTCTAGAATAACAAACCAGCTAAAAACTTGTTATGATTTTAAGAACGAATTAGCGCTATCAAAAAAGTATTTGTTTACTAGTTACGGTTACCATTCATACCGCAGACAATAATAGTCTAGTTCCGCAGTCATTCCTTGAATGACGTCATGATAGAAAAATCATCATGGATCGTAAGACATCACACTCCTTCCCCCTTAGTATGTAACATAATCCTTGAAATGCACTGGTGGATGGCGTTGACGTTGAGAGTGTTCTCTGTAAGCCTTTGGAGTTTGAATTGGAGATGTAGGATGGAAATGTGTTGAGCTCGGGTTATTTGTGTTTTCCAATGTCACACTGGGTAGAGAATTTTGGGCAAGTGGTGTTTCCTCAGCAGGAGATGAGACAGTTGGAAGAGTGTCCACTGTTCTTGAGCGCAACTGATCAATGTGCTTATGTTGTAAACCCAGATCAGTTCGTACTTCATATGACAGAGGGCCTGTACGCTGTTCTACCATGGCAGGAATCCATGGAGAACCCCTTCCTGCTGCTCGTGTAAATACTGTGTCATCTGGTTGGAATTCACGTAACCGATGACGTTTGTATGGTGCTGACTTTGGGGCTCTATCCGGATGAAGGAAGTCTAGGCATGTACGAAGGCGTCGATGAAAGAGCATTTCGGCTGGACTCAAACCTGTAGTTGTAGATGGAGTTATGTGCTGAGCCAAAAGGTATCGGGCAATACGTTGCTCCCAATTTCCATGAGTAATATGCTTTAGGCTCTCCTTCACAGACTGGACAGCCCTCTCCGCAAGACCATTACTTGATGGGTGGTAAGGTGCGATTCGTGCATGGCGAATTCCATTACTAGCAAGAAAAGTAGAAAACTCTGAAGATACAAACTGGGGTCCATTGTCCGAAACTACACACTCTGGTATTCCATGGGTAGAAAATAGTTCTCGTAGTACTGTGACTGTTGCAACTGAGGTTGTTTTAGGCATTCTGTGCACTTCCACCCATTTTGAATAGGCATCAACAACAACAAAAAGCATTTGCCCATCGATTGGGCCTGCAAAATCTATGTGCAGTTGTGACCATGGTGTGGATGGTGGTTCCCAAGGGTGAATTGGAGCACGGGGGCAAGCATGTCTTATGACTTGACAATTTTTGCATTTGCCCACAAGATTCTCAATATCCCTATCCATTGATGGCCACCATACGTATGACCTTGCTAATGCTTTGGTTCTCACGATGCCAGAATGACCCAAATGAAGTTCGTTAAGAACAATTCTCTGTAGAGAATAAGGAATAATTACGCGTGACCCCCAAAGCAAACAGTTTTTGTGTGTTGATAACTCATTGCATCTTATAAGAAAAGGTTGAAGTTTAGTGTCTGTGGTTCTGCTTGGCCAGGCAGTGAAAATATAGTTCTTTACTCTTGATAACAAAAAGTCTTTTCGTGTTGCATGTGCAACTTGTTCAGCAGTTACAGGAGGATCTTCCAATTCCTCCAAGAAAAAGACACCATTCATGTTTGGATTGTCGCATTCGGTTGATGGAAGTGGAAATCTGCTCAACGCGTCTGCATTTGCAACTTTTTTCCCTGGTTTATATTCCAGTTTGAAAGAATATGCATTGAGGATGTGTGTCCATCTTTGCATTCGGGGTGATAAAATTATTGGTGTTGGTTTATCCGAGGTAAAAATGCCAAGCAGCGGATGATGATCAGTACAAATGTTAAATTTAATTCCGAATAGGAAATGATGAAAACGTTTCACGCCAAATATTATTGCCAAAGCTTCTTTATCAATTTGTGCATAGTTTCGTTCAGCCTTAGACAATGTCCATGAAGCAAAAGCAACTGGAGCAGATGATCCATCAGAATATTGCATACTTAGTACTGCACCTACTCCTTAAGGCGAAGCATCACATGTAAGTAGAATGCTTTGGTGAGGGTCAAATGGAACTAGAACATTATTGGATATTAATGCCTCTTTAAGTTTAAGAAAGGCTTTTTCATGTTGTGGTGTCCAAGTCCATGTAGCATTTGTCTGTAATAAATGATGTAAAGGTTCAGCTACTGTTGCACGATCTGGAAGGAAATTGTTATAAAAATTTATAAGACCTAAAAATGCTTTCAGTTCTATTTTGTTCCTAAGAGAGCAAGCATTTTGAATTGCAGTTGTTTTACTTGGAGATGGATGCAGGCCTTTACAGTCAATTGTATAACCCAGAAATTCCACAGAATCTACTCCAAATACACATTTTTCTTTATTGGCCCGCAATCCACTGTCTGCTAACCTTTTAAACACAGTACGTAATTTTGAACATAGATCAATTGTTGAAGATGCACAAATTAATATGTCATCGAAATATGGAAAAACTCCAGAAATGTTTCCAAGTAAATTGTCTATAATGCATTGAAACATTCCGGGTGCAACACAGATTCCGAACTGTAGACGTTTTACGTGGAAGGCTCCTCGATGAGTGATGATTGTCTGTATGTTTGCAGACATATCATCAACTGGAAGTTGTAGGTAGGCCTTAGCTAAATCAATTTTTGCAAAGATAGAGCTAGGAGGAAGAGATGTCAGAAGATGATGTACCGCAGGTATAGGATATGGGTGATTCTGAAGAGCTCTGTTGACTGTCACTTTGTAGTCACCGCATAATCTCACCTCTCCTGTTGGTTTAAGAATCGGTACTACTGGTGTTGTCCATACAGGGTTTTCCACTGGTTCAATGATCCCATCATGGAGCAGAGTATCTAAAGCAACATCCACCTTAGGTTTCATAGCAAGTGGTAGTGGCCGGGCTCGTAGTCTGATTGGGGGAAATTTAGGATCAACTGGCAATGATACAGCTGGACCCTTGTAAGTTCCTATAGATGAGCTGAAAACTTGTGGAAATTCATTAATGATATCTTGAATAGATGGTTCGGTAATTAGATGGACTCCAGTTAATGAAATACCTAGAGGTGTGAACCATTCACATCCTAACAGGTTTGTACAGGGACTCTCTGTTATTAATAAGCGTAGATGGCATGAATATACACCATATTGAACATGTACAACACAATATCCCTTGAATGATATTGAGTGGTGCTGGAAATCTCATAATGTAATTGTTACTGGATGTAGTTCAGGTATTTTTCCATTGCACAATTCAGATAGTGTGTCAGAAGATAAAATAGAATATTCTGATCCTGAGTCAATTTCCATTTTACATTCCTTGCCATTAATGTACACATGTGCGGAGGATTTAGGTGTTGAAGCATCATGGCGTATTTCATGGATATGACTTACATCATCATCTGTCTCCATTACTGCCATGCATTGGTTTGCAGATCCAGGAAAAGTGTGTTGTTTTGCTCGGCATACACGCTGTAGATGACCTATTTTCTGGCAGAAATGGCATTTGGTTTTCTTGAAAGGGCATTCCACTCGATTGTGTTGACTGCCACAACCATAGCAAAGTGGAAATCCCGATTGAGATGCACCAATGTTCCTTTTGTGTGTAGGGGATGTTTGTGAAGACAGTGAAAACCTAGAAACATTTTTGCGAGGTAAGGTTGATCTGTTTCGCTGAATAAGATCAACAGTCGACATGGGAGTGTTTGTGGCACGGATTTCACGCACCTGTACCAATGCAGATTCAGCAGCTAAGCTACGCTGTATAGCTATCTCTAATGTTAAAGATTCTTCTGTCAATAATTTGCGCTGTATAGTTTCATCATGAAGTCCACAGACAAATTGATCTCGAAGACGCTCTGTTAATGAAAGACCAAAATCGCAGCTCTCTGCCAAACGTCAAAGGTCGGCTAAAAATGCACTCACATTTTCTTCTTCTCGTTGCCAACGACGGTGAAATTGAAAACGTTGGTAAATAACGGAAGGTTGTGGATTAAAATACTGTTTTAATATATTTACTATTTCTTGATATGACTTGTCATGAGGCAACGCAGGTGATATAAGAGATCGAAGAATACTTAATGTTCGTAGTCCGCAGACAGCGAGGAGTGTTGCACGTTTCTTTTCATCAGCAATAATATTATTAGCTTCACAAAAGAAATTTACCTGTGACGCGTATGTATCCCACATTTGCGGTGAGTCAACGTCGAAAGGTGCTAAAGACCCAATAGTTGCCATTATAAATCCAATAAAAAACAAAGTTTGGATAAAAAAAATATATATATATTCGGCGTCCTACGTACGATTAAGAATAATATTATAAAGAACACTGTTGAATTAAAATATAATATATATTTTTTTGTATCTCGCGTATCCCATCCTCGTCGCCAAAACTGGTGTAGTGTTTTAGTCTCTAGAATAACAAACCAGCTAAAAACTTGTTATGATTTTAAGAACGAATTAGCACTATCAAAAAAGTATTTGTTTACTAGTTACGGTTACCATTCATACCGCAGACAATAATAGTCTAGTTCCGCAGTCATTCCTTGAATGACGTCATGATAGAAAAATCATCATGGATCGTAAGACATCACATTTATTTTATCAAAAAATTGTTATAAGAGTATAATAAATTTATAAAGAATAAACTTAAATTGAAATACCACATGAAGTGGAAATGGTTATTATATAAAGATAAAAGAATATATTGAAAAAGAAAAAATGAGGAAAATAAAATTGATTATAATAGAAATGATAGTAATTATAATAAATTAGTAAATATACCAAGAAGTAAATCTTCAAATAAACAAATGAGGATGTTGGAAAAAGAACCAAAGTATATACCATTTAAGGATATGGATATTGATAAAAAAAACAGTAGTTAGTATTGAAGTGGCAAATATTAAGGATATGGAAAAAATTAAGTTGCAGTCAAAAATTAATAATATAATTAATAAGAAAAATTGACATATAAATAAGAATGAGTGGAAAGATAAACAAACAATTAAGGAAATTATTGAAAAGGTTAAAAAGGAAAATTTAATTATTACTATTGAAGTTAAAGGATCTAGGTTTATAATATTAAATAAAGAAGATTATGAAGATAAAATTAAAAATGACTGGGTTAAACAAGATTTTGTGAAAATAGAAACGAATCCGAGTAATATAACTAAGTATTAATATATAAAAATATTACAAAGAATGAGAAAAACTAAGTTCATCAATGATAATGAATATAGGTTATTATATCCAACAGCATATGAACATCCTATGGTATTTGTAAATATAAAAACTCATAAAGAAAATATGCCTCTATAATTAATATTGGATTTTAATGGATATATATTAAAAGAAATGTGTAATCTTATATATATAAAACTTGTGGATAGTATGGGATATGGAAAGTATTGTATAAAAATTCTGAGGAAGTACTAAAAAGTTTTACTACAGTTAAATTAAATAGGAATGGTAATACAGCATCATTAGATATAGAAAAATGTATCAAAGTGTTTCTAGGACAGAAAGTATTAAAATTGTAGTGAGAAAAATCAAAGATGAGAAGATAATTTCAAAAGAATGGATAAAAATCATAGAAAAGGTTTTAATCATTATCAATGAGACTTTATATGTTAAATATAATAATGAATTTTGGAATATAAAAAAAGGATGGATAATGGGCTGTTCGATAAGTGGAATTATGACATCAATTATGATTGATTGGATTGAGCAGAAAGTAATGGATAAGTATATTGAAAATGGAGAAA
Source organism: Epiperipatus broadwayi (assembly GCA_028023455.1). Taxonomy (NCBI): domain Eukaryota; kingdom Metazoa; phylum Onychophora; class Udeonychophora; order Euonychophora; family Peripatidae; genus Epiperipatus; species Epiperipatus broadwayi. Next base: position 965,494 of record JAQFVV010000166.1, read on the forward strand.
TTATAAAGTATTTTAGGCATGTGGATGATATTTTAGTTGTAGGAAATGGAAGAAGTATAATGAAATCTTTTAATGAACTAAATAAAAATATTTTTAATATTAAATTTACTATAGAAAATAATGAAGAAGGAATAAAATATTTAGATTTATTAATAAAAAAGATGAAAATGGAATGATTAACATAAAGCACTACATAAAGAATAAAAATGTTAGAGGAATGATACATTCAAAATCTTATTAACCTTTTAACTGCTAATTATATTATTGGTTGTGTCAGCTAAAAATCAAAGCTTTTAATTGGCCAGCTCACAAACTGAAGACAAGTCAATTGTCAAAATATTTTCACCTTTAATATCATATTGACTTTATATTCGTTTATAAAAAGTATATTAATAAATTGTCTGGTTATGAAAGTGAAGAAAAGTTCTTTCAAAAATAAATTGCTATTTATTTATTATAAAATGTTCAATATTGGCAAAATAAAAGCGAACATATAAACAAAGAGTTTGTGACGTAAATGCTTTTTACATTATAGAAAAGTAAATATTTCTTTTTGCTAAATCTTAAATATTTTTAATAAAATCTTCAATATTTTTCGAAAATAATTTTGTTTTTTTAGTATATTTTGTAAAAATGATTTTAATTTCTCAGAATATACTTTTTTTAAACCTTTAAATCATATTTAAAATGAAAATCTCACGTTTTTCTTTATTTTCTTTGATCAGGCGGTTTCTTTGTTCTTTCCAGCCAATCAGAATGTCTTTGTCGGCTGAAAGCCAATCACCGACAAGCTTCTTTCTTTGTTTAGCTTTAAATGCGTTTTTTTTTTATTTTTTACTTGTAAAATAATTCAGAAGAGGGCACCATCTTACAGAACTTTTAAAAACCTAATCAATAACTGTCAAACAAATATACTAGCATTAAAAATAACGGTATTTAAGTGACGTCAACTGCCGACGAGAAGTCTCATAAATGGCGGGAAAAGGGTTAATCTTGGTGTCAAAAAATGGGGGTATTGATAGGAATAAAAGTAAAAAATGATAGGCTTACATTAAATGATAAGAATGCAATAGAGCAAAAATTAAAAATCCAAGAAGAATACATTGAATATGGATATAATAGTATGGTTGTAAGAAATAATTTAAGAAATAATAATAGATATAAAAAAGTTAGCAATAAAAATGAAAGAAAAAATAAGAAATGGATTTCTATTCCATATTCCAAGGATGTATATAAAATTCTAAATGATAGAAAAGAAAAAAAAAGAATCATAATATAGGTATTGAATGGAAAAATAGTAAATCTTTAAAAAACTAGTAAGTAATTCTAAAATAAGAAATGATAAGATAGGAATAGTTTATAAAATTATTTGTAAAAGATGCAAGATGATATACATAGGTCAGTCAGCAAAAAGTAAGATAGAAAGGGGTAAAGAGCATGACAGAGCAAGGACACATTATGAATTGTAAAGAAAATATTGAAGTTATCAAATATTGTAAAAATTATAAAGAAAGAAAAGTATATGAAACATTGTATATACAAGAAAATAAAGAGAAATGTATGAATTTAGTACAAGGGTCAGATAAGTTAGGAGAAAAATGGTCATTTAATAAAAATTGGAGAATATAAAATCATTTTTATAGTTAAGTTTGCCCACTATATGGGGTGTTAAGATAATATGTAAATCATGTGGATTTTTTGAATTGTTATAATATCTTGACACAGTTCATTTTTGAATGAAAATCGATTAGATGTTAATAAATTTATTATTTATTATTTAAGTATATAGTTGTCATATAAATTGATTATATTTCATTTCAGAGAATTATATATATATATATTGTAACGGGCATGGGACGATCGAAAGCTCCAACTTCCCTTTCACTTATAACATGTAATGGGGAATTCTTCTAATTCAAAAATCGTCCACTTTCCGCTACCTCAAGCAGAGAGAAATACGGAAATAAACGAATTGATTTCCGTACCTGACCGAATCTGTCAGCTATACGGATATAGCTTCCAGACTATTTTTCCCGATCAGCTTTCTCCCGACTGCTGTAAGATATTACTGTTACAGCGCTTGGCTAATTTATAAATTTTACGGGCTAAAACACTGCACCATCAACGTTTCACGTGCTAATTTAATAACTAAAAAAGAATATTAACATGAATAATAGATTACCCCCTCCCCTCTCTAATGTTAAACTATTTTTTGGAGTGGCGAAGAACGAGGTGAGACAGATTTAGATAAATTAATACATTTTTTAATAATAATAAAATTTGATAAAAAAAAACATAAGAAATATTAACATAAAATTAAACATATTATATTTTGATAGTGCTATAAGGGAATAAATATTTGGAAATTCTACCAATACATAAATACTTAAACTAATTGAAATTCTTATAAATGCTTTCACATTTATAATCGTTAGACTCACTATCTATCATAAGAGAATGTCATTATCATTCAGGAAAGGCATTTGGCCATTGTCTATTGAATTTAAGTGCACTTATGACGATTTATAAAATAATATTCAAGTTACCTAGGGTTTAGTCTTTGAATTCCTTCTGATGTGGTCGACCGTCATGTGGATTTTCTCCACTTCTTTAGGAGGGACGGTCACCTATCATATTTGGCGGTGTGTAGCTTCTTGGTTATTAAGGCACGGAGGACGAGGCATCACAAGCAGGGCAACTACAGGAATCCACAGGCAGGCGTTACTACAGCAGTTGTTACATTATAGCAGAACCATTGGTACAGACGGTCTGGATCGACCAGCGATCATGAAGGCCTTAGCCAGCCATAGTATGTGAGGCACCGATAGTAGATGTCATATTGGCTATTTATATCGGTTGATCCTTGGAGCCGCAAAATTTCACCTTCTTGACTCGAAGTCTCAAGCTCTAATCCCTCTTACAATCTCTCTAGCTTTCCACTTAACTTCTTTTTTAATTAAAACATTCCAATGGTCCTTTGTCCTTCGGATTCTTTGTTTCCATTTGTTGTTGACACCTTCCATGCTATGCCTTCGGCCACATTTAAACTTATTTTAAATGATTTTATAGCACTATTTACATTTTACTTATTTCTTTATTTTCTTTAATTAATTACACAAATTTTAGTGTATGTTTTTTTTTTTTTTTAATTTAAATTTCGATGATCATTTATTTTTATTTAAACTCATGCTTTAACTATACCCCATAAAACCCGCATTTCATTTATCGTCAAAGGTGTACTTTGAAACATAGATTCTTATCTTTTTGATTACATTCTAGGTTTTTTTCCTTTCCACGCTACCGAAGTTTTTCCTTTAAACTTTATTTTCCCCAAAATCATATTTACTACATGTTTTCTTTATGCTTCTTTTCTGCTTTAATTTTTCTAGCTTATGCTTTTAGTATTATAATTTAATATTTTACTTTTCTCGAAATTCAGACTTTGAATAGCAAAAGATAGCGATCTTGGTAACTCTAGTTCCCTCTCTTTTCCTTTGTTTTATTAATTTTCAACATTTCTCGATTTTGTTAACTTTTAAGCTCGTTTTTCTTTCTTTCTTTATTTATTTACAACCCGAACATTTCTAAGTTTTGTATGTTTTACATATACATGTGTGACCGCAGTATGTGCAATCATCACAATATATATATATATATATAGGTAACAACAAACTTTCTTAAAAAATAAATAGTCCATTTTGAGGCAAAAGAAGACTCTTCACTAGCCCCTCAGTGAAGGAAAATCAATACTGACCAGCTTTCCAATCAAGAGACAGTGAAGAATTGTGCAGTTTTTCACTCTTGTTTCCCATTCTAGCTAAGGACAGCTAGATACATATTCAAAAAAAACTAAGTTTTAGGTATTAGTTTAATTAGTTGTAACATTTATATAAAATTTTAGGCCAAGAGAGAGATAATGAAAAAAGAAAAATTAAAGAGGCAGTTTTTATTAGTAGGTATAAAAATACGATAATAAACAGACAGTCAGCAAATGTTAGGATTAATGAATTGTGGATATTTAAATCGACATGTGTTTCTGGTTGGTAATAGATGATTCCATTTTGAAAGTTGAGTTGAAAATGATTATAAATATAATCGAAAATATTTCTTTATGAGTTTTTATTTATATAATATTATAAATTGTTTACCATTGTTTGGAATATATTTAAGTTTCGTTATTGTATTATTAATATTAGCGGACATTTATTTATTTTTGTTTTAATATATAGATACTAATTTTAAATAAAATAAATGGAAAGTAAGTAAAGAATAATAAATTTAGGATTTAAAAATTTGCATAAAATTTAAATAATGAGGGAGAGGAACGTAAAAAGTACTTTTTAAAAGTAAAAAAAAGTAATTATGTTTAATCATGATAGTTTTAAAGTTTTAAATAAAAAAAAGTATATTTTTAATATCTACAGTTTGTAAATGTAATAAAAGGTATATATGTACAGATTGAATGGTTTATGTATATTTAAGGTTATATTTTTAAGAATGCATAAGATTTTTGTTTGTGGTATTTTTAAATTATAACAACTTTACTAATTATATATAATGGCCGACACATTGGCAGTAACTAATGTTAATAGTATTGATTCAAATAAAGTAATAAGTTTTTAATAAATAGTAAACTGTTGAATATTGGAATATAGATAGTGAATCAATTTTTAATTTTTTTTTTAAATATTTGTTCATTTTTCAAAAATAAATAACTAATGGTTTTTCAGCCATATTCTAATTTGTATAGATCATAAGATGTCAATTTTAAAGTATTAAAAATGATTTCCAAATGTTTTAATTAAAAGATCTGAAACTTATAAGAATTAATGAAATAATGCATTCTTTAGAAAACTATAATATAAATCCAATTTTTAAATGGGTGTAATTTACAATTTATAAGTTGGTTATCATATAAAGTAGAGCAGCTTTTAAATAGCTCATTGCTGGGGAAAAGTTTCCCCAAACCCTCTACCATATAAAAATAGTGAAAGAAAAGACATTATTTACCAAGTCTACCAATTGGTATGTGGGGAAGACTTTGGATGATTTTCAGTAGTTTTTTTTTAAACTCTAGCTAAAAATAATTAGATACTCTTTACTGATCGCTATTCTTGGGTTATCTGAGTTGTTTATAAAAAAAATCCCACACCTCTAAAAAATTTGAAGTTTATTCAGCACAGATTTGAACCCAGAAAATTAGTTGGCAAATAAGTGCACTAACACATTATAACATAAAATCTTTTATACAATATATAATAAACAAAGCAAAGCAAAACTCCATATAGTAGTGCTACCTGTGCTAAACAGAGTAATCAATGGATGCCAGAAGGCTTGTGCATAAAATTCCTATCTAATGCCTACTCATCCAATATCCCCAAACTAGTTTCTGGCTTGTGGCCTTCGTCAGTGGGGAACTTTGGATCTGAGAGCACTGCATCTAGATCTTAGGATCTAATGCAGCCCTCTAGCAACCATCTTTTATCTCTACTTAACTACAAAACTATGAGCATGAAATTAAAAACACAAAAAATATTTTCAATCTAAGCTCAATACTACAACTACTATATGGAGTTTTGCTTTGCTTTGTTTATAAACAATTATGTGCTAGTATTGGAGATGTGATCATGTGATGCTTGCTGGTTTAACAATATATAATAGATTATTTCACAGTAATCATTCTAGTCTTTAGTGTTCTAACTTATATTTATTAAACATTACACTGATTTCCTTTGTGCTACATTTTTGTGAGAAAATGCTTATTCATCTCAATCACTTTTAAATAAATCATACCATATAATACTAAATTGTCCATTTACTTTACTACTGTTACACAATGCTTTATTTACCACCCTTTTTTACAGTTTATAGTTTTGATTGCCCCAGCAATCTTCTTCAGAACTTTATATCTCATAGCCTCAATTCTAAATTCTAAACTGAAAACTGTAAAAAAGGGTGGTAAATAAAGCATTGTGTAACAGTAGTAAAGTGAATGGACAATTTAGTAGTATATGGTATACATTCGGCAATAAGAAAGAGTAGTTATTATACTTCTTGAATTATATAAATCATTTTAATAAATGGCTATAAATCATTCTTAAGTGATATATTATTTATATATAATAATAATTCCTTAGTATAAATATCTGACGCGACAGTATAAATATTTTAGGAACTGTTTAAATAAAAAACTAATTACACTTCTAAATATTATTTTGTCACAACTTTAAAACTATATAATAGCAGCTGTTTTTAAAAAAAATATATACATTTTTAAGCATTTGCAGAAACTACAAAATAATATTTAATACTTATTTTGTCATTAAAATATTTATCATAAATATATATTTGCACACATTAAATAATATGCATTAAGAAGGATTATAATTATAGATAATAAAACAGAAAAGAGAAATATCTGTTTAAATAAAAAAAAAAAAGCTTAAATTTTAACACTATACTGAAAAGGATTTCCTTTTCAATGTTGGGTATAAACATGGTCTAATATATATTAAAATGAAAACTAATTTAAATAAGAAGAGTGAATCTAAGAAAACAAAGATCTTACATTGCAAATAAACAAAATGTTTAACTTTAAATATACTTAGAAAGACTAGAAAACAGTCATTTTTACTCACCAAACACATAAGAAATAGAAATAATGCATACCACTAGCTGAAATCTATATAAAATATTTGAAACACCCGGTAGCTATATATATATATTGTAACGATATATAAATATGCCATTATATTAATTTAAAATAAAAACTAAGTTCGCAAATAAAAATAAATTTATTAAAAATCTAAAACCTAAAAAAAAAAAAATTAAAGAGTTGTTAAACATATATATTCACACAGATGCAAAACGTTAAAAATATTTTTTTTTTTTAATAAATAAAAGTATTTGAATGTACTTTGTTATAAAAAAGTACAAGATTTAAAGATAAAATATTTTTGTAAATGGAAATGATTGTTTTATAAATTAATTGAAAAGCAAGCTAGCCCTTGGGCTCTTATATAATTAAAAAGTCAAAGGATAAGATAAATAAGAGAATAAAAAGAATTAGCTTGACCAATGGAAGCACCAAGCCTCAGCCCGGACCCGAATGAAAATGATGGATTACTGACGTTTTGTTGGTTAAATCTGTGTGGATACTATAAAAAGAGAATATTGAGTTCCCGAGAGTTCCAGCTTGATTGTTTTTGAGAGTTGTGATAGGACGCACATATCACACTCTCTATTTAAAAAAAAAAGAAATGACTGTGATTCTGAAATGAAACCAGCTAAGATCACCTCCATAACATCAAACCAGTCTTCCAATGGGGACATCATGGGAATTAGCACCAAGAACCGTGATTCTTCTTCTGTAAGCTATTGAACTGAACAATTTCAAAATTTAAAAATAATTAAGAACTTTTGTTCAAACTTTTAAGATTCAGCTAACCTAAATTTAAAAATGAACTCTTATCTGATTTTCAAATTGACAATTAATGTTTAAATTATATATATCTGACTTATGTTTCAAATTAATTATAAATGTTTAATTTTTACATATTTGCTTGTGAAAAAAAATCATTTCCATTTTATCATTTTTTATTTGTATAAATTATTATAAATGCATAAATTTAAGTTGGGTATGGACGTTGCATGGATTCGTTAGTAGTTAATTATGTTGTGGTTTTCATATTCGATTAGAATATATAAGTCATTGATGTCAATGCGGCATTTTATGATGAATGCCATTGGGTTTCTTGTGTTCCCTCTGCAATTGACGTTATCAATGACTTTGTATTTTGATCAGTTATGTTTATTTTGGAAAGTTTTTAACCATGGAATCTATGCAGCCGATCTATACTCAACATTATAAAACAAATTTTATAAATTTCATCTGTGCAAATTTAAATAAATGTTAAATTTAAGTTGGGCATGAATGGCTATATAGATTTGTAAAGTTATATTAATTAATTAGGGAAGGGTAATCTTAGGTTATTTGTTTTGTAGTTAAATTGGGTCAATGGATTGGATATATTGGTGTAATTAGTAGATGTAGTATGAGGTTCACTGTGTGCAAAATCGCTGTATACCCGGCACAAACCTTTTTGCCTATGGATGGGATTGTAAGTCAGCAAAAACGATCGCAGTCCTTTCCTATGGAGTTTTTATTTCATTGTTCTTCTTGCCATACAGATGTAACATTCCTGTATTGGACAAGAGTCAATGTTTTCTCTAACTATACTGTTCAGATGTACATTCCTGACAGTATAGTATATTTAGTGCTGTTATTTTCATGCTACATTGAATACATTAATGTATCAGATGGATTGATGCCGGTTTGACTGCGAACTTTTGGCCTAAGGTTAAATAAGAGATAGAATATTTTCTTTTCAAATGCAGATCTATGTAGTCTATTCATACTCGACGATCTTAATAAAAATATTAAATTCATTCATACTCAACAATTTTAAAATAATAATTTAAATTAAAAAATTAATATTAAAATCTAAATAATAAATGTTATTCCTCAAATTTAAAATGATTATATAAGTGCATAAATAAATATTGTTTGTGTATTAATTACTGGCAGTGGCTTTTATTTTTTTATATTTAAGATATAAATTAAAGATATAGATTATTATCTCTGCGTCTCCACTGAGCTAGTGACAATGGGCTAATGGTCTAAATATAAATAAACTGGGATCTTAACTTATGTATCTGCCTACTTTATAAATTTTTGTAGGTTCAAATGCCTAGATGGCACCCTTATAGTGCAGATTATGGTAAGATTTGATCTTCACTTTTCTTCGGATCATTATAATATATATATATATAATAACAGGATGGGGATATTAAGATGGACCTGGTGTAATGGTGTTGAAAATCATCACCAAATAAAATAATATATTTCAAATAATATTAAAGTAAAGAGCAAGTATTAAAAAATATAAAAATAATTTTATATATTGAAGAGCATGAAATCTTTCTGAGAGATCAGCCCAGTTAACACCTTAGAGCAACTGTAAGTATAATCAACCATACATCAACCAGCATTAAAAATAAGTAAAAATCATCCATCATCATAAAAGATCAATAATCAAAATAAATCAGCAGTCAATCTTGTGACTGGATTTAAAATGGGTCTACTGTAGACCAGGCCAACTATTTAGTCATTGCCAGCTTGGGGCAATTATTTAACCATTAATTTGGAAGCACAAACTTAAGTGTTAACCATCAGAATATATAACCATAAAAACAATAATGCTGGGATATTAAAACATGCCGATGATCATCTTTGCTCTGATACTTAGTACCATTAATGTACTGACCAACTATATACTTAATTTTTAATAGATTAAATTAATAAAATGTAGTGCATGGGTTTTGAAGAATATAATCCTCATGCCAAACCAGGGCAATATCATACTGGAATGCACCTGCACTAAAATATAACCCCTTTAATATATCAGACTGTTATGCTTGAATCTAGCTCAGAGAAAATAAGATCTAAAAACCATTTAGAATGAAGTCACTGGAATAATTTTATCAATGATATATAAGTTTATTAATAACAAATAAATAAAAAAATTGATTTTAAGTCCATAGAATATGGCTATACACATATCAATTAAGCCTTCTGACTTTGAGTAATGTACAATTTAAAAAAACCATAACATTGTGATTTACATGATTAATACAAAATTAAAGTTATTACATTGATTTACAATACCTCTTAATGGGTTTACTTAATATATATATATATATATATAGACTGATGTGCATTTTATAATATAAAATGAATACATCTTTGAATTGACATTTAATAATAAAATAAATGATTAATATTGACATACAAGTAACTGACATACATTGATATTTGCACATAGAGATGCAGTACAATTGATTTATATTTTAATTGCCATATAAAATACAATAAGTAATTAAAATTTAAAGTTATCACATTTTAGTGATATATACAATGCCTTATCCTAAGTTTACATAAAATGCATATATATATATCCACACTGATGTTTATTATAATTTAGAAATAAATATATTTGAATATATACAAAAATACATGATTAAAAATTTTTATAACATATAATTAACATATATGTTTGTGCATATAGAAATGTCTGTGCACACTGACATTTATATTAGATATTTCAACTTGTCAAAATCATAAAATTATTACAAATACATTTCATAATTAATTCCATTTTGAATCTATATAAATATCACTGCTTTAATAATAAAAGCTTAACTATCTTTTAAAAAATAAAATCAGTCTTGACAGGTTACTCTACAAAGATTTGTTTTTTCAACTTCTTCTTTTTTTAAAAAAAAAAACAGGATGGCCATTAATTACTTCTTTACTCTTTAGATTTTTAATCCAAGCAAAATTATCTGTTTGTTTCACTTTTAAAATGTCTCTCTTTTTTTACTTTTTTTAATAAATGAAAAATAAAATCATTCTATATATACATATTAGTATGATAGGTTAATTAATTATAACATCTTTCTTTAGAATATAGAATTATCTATAAACCCTTTATTTTTTATTTTGTTATTTCTAATCCAAGCAAAATTATTACTTGCACTTTGAGTTATATTTTTAAATGTCATTTTAAGGTACTTCTAAAACAATTCACCAGTTATGCTTCATGTATATACATTTACCTATGCTCCTCTGCATATAGCTGAAATAGCATATGTATAATTAATTATTCATCAAGGTAAAAAATTCTCTTAGTGAGCTTGCTGGTCTTAGTGAGATTGGTTTATAATCACATTGGGAAAAGCATAAGTCAGCTATGGTTGGCATTTTCCACTCTGTCTATGATTTGAATATACTTTATGCAACTGTTTTCTAGAACACATTTGTAGCTATGAAACAACTGAAGTTGACTCTTTTCTCCATGTGACTTCAAACTCTACCATCATGAACTATGGATAAGCTTTTGGACTTGCCCTCCTTGCAGTCATATCTTAAAAATAGTGTTCTGTCATGATCTGGACTACTCTGCTAACTAGCTAGCTGCTGCCACTACCAACTACTTCTCAAAAAATTACTAGCCAAACTATTCTAATCTTTTTATCAATCCTTTTTATATTAGTCATCTGGGGAGACAAAAACACATTAATTAAAAACTGTTCTTAATCAAAATCTGTTTTTCTTATCTCTTTATTGAAAAAAATGTGATTTCAATTCACTTTAATCCTTTGGAATTTTATCAAAGTATGATCTACCAAGGGTTCAAAATATATATTAGAATGTATACAAGCATTAATCAAAAGATTTCAAAGATAAATAATAGAAATGTTTACAATTATCAAAGATGCATGTTTTTAATTTCAAAATCTGAATATATTATTAATATTTATTTAGACTTTTTAAAATTATTTAATTTATAATAAAATTTTATTTTAAATTCAAAATTATTTAACCTTTTCCTAGGATTATTTTATTCCAGGAAATGTAAAAAAATATCTATAAAATTTTTGTCTATGTTTATTTCTACTTTTCATTTCAACTTTATATATATATATATATATATAGTTATATATATATATATATATATATATATATATAAAGTTGAAACACATATATATATATGGCTGCAGAAAGGAGTTTTGCTATTAACTGAAAGGAGACCCTTTGATTCCCCTTGGAGGTCTTAAAGGAACCGAGCAGGGCAAATTCCTAATGTCTACTCCATACGTTCTTGTTGTTGCAGCTGTTATTACTACATGATTATTCATATAGTATATGAACATGGATGGGCTGATCACCAACACACATTAGCCAGCATGGTGAGTTTATTGGCTTTTTACCTCTGAGTTTAAGATCAAGAAACACCTTGGTCTTTCTTCTCAGTGCCTGATAAGGCAGAATGAATGTTTGTGTAAATGATAAATATTTTCCCAATACATATATACAATTATGACAGACAAAAATAAAGCATGGCCCTTATTCCCAGGAGGCTGTAAAGTCACTAACCAAGGCAGCGGTTGGTGGCCGAAGGTGCTAAGAATCCCCTGATTGCGGACCCAGGCTGCCATTTGATGACAACTTTTTATTTAGGTACTTACAACTGCAGATCACTTTCAAGTGAAGGAAGATTGCAAGAATTAGAAGAACTCTCTTATATTAAATGGGACATTATTGGACTTTGTGAAGTTAGAAGAAAAGGTGAAGAGACAATTGATTTAAAAAGTGGACATATACTCTATTATAAAGGCACAAATATTGGAAATACAAGTGGAGTAGGATTCATTATAAATAAAAAGTGGAAGAACAATATTGTGGAGATTGATGGTGTATCAGACAGAGTGGCAAGATTAGTTATACAACTTAATAGCAGATACCAAATGCAGATAATTCAGGTTTATGCCCCAACAAGTTCTCATAGTGATGAAGTAGTAGAAGATTTTTATATGGATGTACAAAAGGCTTTTGATCAGAGTAAACACCATTTTAAAATTGTTATGGGAGACTTTAATGCTAGAATTGGTATAAAAATGAAAGATGAAAGTGCTGTGGGTAATTTTGGTTATGGTAATAGAAATGAGAGAGGACATAGACTTGTGGAGTTTGCAGAAAAAGAAAAACTTTATATTATGAATTCTTTTTTTGAGAAAAATGTTAAAAGGAAATGGACATGGAAGCATCCAAATGAAGGTACAGCAGAATTGGATTATATTTTGAGTAACAGGAAATACATATTTCAAGATTGTAATGTTCTTAATAAATTTAACACAGGAAGTGATCATCGATTAGTAAGGTGTAAGATACGTGTTAATGTAAAACTAGAGAGACAAAAATTTATTAAGGAAAACAATATTTACAGTTGATATTCCTAATCTTCAGAAACATTCTAATGAATTTAAATTAGAACTTACAAATCGGTTTCAAGTATTAGTAGATTTTGAACATGATTCAGATTTGAATGAAATTAATATGAAAATAACTGATACACTTTTGAAACTGCAACAAAGATAGCTGGTAGAAAGAAACAGCAATTGACCAATAAAATTTCTACTGAGACTAGAGAATTTATGAAGAAAAGAAGGAATATGAAGACATACAAAAATGATGCATTAAAAAGAATTGAATATCTCGAATTTTGTAAAATGGTGCGGAAAAGAGTTGAAAATGATATAAGAAAGTATAACTGTGAACTAGCAAGCAAAGCTGTAGAAGAAAATAAAAGTCTTAAGGATGTAAAACAACATATTGGTATTGGTAGAAAATTTATATCTGCAATAAGAAAAAAAGAAGGAATTGTTACTAAAAAGAGAGATGACATCATAAAATTGGTAGAAGATTTTTATCAAGAATTATATAGTAATAAAGAACAAGTACCTCTTATATCTATTACATCTCCCAAATTGCCCAGAATTTTAAATGAAGAAGTGAGACATGCAATTAAATGTATGAAGAAAGGAAAGGCTCCAGGTAATGATGGAATTATAATTGATATATTAAAAGAAGCAGGTGAAGAAATAGAAATTTTTTTTAGCAAAGTTATATACCAAATGTCTAAATGATAAAGATGTACCGGATGATTGGAAGAATGCAGTAATAATATTAATATTTAAAAAAGGTGATAAAGAAGATATTAGAAATTACAGACCTATCAGCCTTTTATCAGTTTTATATAAAATTTTTACCAAGATAATTACTACTCATCTACAGAGAACATTGGATTTCCACCAACCAAAAGAACAAGCCGGATTTAAAAGTGGTTTTAGTACAGTAGATCATATCCAGGTATTGAGAGAAGTTATAGAAAGGACAAATGAATATGAGTTGCCATTATGCTTAGGATTTGTAGATTATGAAAAGGCATTTGATTCTATAAACATTTCTTCAGTGATTAAAGCATTAGATCATCAAGGTATAGATCCAGGATATTGTCATATTTTAAAGAATATTTATAAAAATGCAACAGCAACAATTAGATTACATAATGACACTGGGAAAGTCAACATTGAGAAAGGTGTAAGACAAGGTGACTTTATATCTCCAAAACTTTTTACAGCAGTGCTGCATGAAGTATTTTGTGGATTAAAATGGGAAACTAAAGGAGTGAAAGTAAATGGTGATTATTTAAGTCATTCAGATTTCACAGATGATGTAGTTGTTTTTGTAAATAATGCTTCAGATCTGCAGGAAATGTTGCAGGAATTATCAGATGAAAGTAGAAAAGTAGGACTAAAGATAAATGTTAAAAAGACTAAAGTAATGCTTAATCGATTTGCTCAAAATATGAAAATAAAGATTGATTATGATGAATTAGAAGAAGTTAACAGTTACAAATACCTTGGTCAGATTATTAATACATATGGAAACATAATGGAGGAAATTAATCATAGAATTAAACTTGGTTGGAGTGCTTTTGGTAGAAATAACTTGATACTAAAAGGAAATATGCCTATGTGTTTGAAAAGGAAGGTTTTTAACAAATGTGTTTTACCAGTTCTTACTTATGGATCTGAAACTTGGACACTTAATAGAAGAGCAATTCAGAGACTTCAGACCACTCAAAGAAGTATGGAGAGATGTATGTTGGGAGTAACAAGAGGAGATCGTAAACGCAATGTATGGGTATGAGAACAAACAGGTGTTACTGACCTCATTGAAAAAATTAAAAGATTGAAGTGGAGTTGGGCTGGACATATTGTTAGAAGAGATGATAATAGATGGACAATTGAAATTTTAAACTGGATTCCAAAAGATTGTAAAAAACCCAGAAAGAGACCAGATGTGAGATGGATGGATGAAATAAGAAAGTGTGCAGGGGTGATGTGGAGAAGAGAAGCTAAAGATCTGAGAAGATGGATTAAACTTGGAGAGACCTTCATCCTGCAGTGGATTGATAATGGTTGATAATGATATATATATATGCACACAAACAATATATTATTGTGTGTTATGTAGAAGAAGTCTTACAAAATATATTATTCATTTTTACAACCTTGTACATAAACAATGGCTATTATATATGTAACACTGAGCATATATATTCTGAAGCAATATTGTTCAAATTTAAATTTTTTAATTTGCAAAGCACTGATAGTTGAAAATTGAAATAAATCGAGATACTGCAAATCACTAGTGCTTGTTACAATACTTAACTGACAGCCAATCAGCTATCTGTGCCATCTGATTGGCTGTAAGTTAAGTATTGTAATGAGCGCTAGAGATTTGCAATATCTCAATTTATTTCAATCTTCAAATTTATGTAATATAAAAATAATTTCCAATATCTTATATTAACAGCAGTCTAATCAGATATATTTTGGGGAAGATAAATGTACATCAGTGATGATCTGAGAAAAACCTCATACTAATAATACTCTATGCATACAATATATCAATGATTAAAATGCTACCCATACAAAATTTTGGAGATTGGATTAAAAGAATCCATTTTCATCTAATTTATAAATTGTTATGAAAAGGCATTGTTTACAAGATTGTTGAAATGACTTCTAGAAAGTCTCATTTATAAACAATTTTTATAGTATGTGCATTTGAAGAATACTACTTCCCAAATATTATATATATATAATGCATATGGCTTTATTGCTAAGGAGTTCATAAGAAGTTCGAATGCCAGACCTGCAAATAATAAAAACAATCCGAGAATTACCAATCTTAAGTCAAATACATTTTACCAATTGTACTAACATGCGCAAGGTAAAAAAAAAACAATAATGGCTTTATTGGTCAGGAATCCTGGAATGTCTTGACCCCAAAATGGACACTTGTCAACGATACCAAACCACACCATGTATTTTATATATATAAGAATCATGTATACAATAGGTAAAATAATTATTAAACATGTTAGATTTAGATTTCAATGCTCAACCTCATTGTATTATCACATACACATGTTCAAACTATACTATTCACAATTCAGTGCATATGAAAACATAATATTTTTTTATGACTTGATTATATTTTGAGATTAGAAGCCTGTTAATCCAATGCAATATTAAACTGGGACTTTTTAAAAATATTTCGCATTGCCTACAACTTATACATGCTTTATTACACTTGATTCAGAGAATATCACATATTGATTAAAGTGTTGACGATGATACAATTGTTTTGTTTTTGTTTTTAGATGATGGTAAACATCTCAGATACTATAATATATTATACATTTAAATATTATTCTTAATATTCTGTAAGACAATAAAAAGATAACCTTCTAAACTATTTACAATTCATTGTAATAATATTTAATCAACATTTTATTTTCATATTTCAAGTTCCTCAATGCGAATCCCTCTATTCATAAAGCATGTTTTAAACGATTATATTTTAACGGTTCATTAGTTTTGAACACCAGAATCAATTAACACAGTAATTATTTAAATGGGTCTTGATTCAGTTTGATCGAGTTGATTGTAATTGTTTGATGAATCAATCGTTTGAATCTTAAGCAGACATTTATATATAGAGATAGTGCGTTCAACACCAAAATAATACAATTAGAAAAAATAATAAATACGTCCCTTTTATTATACAACACTTTTATCAACTACTATCGCAGAAAAAAAAATTAACACTGTGTGAAGGGGAGGAGAGCTTGTTGATATCTTAGGATATATGAGAAAAATATAGTGACAAGTTTATGCGCTTATATTTGATAAAATCATTGAAATAAAAAAATGTTTGTCATATAAAGAAGAAAAATATCCTTTACTAAAAACAAGTACAATAAAAAAAAACCCATATATCTATTTATCTGATATTTATTTATCCGTGTAATTACTTATATATATATATTACAACTCGGAGATATTTAAACATGGAATTTAAATAATAAAAATAATAATAGTATAAATCAGAAACGTAAAAGTCAGTGTGTAATATCCAAAGCCTCTTTCTACTTTCTGTTATTACAAATGTTGAGTATATACTTAAAAAAAAAAAGTAATATACTGTATATATATATATATGCGTGTACTATTATGATATGATAATAACTATATCATATATTTAAAATCTTAAAAAATTAAACTCAGTTAAGCAAGCATTTCAACTTAAAAGAAGAAAAAAGAGAAAGTATGTAATTATCAATGAAGGAATCGTCAGGTTTTGTTTGTATTGCTCTCAAATAAATGTAAAATACAAAAACGTGCGGATTATCATTATCATCATTTTCAATCACTATAAATGCACTGCAGAATGAAGGTCATTCTAAGTTCAATCCATCTCCAATCTCTAGCCTTTCTTCTCCAGTTCACTCCAGCACACTTATTTCATCAATTCATCTCACACGTGATCTTTCTCTAGGTCTTTTACAATCTCTTAGAATCCGGTTTAAGATTTCAATTATCCATCTATTATCATCTCTTCTAGCAATATTTCTAGCCCAACCCACATCAGACTTTTAATTTTTTCAATGATGTCAATAGCATCTGCTCTAAATCTCATCTTATTTCTCCTAACATAAATCTCTCCATACTTTGTTGAGTGGTCTAAAGTCTCTGTATTACTCTTCTGTTAAAAGATCCAAGTGTCAGATCTGTAAGTATGAACTACTAATACACATTTATTAAAAAACTTCCTTTTCAAATACATAGGCATATTTTCTTTTAATATTAAGTTGTTTCAACCAAAAACATTCCAACCAAGTTTAATTCTATAATTATTTTCATTCATCATGTTTCCATCTATAAATAATAATCTGACCAAGGTATTTGTGATTGTTAACTTCATCTAACTCATCATGATCAATCTTTATTTTCTTATTTTGGAAAAATCCAGTGAATACTTTCAGTCCTATTTTCTTATTTTCTTCTGATAACTCTTTCAACATTTGCTGAAATTCTAAAACATTATTGCCAAAAACAACTTCATCATCTTCAAAATCTAGATGATTTAAATAACTGCCATTTACTTTTATTCCCTTACCTTCCCATTTTAATCCACAAAATAAATAAATAAATAAATAAATGTCTAATAAAGTAGGAATAATATTTAAAGTTATATATAAAAAATTGTAATAAAATAAAATTAATTCGTAAAACTATAAATATGCTTGGATTTTGTATTTATAAATAACATATTTTTATATGATATTGGTGACAATCTTACATATAAAATCATTATTTTCTCTATTGTCTGATTTTTTTTTTTTGGTAAATATATGTAAGGCTTTCATATATTTTCATGTGAATGTATATTTGTCTGTAAGACTCTCACGTGTCAAATTCACAACCAATTAAAAAAAAAAATACATTTGCCCATAGGTAATGCTGTCAAATTTGCAATTGAAAATTGAAAACAAAAACCATTTAAATTTGTTTTATATAAATAAAATAACTATACATAATTAAAGTGCATTATGTTATGATTATTTTATGTGAAGTAGGTAATTTCATCCTTTATAATCAATCATTTTAGTTACAAAGAATATTTTATGTGAAGAAAGTAATTCTGCCATTAATAACTGTAATTTTTTTATCAAGCAATTGTCCATAATGCCGTCAAATTCACGTAACCAATATAACAGGTATATTTAAAAAGTTTTAAATATAATTCAGCTTTATTAATCCCTTGCCGGCTACATTTCTGAAGTACACCAAACAGGTCGGGTCGTCCCACACATTTTTTTTTTCCGAATTGTGAATTTCTCTCATTTATTTATATAATATTAAAATCTTTTGTTTAATTTACATTAAATCCTTAACAAAAATTTGTTAAAGCAATCAATTAAAAAAAATGGCAGCCTTTAAAAGGTCAGGTAAACTGGTTGTAATAATAGTATCAATAGTAGTGGTAAAGCATGAAAGTGATAGAACTAAAGATAAAACCATTTTTTTTCTAAATGCGGGTACATACAAGGTGCAAACTTCACATGATACAAACTCTTCAAGACCAGAATAGAGGAATGCACTACTGCATAAGGAGTTGTCAAGATTTAATAGAAATATATCCGTTCTTAATCAAAGGCATCTCCAGGAGAATGAAACTTAATTAGAACAGATTAATGGATACAAGTTTTTTGAAAAGGCAGATAAATGAGTGAAAAGAGAATGCATAGTGTTAGTTTTGCTATTGTGTAATTTAGTATCTTCTACTGCTGGAATTCCTTATTGCATTAATGAAAGGCTAATGGTGCTGAAACTCATTTTGCACAATAGGACTTGTGCTCATTCCATTAGTGCCCTTGCTTCAATCGTGGATTTAGAGAATTCAGAGACTTGAAGCTTTTATTCATTGTTAGATAAGATTACTACAGCAATACCATTAAAAGATTTTTTTATTATTGGAGACTTTAATGCATATGTTGGGGCAGATAGTAGACTTTGGCCAAAAGTTATTGAAAATAGTAATATTGGTGTTGCCAATTCATATGGTTTGTTATTATTGAATTATGCACAGCACATGGCTTGATTATCACAAACGGTATGTTCAGGCAGAAAAACTGCTCCAACAGAACATGAATGCATTCATGCTCAAAATAATCTCATTTAATAGATTATTTTACAGTTAGGAATCAAATTGTAAAAGAAGTTCACTTTACATGAACACCTACAAGCACAGATTGGTGAACATATCATAGATTAATATGCTTTAAGATTAAAATGATAGCTGCATTAAAAACAGTTATTATTCCAATCATATTCACAAAAAAATTGATATTCATTCCATAAAAGAATCTATTATGTATATTAAATTTCAATAATTATTAAACATTAAAATTTCTAAACAATGGGGATTGCCAATTCCTCAACAAGCTTTGAGATAAATGCTTAGCCAGAGAAAGCATTTAAAATATCTCTGTCAGGACCCCCCCCCCAACCCCTGACCATGGTTTCATGCTTTGGCATTCCTCAGAGAATTGGAAATCCCCATTGTTTATAACTTACAAGCTTAAGAGAATTGAGTCATGTGATATATGATTATTAAAATTGCTAATTTGAATCTTCAGGCTTGTCATATTACTGAAGAATGAAATTCTCTTAAGGAATGGGTTGTGGATGTGAATAAATCTATTTCTGGTTTCATTAAAAAGAAAAATAACAACTGGTTTTCTGACTACCTTATTATTAGTAATTTAATTAAAATGAAACAAGTAGTATTTTCTTCGTGGTAGAATAAGGCAGAGTTCAACTTCTGACAAGAAGGCTTAAAAATGATTGACGAATCAAACTTCAAATCATATACAGATGTTCACTAATCATGATTATTCTAGATTATTTATGATGCACTGAAAGCAACACATAAATTTGAAAACAACATCACAATCCTATTAAATTCAGCAAAGGTGCAATCGTCTTTTGAATAATGATACAAGAATTAAGATGACATCTATTAATAATATATTCACTTTATCAAATTTATATTTGATCAAAGATATCCAGTTTATTGAAGTCAAAACAGCTCTTTGTAATCTTAACAAAAGAAAGGCCGAAGGTCACAATGTGTATAAGAATGTTTGTTTCACATTTCCAGTGGTTACAAATATTTAAGCATTTTTATTTCCTTTAAATGCTGACTTTATTCATTATAATTCTTCATAGCTTCTTTAATATTTTTGATACCAACTTCTTCAAACATTTTATAATATTTAGATTCCTGAGTCCAAATGATCACTGTTTATTTTTGAAATTATTTATATCCCTTACATATCTTTTCCACTCTGCTAATCTTCTTATTCTTTGTTTCACTGGTAATTTTAAACATTAAAATAAAATACCTATGGAGCTTGGGTTTTGGCACACAGTCTATTGCTTTTATCCTATATCACAAATATTTGTACTGCAATATAAGCTTAATATTCCGGCCATCAATGCTCATTACTTTTATGACTACCATTTAGAGAGTTTGATTTATGGATATTTATAAATAAGTGCTGCATTTGTTTTATTTTATTTTAATTTGTATTTATAATTACCCATGCCCTTCTACATTTTAATTGATAAATGCCAAAGTTACTACTCTCATAACTTTGTCACAAACCTCTCAATATATTAATCATTTCTATTGGTCACTTATTAATCCAGAGATTATCCATTTATGAATAATACCTCAGTAGTACCATTTTCATTATACCACTTTCATCTTTTTCACATCTTTGGTCATATGTTTATGATTACATCCCTCCACAAGATATTAAAACTGAATAGAAACCAGTCCCTACCTTGCATGAGAGTGATGTAGCAAAAATACACTACAGAAATATTATTCCTTAAGTGGATAATCTCTAGTCTAATAAAAAACTAATACAAATTATTAATATACCTCCATTGAGAGGTTTGGGTCAAAGTTGTGAGAGTGTTAAGTCTGACACTTATCAATTAAACTGTAGTAATTGTCTATCTCTATAGGCTGAACAATGATAGAGATATGTGTAAGAGATTGTGATCTGGGTCAACTGATGAGTGCTGGTTCAGCATGAAATATGTATATTGGGGATCATACATCCTTTTCCCATGTCTTTGGTTATACGTTTAAGATTACACACCTTCACATGGCGTTAAAAGTGGATAGAAATCAGTACCTACCTTGCTTGAAGGTGGTGTAGTGAAAATAACAAATATTAATCATTATCTCCTTCCATGGTTTCCTTTCTTTCACATGGATGCGTAAATATATATATATATAACTATTTTTTTTATACGCAAGTTTAAAATTTTTAATATATGATTATTTTAAAATTTAAAGTCCAATCGTAAAGCTGCAGTATTGAAAATTAACTTCTTTGCTTGCAATCCTTCAGTTAATCCTTTTCCTTTTTAATTAACTCCTTCATGAAGATGAGAAATAGTGTCGACATGATGACAATAATAACTTATTAATTTATTTTTTTCCATTTATCAGAGTATAATATATACATTTTTTTAAAAATTATATGTTAATGTAATGTTTATGTATCAATAGGATTCAAGTCGTTTTTACTCATCGTTCTATTTTGTAATTCAGAAGATTTTGCTCAAAAATAAGAAATTTAAGAAATATTGATTTTTCTTATACACACACACACGCGCGCATAAAGTAAAAAAGAGTAGATAAAAAGATCCGAACATTTATTTAATAATTTAGTTTCCATAATTTATTTTAGAATAATGAATAATTCACAATGATGAAGGAAAATGATTTTTTAAACTACAATATTTTTTATAAAATTTTCATTCACAAAGAAATTTGCACTTGCAGTTATCTTATATTCTAATCATTTAATGAAGTTAAAACAGTGTTAATTTTTTTTTTTTTTAAATATAGTTATACAGCGTGGAGGCTATTACAAAATAGAATCGCTTTCTTTAATATATAATATAGAATGGTATCCATTCATACACTAGCGAAATATTTTAAATAAAAGTAGGGGAAAGGGATTGATGTTATAATATAAACGAACTTCAGCCCTTTAAACAGAGAATGGTGTAAAGTTTTAATTGTCCTTAATCTTTTTTTTAAGTGTCATAGCATCGGCCGGGACGCGAACTCGCAATCCGGGCAACTGCCTGCAAGTGCAAGGCAGTCGCGCTGACCTCTCGATCACCAATGCAAGACTATGACTTTTTAATATTCAGCTAAAAATTACCCATTTAAAGGTGAAATCTAAGGAGCAGTAATTAGAGTAAAAGAAAAAAATCTTCATGTTTCTTTTTAGATTTAAGCCTTTAATAATGAAGACAGTACCAACTCTATCCACTACGCTACCATAATGTTCTTCTATTATTATTAATTTAACATCACTTTTAACGTTTTACAATCAGTTATTGATTATCAGTTAATTATTTAATATAGATTAGACTTCATACACATGACACTAATTTATTAATCATAAAACATCACATAAACATCATTTCCTATGCTTACACAAGCTGTTAAAATAGTAGCAAAGTTCTAGTGTAAGCCTGAGTAGCCAATGGATGCAAGAAGATTTTTGCATAAAATCTCTGTACCTATTCATCCAATATCCCGACTAGTTTCTAGATTGTGGCTTGCATTGTATGCAGTGTTTTCTGAAAGTTTGTGATGATGGTGTTTTAGTTGTATTTTTATATTGGACTATTTCAATCACCTAATATGAGTATTGAATGTCTTTTAAAAAATTTAACTTTATTTAAATATTCCAAATACATCCAACTGTTAGTAATAGCACATCAAACAGGTTAGTATATGCACAATGTTTTGAGAGGTATTATTCTCCCATCCTATTCAGGTGTTGCTGGCTTAACCAGTGACAGTATTGGTGTGGGATTCAAACCTGGATCCCTAGATTCTTGAGCATTCAATTTTTAAGGTAAAATTCAATACTCAAGAATCTAAAGGTTCAGGTTCAAATCACATGCTAATATTGTCACTGGTCAGACTAGCAACACCTGAATAAGAGGGGAGAATAATACCTCTTGAAACAACCAACCTTAAAATTCAATATTCAAGAATCTAAGGGACGAGGTTCGAATCCCATGCTAGTACTGTCACTGGTCAGACCAGTAACACCTGAATAAGAGGGGAGAATAATACCTCTCAAAATCCTGTGCATATACTAATCTGTGTGCTATTACTAACAGTTGAATGTATTTGGAATATTTAAATAAAGTTAAATTTTTCTAAAGACATTAAATACTCATATTAGATGATGGAAATAGTCCAGTATAAAAATACAATTACTGTACACACTACTTATGACAATTTTAACTGCTTATATAAGCATAGGAAATGGTATTCATGTGATGTTTAGTGGTTTTATACCAATTCTACCCATAGGATTATGGTAACTGCTGTTTTAAAAAACCAATGAGATCAAAATGTATAGATGCAGAACTGAATTCAGATCTATATGGCTACAGAAGTCAATGAGCTAAATAGTTAAAAGTGGCTGCTAAAGTTTGCAATAGATCCTAAGATCCTGGTGCAGTGCTCTCAGATCCAAGGCTCCTCACTGATGAAAGCCACAAATTATGAAGTAGTCTGGAGATATTTGATGAGTAGGCACTAGATAAGGATTTTATGCAAAAACTTTTTGCATCCATTGATTACTAAGACTTGCAATGGGTGGTACTATTGTAAGGAGAGTTTGCTAAATAAATGACTTTCTGATTAGAAAGGCTTTTGTTTATTTTATTTCTGTTGAATTATTTTCTAAGGTTATGCCTAGTTGCTGCACATTTATCGTAGCAATAAATTTTAAACGTTTTCTGCTTTTTTTTTATATTCTGCACACATTGATTTTCTAACTATTTTCCTCTTCTCATACTGCAAGCCAAAATGTTGATTTCAGACATCCAGATATTTTTAAAATGCAGCCTATGATTTTCTGTATTGACCAAATAAGTAAAAAATAAAAACTAGCAGTAGCTCTGATCATATATAATAATAACTCAATAATGCCACCAATTTAAGAAACGATTAAAATTCTAATAGAAAAATTAGATATCTGAAGTTGTACAACTGTGTAAGTGTATCGACTATCAACTAAATGAGTTTACATATTCTAAATGCACCATGTAGTTTAGTGCAATGATTCCGGAACTTCAAAATCCATGGATTGGGATTCAAGCTCTGACACATCAGATGCTCAAACTTTTTATAAACTTAACACTAAAAGATCACATGATCATTTTTAAGCATCCATTCATTATTAAACCTTGCACTTGGTGGACTACTATATGGAAAATATGCTACTGCTCTTATAGACTTCTAAGAAATCCATCTGAGTTTTTTGTGCTCAATAAAGAATACCAAATGAAATTTTTTATTTATTTAGCATATTTATTTAATTACATTCGAATATCAGCCTTTCAAGCTAATTGTGTAAACGCTTTGCGAGTGTTAATAATAAATGAATACTTTCTGACCAATACAAGATATAGTATTTATATAGGAATAAAAAGGAATCCTCTTATTCCTGCGACTCAAATATTTATATATGAGCAAATCTGAAATACTGGCACAGAAAGTGTGACAATAGAACAGTCACTTTAAATTACTATATACAATGTCTGAATGAATGACGCAGATGAAATTGTCTAGAATTTACTAAACGTCATTCCAACTGAAACTTAATCATATATATGATTAAGTTTCAGTTGGAATTCTAGTGTCATATGATTAAGTTTCAGTTGGAATGACGTTTAGTAAATTCTAGACAATTTCATCTGTGTCATTCATTCAGACATTGTATATAGTAATTTAAAGTGACTGTTCTATTGTCACACCTTCTGTGCCAGTATTTCAGATTTGCTCATATATAAATATTTGAGTCGCAGGAATAAGAGGATTCCTTTTTATTCCTGTATAAATACTATATCTTGTATTGGTCAGAAAGTATTCATTTATTATTAACACTCGCAAAGCGTTTGCACAATTAGCTTGAAAGGCTGATATTCGAATGTAATTACAATTGTATGCAGACGCTATAAAAATAAATGCTTATTTATACATATTTATTTAAGTAATATTGACTTAATATTATCTTTCAATAATGATATCTGTACTTACTCATAATCTTACCTTATCCAGCCATAAAATTACAAACTAATTTTTTCCCCAGCTCACATCAAAAATTATTGTCAAGCAAAACCTTTTTTAAAGATTACAAAAGTCATAAAGTAAAGCAATGAGCAAAAACATAAAGCATATTCTTATCATAAAAAGACTAGTTTGCTAATTGGGAAAGATGTCATTACTCCTAATAAAGATGTGGCCACCAGAAAATATTGCTTACATTTTAATTCAGAGTTTGACAATCTTTCCATGTTTAAGTAAGACTATAAGAAAAATAGATGTTACGACTATATTTTGTTAAAAAAATTTATTTTTGATATATACTCCTCCTTTAATATATTTAAAGAGGAAAAAAATATTAAAAAGATTAAGCTATATAAAATAATATTATAATGACTACACTGGCCAATATTGGGGCCTCAAATATTTAACCTGTTTCTGGGTATACCTGACCTGCTCTTTCCAAAAGTGGCACACGTTTTTCTCTATTAATTCTAGTTTTTGGGATAAAGAGCATATGCCACAAAACACTCTTCACTCTGTTCGCCCATAAAAAATCAGAATATTGTAATGTAGTCTTTAAATTAATATCTTTTAAGTATTAAGGAAACATTAAAGATTAAAAGAATAGTGTACTATATGAAAATTTAATTCTTTCAAACCAAAGGCACAAGTTTTTAATACAATCTTTCCAATCATTTTGCACACGAGAAGCTCTCGTAAGACTTTGGAGAGTGGGATCTGGCAAGATAACCCCACCTAACTTTCCAATAATAATCTCTCATCATGTGTGCATTCCATCTTACTTAGCACCTGACTTCTATTGTTTTTATGTTTTGGTTAAATTTTTCACCTTGTTCTTCACTTAAAGTTACGAAGGTTTTCGGAAAGTGTTTGCCATAATTATTTTCATTGATGCTCATCATATTGACAATATAAAAATAATCATCAAATTGATTTTTTAGCTCCTTCCAAAGCAACATTACTCCATTATGTCAGACAGCTTCATTTTCCATTAGTCCACTGCCAAAAATGTTTGGTATAAGAGTTCATGGCTTATCTTGATCTCCAAGCTTGACATCAAAATAGACTACATATGCCTTGCCCTTTTTAGAAAACTCAAAAATTTTCCTACTTGATTTCAATGTGTATTTCCACACATATATAGCAATATACATCAGGCTGATTCAAGCAGCTCCATCTTGATGTAACCATAACTTCTGCTTTTGATAGACAAAAAATAATAGATATATTCATATATACAAGCAGTATAATTATAACTAATATACAGTTAAGTTGCTTAACTTTTACAATCCAATATTTTGGATGTAAAACTACAATTCAAAATTTGTAAACACTTTCACTACATATGCTAAACTGTATGCAAAAACACAAAGTAACAGAAGAACAAGTTGAAAAAAAAATCATTAAAATTTAAATATATGCACAACTGTTTCTTACATATCTGGCTGAAAAATCTTTAAAATACAAATTTATGTAGCATACAAAAACCATGATTTACCATCTACTTTTTTTTCCATTTAATTACATAATAAAACAGAACAAAAGCAATTTTGTCATTTGAACTTTACATTTTTATGCCAGGGTGCACTACAGATAAAGGCGTATACAAATAGTTGCAAAACAAAGATCATTACATACAAAAAATGTGATAATTTATATAAATTTCCCATTCAAATAAAAAAGCTTCTATGATATCCTAATTCTGTAGAAGAGATCTTTTAAAGAGCTGACTAAAAATTTATAAATTCAACTATATATAAGAAATTAGAGTTGATATGATCTATCGAATGCAATTTTGTAAATCACCACTCTAAGTAATCCAGCAAGAGATTTAAAAATCAAGGCATCAAGCAATTTTTGTTGCACTGTTACATATTTTAATACATATTGTCAAATGACAGAAAATTGTTATTTAGAGAAGAAGATGAATTAAGAGACATGAATTAAAAAGATGCATGAAATTTCCATGCTTCTTTAAAACCAAATCTCAGTGTTTTTTTAAACATTAATAAAGATGACATAGCTTTAAGGTTTTTTTCTTTATCTTTATTTATGATTGGGACGACTTATTTATAATATGGATCTTGACAATCTGATTACTATTTTTAATATATTTTCAAAAATCGAATCATGTAGTAATAAAAATAAACTTATTTTCAATTTTGTTAGTAATATAATATTAGTAAAAAAAGTGAAATTACTTTTAGTTCATCATTAAAAAGGAGAATTATCTTCTAATCTGCATTTGCTCAATTATAAAAAAAAAAAAAACAACATTCAATTACTAAATCTGAATTTTTAATTATTGTTCAATATCAAATGAATAAATAAAGAAAAATGTGAAAAAGATTATCTTTAATACAATAAATATGTCTGAAAGTCAATGGAAAAAAAAAAAGAAATGATAAAGCTGAAAAGTGAACAGATTTTACAAAAGAATAGAAGACTCTCACAAAATATTACATCTTCTGACTCACAATATAGAATTTGAATCTGAATGGAATTTGATATTTTCCAAGTAGCTGAACATTTCCAAACAAAGTTAGGTTGTTTCCCCCCCCTAGGTATCTGGGTTATGGACTCTGGGTTTTGTTACATGAAGGTACAAATCTGACCATTACAATTTATCTATATATTATTACAATTCAATTTATAAGTGCCAAATTTCTAATATGTCCTCATTTGGCAAAATTACCTGTAGCTAAATATATTCATGATCATTACTAATTTTATTCATCTACAGATTATTTTATCATTTTTAGCCCAGAGATAAATGTTAAGCTTTAATATATTCTGCCTTTGACAGAATAGCTCAATTAGTTGGAGCAAAGTTGTCTTAAAATTCATTATTCAAGAATCTAAAGGTGCAAGTACGACCCCTATGCTAGCATTGTCACTACTCAAGTAAGCCGTACCTGAAGAAGTGCAGGAAATAATATTACTCACAATATTGTGTAATCTACGAACCTGTGTTGCTTTTGTGCTTTATTACTAATAGTTGTTTGTATTTGAGAAATTTAAATAAATTTTAAATTTTTCTAGACATTCAACATTTAATAATATTTGATGGAAATAGCCCAATATATTATTGTATATATGTTTACATTTAAATTTCAGTAATATATCAGGTATATGAGCACAGACTTTCACATGACCCACCACTCTCCACTCAATCTCATAACACTAATACACTTGAACACATATATGTCGAAAAGATAAATAATCACCAATATTCGTATTTCATGCTAAATCAGCAAACATTAATAGGTACAGATTATCATCCCTACACATATATGCAGTAAGTGCTCAGGTATATATTAAGATAGCTAATCTTCATACTTTAATGGCAGGCTTCAATCCACTCCACATATTCATTAACTACTTGCTCTAAACTTTTTTTTTTTTTAAACTAACATCAGGGTCATTATTCTTGATGCTATTTACAATATATATATATATATATATTAATCACAGCCTTCAAATATATGAATAATGTCAATCTGAAGTGTATAAAGTGAAACAGAAGAACTAATATATATAGAATGTTGCACATTAATAAAAAAGAAATTTAATTAAATTAATAACACCATGTGATTATAATAGTGCATCAATAGATCCAGAGTGTCCTGGGCGTTTTACACATTTGCTAGAAATAATTGAATACGGTATTCATTTGCAAATTTCCTTGTCAATTGGATATAAACTGAACATATAAATAAAATATATGCTTTCTGGGAAATCCTAAACTATCTGAAAAAATTTTGCAATTTAGGTCAAGATCATGGCAGTTAAATACATTAACCTCTATATTTAAGAATGTTACAAAATATTGTTATGACTAATTATAATTTTATTTATCTTTTTACCGATAGAAATGCCAGAACCGGAATCGATCCTAGTACTTTATGTTGCCAAGCCTGACATTCTACTAATGAATAAATCACGCTGGATCATAGAGTGGAAATTAATTAAATAGCGTTTCTGTTTTTTTTTTTTATTCAATCAAAAAGAAAGAAAACAACAACAAAAAAAAAGAATCATAGTTAACCCCTAATTTGCTTTATAACATTTTACCCCTTAGACCCATGAAACCATAATTAGACTATGTTGTGACATTTCAGTTTATTAACTTTGTTCTGCTTACGATTCAAAACTTTTATATAACACAAGTGGTTTTTTTATTTTTGTTTAACTCCCAAAACTGATATAGTTGAAGACATTATTTATAATGTAATCTCACAATTTAATTCTACTATTAATTTCTTAAGAGGAAATTTAGAATTGAAAAAAAGAGCAAAGCTATTGTCAAAATGAAGTTTTGGCTCAATAGTTGATTGATTTTTGCAAAAGAAATAGAAAAATTCTCTTTACTATTTAAAGGCTTCAATTTGCCCTCTCACTTTCAAGATTTTCCCAAGAATTTATTTAATTTAACAGTTTTACTTTATATTTGTTTAAAATTCATTCATACGGAGTTTTTCAGCAGCGAAGAATGCTTTAAACAGAATTACAGTTCAACCTATTTTATTTTGATTAAGAAGCCATTCGAAAATAAATAAATTATTTTATAAGTGAATATTTTAATTAGGAACAAAAAAACGATTACATTTACTGAAGGATTTACACACTTTATAGGTTTCTCATGCTAGCCTAAACTTGACTGTAAAATATCGTCTCTAAGGCACTGCTTCAAAAGTTAATACCGAATAAGGTAACAACCGTATAAGTCTAATGTAAACTCTGTATATCTAATTATTTATTTCAAATATCTATTTATCTAAATATTCTTTTCTACATTTATACGTTATAATTATCTGTTAATAAAAATGAATAACCCAATTTATATATATATCCAGCAATCTAATCGTTCATTTATTCAACTAAATGTTTTCCTCGTGAATAAATAAGAAATATAATAATTAAGGCCTACGAAAAAGTCCGGATGTATCTCCGTATTGAGACAGTAAGATTCAAGATAGTTCATTTTATTAATGGCAAAAAAAAAAGAAAAAAAATATCAGTAATAATAGTATCAGATTAATTCTATTTTAAAATCAATCAACTCATAATGCATCATGTAGCTACGTGTGTATGTGTGTAAATAAAACACATTCAAAAATAGAGAATAATCATTGAATTACATTACTCACTGAACAACATTATAATGACATCAAGACTATAAAAGAAGAAAACTTGTGCTAAATGTTTGTGAAAAGATAATCAAAAGGCCTAGACTTTCAATCGGGCAATACATAATTCCAAACACACATATATATATATATATTTACACTTAAAAAATGTAACTGAAATACTTAACAATAAGATATAACTATGAATGAAACTAACGATTTATAAAGCAAAGGATGAACATGTAGCTTATTAATCTAAAATATAATGCACCAGTTAATATGATGAAATTTCGTTATATATAAAACTTCATTTCAATTATTATTTTAATACTGTAACTTTCTTCTCCATTGATATTAAGAAAAGTTTCAGTATGCATTACTATTTCTGAGATCACAGAGCTAAGAAATTCTTTAGACCAAGCTACCTCAAGCAGAAATAATCTATACTGGAAATAGTTTCTTTAAAAAGATTTTTTTTTTTTTTCAAGTTAATTTCTTGTATTTTTTTTATTTATAACATAAGCTTACATAAAACATTTATTATTATTACTATTAAATCTAGGAGTTATAACAGTTAAATGAATTCTAAGATAGTAAAAAAAACGGAAATGTAATATGCTTTAGAAAATAAAATTTTAAACTTTTCAAGAACAGACAATATATACAAATCCCATGAATCCAGCACTATATAAAACCTAAATAGAATTTGCTCATAATATTCAATTATTATCTTTAATCATCTTTTTCAACCATTATCGATCCACTGCAGGAGGAAAATGTCTCCAAGTACAATCCATTTTCTCTGATCTCTAACCTCTCCACATCATCCCACACACTTCCTTATTCCCATCCATTCATCTTATATACGGTCACTTTCTAGGTGTTTTACAATCTATTAGAATCCAGTTTACGATGTCCATCTACTATCATCTCTTCTAACATGTAACCTATTAATCTCAAATAATCAAATACACCAGTTCCTAAGATGAAATTTTACTATATATAAAATTTCACTTCAGTTATTATTTTAATAAAAATTATTTTTAATACATATATTAAATTTAAATCATATCATGGTTTTACGAACAAATATAATGGTTGGTAAGGTTGAAATATATGACTAAATTAACTAAAGAAATTTCATGATTGATTCTCATTACCATTCTCTGCAGAATTAAAGTCTCTGTTTGATCCAAGTTCCCCATTCCATAGATTCTCTTTTCCACATCCCTTCTGCTAACATTCTTATCCATTCATTTGAAAATGTATAGTTTTAAGATAATGCACTGATCTTCAGAGAAATACATCCAACCATAGTTATCTCTTGAAAGTTTATAAGAATAATGCTAAGTCATAAAAGCTAAGCATTTCTTCTGATGCAATCAGTCTTTTTCCATTTGTTTTTGATATTCTTAAATAATTTCTGATTCTTTTTGCCTTAATTATTTTGTATAAAATTGGTCATCTTGAATTTATCATGACAGAAATTAAATGAAAGCATTAAGAAATGTATAGCTACATAATTATGATTAGAATTATAAATATGATTATGAGTTTAATAACTCTTAAACATTCTATAAAGTAGCACCACTCAGTGCAAGCCAGATTCTTGCAATGATGCAAGAAAATTTGTGCATAAATTTACTATCTAATGCCTACTAATCCAATATCCCCAGACTAATTTCTAGCTTGTGGCTTTCATCAGTGAGGAGATTTGGATTTGACAGCACTGCACATAGATCTTAGAATTTAATGCACTCCTCCAGAAGCCACCTTTTACTTTTTTAGATAACTATAAAGCTTTGGCACTAGATTGGGATTTCATGCACAAACCTTCCTAAATCCATTGATTACTCTGGCTTGCACTTAGTGCCACTACTGTATGGAGAGATTTGTCTCTGTGAAAACAGCTTCTGTAAGCGTAAAGAATGGTGATCATGTGATAAACTCTTAAAAATGATATTCCAGCTGAATGGTAAATTAATTTCACTCTAATGTTTACACAGGTATGTTTATAAGTATAAGAGCCCAATAATGGGTAAATTCATTCTATTCTTGATCCTTTGTTCAATATTTAGAATGCTTTTAATTCATAGTCTGGAGGAGTGGTTTACTCTCTTTGTTTACATATACATTGAGGAATGTTTAAATTTTACATACTAAATCTTATTTAATTATTACAATCAAGGTGTTAAAAGAAAGATGTTGTCTCCAGTCTTAAGTGCCATATTCCATCTGGCCGATAAATTAATTTCATTCTGAACAAACAAGAATGTTGACAAAGGTATGCTTATAAATATCAGAGCTCCAGAAATAGGTGGATTTATTCTATTCTTGATTCTTTATTCAACATTTAGAGTGCTTTAAACCCATAACCTGGTGGAAAGGTAATTCACTTCTTTGTTTAACTTGAAAATCTTTTCAAGAATATAATGATGTGGATAAGTTTAGCAGGTTTAGATTCATTAGATAGGATTTTTCCAAAAGCTGTGCAATAAATAATGAGTTGCTTTGGAAATAGATTTTAAACAAGAAATTCACTTTGAAAATAATTATATAAAACATCACATGATCACCATCTCTTATGCTGGCACATAACTGTTATTAAATAGGCAAAAACTCTCCATACAGTAGTGCCACCCTGTGCTAACCAGAGTAATCCTGCCTAATAGGATAGTTGTGACTATGGTTGTTAAAGACCCAAAGTCATCAGAATGTATGGGTGCTGAATTGAGTTCAGACCCATATGACTATATAAGCTATTGAGCTTAGATTGAAAATATTATTGTGTTTTCAATTTTGTTCTCATGGTTTTGTAGTTGGGTAGAGATAAAAGGTGGCTGCTGGAGGGTTGCACTAGATCCTAAGATCTAGGTGCAGTGCTCTCAGATCCAAGGCCACAAGCCAGGGACTAGTCTGGGGATATTGGATGAGTAGACAATAGATAGAGATTTTATGCATAAGCCTTCTGGTATCCATTGATTACTCTGGTTAGAACAGGGTGGGACTACTGTATGGAGAGTTTTTGCCTGTTTAAATAATTATATACTTGAGCAGTTCTACTTAAGAATATTTTCAATTCCAAAAATGTGAAATTTTAAAAAAATGCTGAAAATGCACAATATTGCAAAATCTGACTATGACACCATACCTGGAAAACTCCTCATTTAAGTGGAAGAATTATTAAATAGTACTAATAATGGTAATAGCAGAAAAATAGGAGGTAGTAGCAATAATAAAAGTAAGTATATATTATTTTAATGTATATATAGAGAATGCAAAAAAAAAAAAATCACTTGATGTGAATTCTTAAAAACTTTGACATAGGAATTTGTCTTTAAGAATTGTTAGGACTTAAGTGCTCTTAGTGAAGACAGATAGCATATGGCTATGCATATTATGAATGCTAAGAACATTGTATAAAAAGCAATTGCATGAAGGTGAATTCAAAAACATATCTGAAATCTTCTGTATTAAATATTGATATGCATAATATTACAGGGACCCATAATATCACTACTTATGCTCCAACCTCAGATTCAGAAATTTTTGAGAAATAAACTTTGTATTTATTTAGGCAGTATTAATATAACAACAACAGTAAAAGAATGTTTCTTCTTGCAGATTTTAATTCATATTGTACTTTAAATAGTAAATTATGGCCCCAATTTAACAGAATTAACTGTATTGGTTCTGTGAAATTAATTTATCTGTTAAAATGACTATACAAAATATTTTTTACAAAGACAAATCAATATAAGGAACATAGACATATCCATGCTCAAAACAAGAACATCTTAGAGATCATGTTATAATTAGGATTCAGAATGTAAAAAAATATGTATGCATATCAAGAACAATTCTATATATAGAGATAAGAAAAAATCCAAGTGCATAATGCTAGCTGAAAAGGTAACCTCTTGGATCATGCTGCTCAAAATTCTGACTTTATATATTTATTCACAGAGAGTGTTGCTGAATATTTTAATATTTGGGAAGCTGAATTAGCATTTATATATATATATATATATATATATATATATATATATATATACACACATGCAAATAAAATGTCCATTAATTAAAAAAACTATTCTGATAACAATAAAAATAATAAATATGATGTAATAAACTATTATAAACAGACTGATTATAATAGCTTATTATAGGTATATTTATTATTTTTATTGTTTTATATATTTATATCATTAAATTCAGTCAACTCTTAGACAATCCTAATATCAATAATAATTAACAATTTCAACCTGTTGTCAAGGCAACCTCCTTTTAACAATAAAGGTGGAAACCCATCTTTTATTAATGATCCAATATACTTATAAAGACACTTAAGATATATATCTATATAAATTTTTAATCAATTGATAAATTACAAAGGAATCAAAACAATAGACAACTTATTGATATATAACTTACTTTAATATCATTAAATCAATTTTCATCCTAATATGAACCTTTTCAAGATGTCATTTTAAAAATTAAATTAAATTGTATATCAACAAGTTGTCTATTATTTCAATTTATTTGTCATTTATTGATTGATGAAGAGTTTATAATTTTTTGAAAATATTATGATCATATAATTTACTAAAAAATGATCATAAGAAATGATATATATATATATAGTCACCAATGAAAATGATTTTTTTCATATTTAATAAATATTTTAATGAAAAGATAATATGGTTATTCTTTCCCTGAAAACACACTATGTTTTAAAAGTGATACTTCTAAGCCCAGTATTACTACATTTGTTCATCTTAAAATAATATGTATTGAAAAGATATAATATTTTCATACATTTCTTTAGAAGACTAATTTTTGATATAAAGTTCCTTTGAATCTTTTAAAAATGCTTCCAAATCTTTTATAAT
This sequence comes from Epiperipatus broadwayi, assembly GCA_028023455.1. Classification (NCBI taxonomy): domain Eukaryota; kingdom Metazoa; phylum Onychophora; class Udeonychophora; order Euonychophora; family Peripatidae; genus Epiperipatus; species Epiperipatus broadwayi. Next base: position 1,001,025 of record JAQFVV010000166.1, read on the forward strand.
TTTATTAAATGTGGTTTTAATTTCTCTTATTTGTAAAAATGAAAAATACTTAATTGTAAATTATTAGAGAAAAAATATAGTTAGTAATAAATTTGGCTGAACGTTTTCGAGGAACCGTGCCTCATACTCATAGCCTTAGTGAAAATGTACTTGATATATGTAAACATCGGTACACCTTCAATAGAGCCCAAACGAACAGCAGTACATCTTCTGCATTTTTTGAACATACTAAACAATCAGGGCACAATTTCATACCCACTAACCCCGTTATTTTATGCTCAGAACCAAACGACTACAGGAGAAAGATAAAAGAGGCATTCTACATTAACAGAGACATCCATGCAATCAACAGAAGAGACACGTGCTTCGACATTTCGAAAAAATGGGCTACTTAACAGTAACTCATTTGAATATTCTCATTTACATATATCAAGTACATTTTCACTAAGGCTATGAGTATGAGGCACGGTTCCTCGAAAACGTTCAGCCAAATTTATTACTAACTATATTTTTTCTCTAATAATTTACAATTAAGTATTTTTCATTTATAATTTTATTATAAATTTAAAGCAAAAAACAAATAAACAATAATAACAAAGTATCAGCTTTATAAAATAAGCAATTTAATGTAAGGATAATCAATAAGGAGCATTAGATTACTTTATATTCCAAACACAGTATTTGTTGCCAAATATAAATTACGATTTTGTTTAATCTTTTAAAATCTTCAACTATAAACTAATTTCAATTTTTTTCGTCAATATTGAGATCAATGAAAAAACATAATCCATGTGTGTACCATACACATATATATGTATGGTTTTTATTAATATATATATATATATATTGTAACGTTTTCCGTATTTCTAGGCCTCTATATGCATTATAAATGCGCGAGTTGATCAAGTTATGTAAAAGAAAAATAAATGTTCATTTTTTTATTTAAAAAAAAGAAGAACGTTTCATTATTATTCTAAAAACATAACTATCTTTCCTGATCAGCTCGGCCTAGAATTATTACGAGTACAATTGTGAGCTGGATCAGTTTTTAATTTCTACATGAGGGTGCCAGAGTCGTTAGACCCACTGAGCCTGCATCAAATAGATTGTAACTCGTAAAGTAATAATTATATGATCTGGATTAAAATTCCCATCAAGTAGAAGATATTCCCCTTTGACTTAATTAAGAAAAATAAATCTATTTAGCAAAGGTAATTTGTATACTAATTTGAATTTAAAAAACTAAATATAAAACTTAAATATAATAACATTAATTTTATACACGCACAATGAAAGTTAAGCTAATAATAAAGATTTATTCTAGCCCATCAAACATTTAATATTTAAGATTAAGACAAAATTATAATATTGGAAAGTATTGCACATATGAATTTAATAATTTGATTCAAATATTGAAGTAATCACTAGTTGGTGTCTTATTTTTCCAAGGTAACAGTTTCGGTCACTTCTCAGTTCGCAAATCTTTCGATCAAAAAAATTATGGGATAACATTTCTCTCAAATCTCTATTCATAAAGCTTTATGTAAAAGTTATGGCCATTAACTTACCGGTAAGTTGATATTTAAATAGGTCATTGATCCTCCAACATCCAATTCAGTTAGTGGGTAGTCCGCAGTAGTTGTTTTTTTTTTAGTTTTACTTCTTCCCAATCTCCGATCAAATTTAGGTAGAGCCAGACGATGATCTAGGTGACTTTTCTCGAGAAAAAGTGTCAGCAAACAATAGAGTTCTACTCTCTCATGGTGAGCGATTTCAGTTCGTATCTAAGTGGACACATTTTATTAATATTTTTTTTGTCTAAAAAAAATATGAGGCACTTCAAATTGCTCAACACTTTCTGGAACAACAAGACAAAAGACACTTTTCAAATCTGTCGGCTCCTTTTATATTCCCAGATTCTTTTTAGAAGTTCTGCGCATATTCCTTTTTACCTTTTGTTCTATTTTATAAACTTCCACATTATTCTCCTTTTTTTATTACAAAGACTGTTTTCTCGTTAAGAATCTCTGCCATTTTTAATTACTATCAGAAAGTCGGACTTTCTGATAGCAATCTTTTACCTTTGAAATTTTCTTTCACTATTTGAATCAATTATTCAGTATGCACTTTCCAACATTGAATTTATTTTAGTTAACTTATATTAAAAAAAAGAAAAATTAAACTTTCACTGTACGTTTTCTTAAAAGAACATTATATTACAAAAAAAAATTAAAGATCGGGTTCTCTCTTTTTTTATTTAATTGATACACAATATAGAGGTCCCTACCTTCGTATTTTTCAGACGCTTATTTCTAAGGTTACAGCCTTAGTAAATTATTACCATATACATAAATAAATGGTACAATATATATATATAAAATCAAAATCACCCCAAATTCACAACTCAAACTAGCCAAGAAAATAAACATTAAAACACTGTCAATGGTTTCGCTGTTATAAGAAAACTTCTCAAATGTAAAGAACTACAAAATAATAACATATGTTAACTAAACATTATCCACAATTCCATTTACTTCCCATGCACCCTTAATATTCAATTTTTTTAAAAATAAGTTAATTCCTTTAGAAAATTATAAATTTTTAATAATAAACATATTTTAATTCTTCTTTTTGTTTCATTTCTCTCAAAGAAGACAACCATAGCTTCATCAAAATTAATAGTGCAGCCTGTATCTTTTTATGGATATATAAAGCAGAACTAAGATATTTATTTTTAACCCTACTTTTATTTACCTTTACTTTTTCATTTAAGCTGAAACTACTCTGGCCTATATATACCTTCTTACAAAAACAAGGAATAATATACCCTACTCTATTAAAAATAAACTCTATCAAAAATTTCTTTTGTATTATTTAATAAATTATTCAAAGTAATACCCCTTTTCCAAGAAATTTTCTTATTTCCAAACAAATTACTATTTTTACATACAATTTTATATAAAAGACAATTTAAATGACAAAAAAAAATCATATTTTTCTTTCTTCCTTACATCATTACAAATATTATTACTGTTAAAAACAATACTTTTAAGAAATTTAACAGAGTAGTCAACACTCAAATAATCTTCACAAAATTGATCTTTTTAAAACAAAGTTACCCCACTAGAATTATTTAATGTCTTATTTCTATAACAATAATTTCTTAAAGCAGCTACTTTTTATATATATATATATATATATATATAGCCTGTTTAATATATATATATATATATATATATATATATATATATATATACTTTAAACAGGCTTTAATCTGTGTTCAATGCACTTTAAAAATCTTAATAATCAAGCACCTTTTGCTGACAGAGGGACTTTCCAAACCATGACACAAGATAGCGACTTTTATAAAGATAAGAATGGCTGGCCATCTTTAACCTAAATGACCACTTTTTTAGGTGAATCTGAAGCATCTTGATTTGGAAGCATGAAGTTGTTGTTTTCTCCATTGTTTAAGTCCACTATTTTCTTTACAAATTAACATACATGAAATCATGTGATTTATAGCAAATTAATATTATGATCTTAATGTTGGAAATTCTATAAACTATTGAAGAGTAGTAATTAATTTATTGAGTGCACAGAAAGCATATGTAAATACTTTAAACAGGCTTTAACCTTGTTCAATGCGCTTTAAATTTTGTAATAATCAAGCACATTTTGCCGACAGAGGGATCTTCCAAACCACAACACAAGATAGCAATTTTTATAAAGATAAGAGTGACCATCTTATTTTTAATGTAAATTTCTGCTTATATAGGCAAATCTGAAGCATCTTGATTTGGAAGAATAGTAATTAATTTATTGAACACACATAAAGTAAAGAATAGAAATAAGATTATATCAATGTAAACTGAAATAACTTTTGTCTTTTGATCTTATCATGAAACTATTAATTACTACTAATTGAAATCCTTCTGACACTAAAAAAGTTTTTTCCATTAATCTATAATAGCCCTTTTATTGAATTTTTATTGAAGTAAATGTATACTGTTTTATTTATAATAATTATTATAGAAACATGAATTATTTTCTAAATTTGCATAAGACTATAACATTATTAATAACAAATTAAGTTAATATGAATTAAGTCAATAGAATGCATAAACTACATAAAATAGTGTATTTAGCAAATGAATAAACACATAGACGCATATTATACATAAGATCTTCATACCAAATATTTTAGTTTTTAAAATTTATCAATCAAGGAGTAATGATAAATAGAGAAATATTGTTTGTTTAGTTTAAAGTAAACTTTATTGTTACAGAAAAGATATAAACAGTACAAAGAATATTGGTTTACACAATAAAATAAAGATTAAATATACGTTCAATTTGGCATATCAGTATATAAAGAATATACAAAATTGAAATTTAAAATTACATATTGGCTACATATATTTAAAGCAAAAAAAGAAAAAACAGCAGTTGATAAATATACATTCCTGTTTTAGACCTCCCCACCTCCCCCTTTTTTTAAAAAATAATATTTTTTTTTTATAAATTATATGTGAGTTTTCAGTAAAATAAATTAATGAAATAAATTTACTATTTCTTATTTTTTATTAGAAACATAAAAAAGAAACATGTATATTGATGACATTGTAATTACTCTCTGTCTGTCAAAAACGAAATGAAGATCGATTTGAATTAGATTGATAATAAATATCTAACAATGTCAAATCATATTGATAATTTAATAATAAAATATAGCTAAATCCATATGTAGTGAAATGTCTAAACTTAGACTAAAAAATATATCTGTTTATAAGTTTTAGAAAATATATATTTGAAGAAAAATGTATGAAAATTTTTTTTAATTAAAAAATATATATTTGATAAGATATAAAATCATATTTCTATCAATAAACTGAAGTAATGAAGTAGTGATTGAAAATTACAATAATGATCAGAAAGTGATGACATGGCAGTAGTGATTATGTTGATGATTATTCAAAATATAAATAAAATATTGACTTACACATCATTTATGTAAGGTCTCTGTAATATTGTTAATCAGACAATACTTTAAACTAAGGTAGCAGTCATTAATTGTTCCTCAGAAGAATATATATTTATCTCTATGAATAAATTAAACAAAATACCATGCCTACCAAATTCCTAAATAACCCTTTTTATACATAAGTCTAGAATGAACTTCAGCAGAACAAAAGAAACATAATATAATATTCTATTTAATTAATCAATAATCCATTAAAATCCATAAAAAAGCATCTTAATGTATAAAAATTCTATGCCACGACTTTTAAACAATAGTGGTGGTTTAAAAGAGATTCTAAAAAAAAGTGTACTGAATGTCCCAACTGATCATACATCATAGTTATATAACATCAATATCTGCTTACATACTGACATCTATAACTAAGTAAAAACAATTAGCATATAATAATTATGCACTAGTAATAATAACAGAGAACTTAAAAATGAAATTTATACTGTTAATAGTTAAATATAAAAATATTATTTCAAAGTTAAAAAAAACAACATATATTTATTTAACTTTTAACTTCAGATTTTATTTAAAGCATTCAATGTTTTGATTTATTAAAAATATTTTTTAATATTTGTTTACAAATATATGAGTTTTTACAGTTTTTAAATGCTTGAAATTTAGAAATATATATTTTTTAACTATAAAAGAATTGTTTGCAAATACGACAGTTTTTCAATAATACTTTTAATATATTTTCTTTAAAAAAATAGTAAATAATATATATATATATGTTTATTCCAATCTTGGTACTAGATTTATATAAATATGCAGGATGTAAATTGTAAATTAAAAAGAGAAAAATGTTTAAACTTTAATAGAAATTATTCTAATATATTTTTTATTTCTTAGTGATTCAAAAATTGAAACAGCTTTGATTTATTATTAACGTAAACATTAATCAAAAATATTTTATAAGTATAGAGTTAAATATTTAAAAACCAGGCACTTTTCACAAACCTGGAGCTTAATTGTAAGTATAGGGGATTGGACCTTAGATTAGTTAGTGGATTAATTATGGTGTTCATCAGGGAAATAAATAGCTAAATGATATTATTCAAAAAATTAAACTTTACATAAATTTATATACACTCTAATTTATTGTTTGCCTAAAGGTTTGTGATGATGCTATTTTGAACTATTTCCATCATCTAATATAGAATATTGAGTGTCTTTACAAAAATTTGACTTTCTTTAAATTTTCAATTACATTCAACTGTTAGTAATAATAGATATATACAACGTTTTGAGTGAGATTATTCTACTTTCTTCTTCGGGTATTACAAAACCTGACAAATGACAATAATAACATGGTAATATATTCAGGGTCATTCAGTCAGTTGGCAGATGAATATATATGTTGTTGAATGAAAAAAACTAAGTACAAAGTTTAATAAAACTTCAAGAGTTTATTTACTCTGAATAATAATAATGGTATAACAAAGACAGTTAGTAGTTCAACTTGCTATTTTGCTAGCTGAATATAAGATCACTTAGATCTCCCTAAAGTACATTATCTCCTGAGAGATTAATGCTTATTTAAAGCTTCTTTATTTTGCAAGCACCTTACTGCTCATGCACATTATATCAGAGGTAATCCAAATAGATTCTTGACTACAACTTTTCTTTATTTATTTCCAGAATAACTTTACCTTTCTAATTTAACTTTTCATTACTTTACTTTCATTCTTCTTCTTCCATTACTTTTGCACTCTTGTAGTTTAGCACTTGAGCAACTTTGGTTTCACCTTACACCATTCCGCTATTCTTATGCATTGCTAAATTCTTCTGTAGACTCTTTATCACTTTGGCTAATTTGCCAAACATGCAAATTGGTCTGTTACTATTTCCAGTAAGTTTCATTTCTATCTGAATACTTAATTAACTGTTTTATTTCTGAAGTACTTTACATATTAATACTAACAGCTTGTACACACACCTTTATTTATCTTTAATAAATAAATATATGTGCATATGAGGATACACATCACATTGGAATCTAACCTGGACATTTAGATTCTTGAATATTGGATTTTAAAGTTCATGTTTGATTCCCATGCTAATACTGTTACTGGTCAGGCCAGTAACACCTGAAGCAGAGAGGTGAAAATACCACTTGAAACATTGTGTATATACTAACCAGTATGCTATTACTAACAGTGGAATATAATTAAAAATTTAAATAAAATTAAATTTTTGTAAAGACATTCAATATTTAATATTAGATGATGGAAATAGTCCAATATACAAACGTAATTCTAATTTATTATATTATTTTGAAATTGTACATTACTTTAACATATGTTAGCTCAATAATAATATTTTTTTTTCATGTGACATAGCATTGGCCGGGAACAAACCTGCTAACCCGGGACAAGTGCTTGTAAGGCAGTTGTGCTGACCTCTCAACCACCAACGCTTGACAAAAAATAATATTTTTATCTTCTATAATATCATTTTTAGATTTAAATCCTATATTCTGAATACTTCCCCAAAAAACTCATCCATATACAATAGAAAGTATACTATGACAGTGAAACAACTAAAAAAATGTAAAGATAAATTGAAGAAAGAAAATAATTTAACTTTCATCCATTAGGACAAAGAACAAATATGAATTATTATAATAAAGTAATAAAAAATAGCAGTGATATCAGTAATTGGTTTATTCAAGGTGTTAAAAGAATTGTATAGATAGAAGTATTCATTAGTAATAACTGAATACTAGCCAACAAAAAGTCACATGACTTTTAAGCACTAGAATTGACAGTTTTAGCTTTAATCCAAAATCTTTAAATTCTAAAGTTTATCACTCTTATCATTCATTAAACAAATTGAATCATAGCTAAAGAATATGTAACTGAACTATTTCACCTTTTTTCAGGTAGCAAATATCTCTAAGCAATTTTTACCTGAGAAGAAAACAAAAAAAAACACTGATCATCAGTTGATATGGTTCTTTATGACTTTTTCTCGGGAAAGTGATGCTGGAAAAACCTCTGCTCTGATATGAAATAACCTAAAATTTTCACTCTGCCTGCATAATTTATTTTAATCAGCTTATTATTTTTTGACATAATCTTATTGTTATTCAGTACACTTTGTCTATCTATCAATAAGCTTTCATATTTTCTCATTAAAAATATTTTGGACTAAGTTTCAAGCCAATGATGCAACATTTTCACCTCTTTATCTGATGGGAATCTTCTCTCAGGGTTAAACAGATGATAGACTAATTGAGTGAGCAGAAGCATAGGAAAGGATGGTCCAACATCACCATCCAACAACACAATGCCCTTGGACAACAGTCATCGGTACATTGTTTAAATTTTAGACTTCACCTCTTTAGAGAGAATCTTAGTGTAATAAACACTGTTTATAGTTGAACATTTTTAAGATAATTTCTCAGTATCAGACCTTGAAAATCCCAAAATATTTTAAGCATCAATTTTCCAGATGATAGTTGACTTTTAAAATTTGTTATGGTTAGTGATTGAGGATGTCAACAAACTTCTCTATCCATTCATATACACATTTTCACATCAGAAGACTTACCCCCATAAATATTGACAACAGATATCTTTGTAGACCACAAATACAAATCACTATATGCTGTTCTTCTTTTGTGTAAATGATAAATGGGGAAGCCATTGTTTCTTATACCACAGTCACATTTGGACTAGTATAATGGGCTCAAAACTGCACAGAAATGAATGAGGCTACAGCAATCTCATATGAAAAGGGCTCATAAGACAGTGTGACCAACATAAGTTAAAATATAACTGAAGTATGGATAATTTTTGATTTGTCCTCATATTTACAACAGTTTATATTTATATGCGATGTGAATAAAAATGTCTGCATTATAAGTAACTAATAAAAACCAGAAGAGTATTGATAATAAATTCACTTACAAGTAGAGAACCAATTCTCATAATAACAGTAGCACAGTTGTTTCCTTGTTATCTCACCATAATTAAAAAGATGTATAATCGTGATATATTTATAAAAGGAATAATTAATTAATAAATTTCCAATTTTTTAAATAAGCCGAGAATTAATGTTAATATAATTTTTTAAATGCAAGATAAATTTTATATTTTCGATTGAGATGAAATAAAATTAAACAAAAATGAATAAATAATCGGTGTGAAAAACTGATAAGAAGTTAATGTTAACATTTTGTAGATGCTTCCGTAAATAATGAATCTGTGAAATAAAATTTCAAACAGACTGTCATTTTAATTTTGATATATTATAAAAGTGAAAGAATCTTTTATGCAAAGATCTATAATAATTAATTTTAAAGAGGAGATTTATGATTGATGATGACTCAAATGATAAAAAGCTTATTGATTTACTCACACATATCAACAAAAAGTAAATATTTGTTTAATAGTCAAAGTAAAAATAATATTCGACAGGCAAATAAATTTATGTTGTGTGATAACAGTTCTTCTCATTTCTATTACATACCATCAAAAAATGAGTAAATACCCCTTTCATCATCATCATTAGCCATTATCAGTCCACTGCAGAATGAAGGTCTTTCCGAGTTCAATCAATTTTCTCCAATCTTAAGCTTCTCTTCTCCACATCACCCCTGCACACTTTCTTATTTAATCCATCCATTTTACACGTGGTCTCTTCCTGGGTCTTTTACAATCTCTTGGAATCCCGTTTAAGATTTCAATTGTCCATCTATTACTATCTCTTCTAGCAATATGTCCAACCCAACTCCATTTCAGTCTTTTAATTTTTTCAATGAGGTTAGTAACACCTGTTTGTTCTCTTACCCATATATTGTGTTCTTGATCTTTTCTTGTTACTCCTAACATGCATCTCTCCATACTTCTTTGAGTGGTCTGAAGTCTTGTATTGCTCTTCTATTAAGTGTCCAAGTCTCAGATCCATAAGTAAGAACTGGTAAAGCACATTTATTAAAAACCTTTTTCAAACACATAGACATATTTCCTTTTAGTATGAAGTTATTTCTACCAAAAGCACTCCAATCAAGTTTAATTCTATGATTAATTTTATTCACTATGTTTCCATCTGTATTAATAATCTGACCAAGGTAATACCCATTTACCAACCAATAAATAATTCTAAAGCACTTGTTGAATTCGAGTTCAGATGAAAAGATATAAATAATAAATATAAATTAATTTATTGAATCCAGCTTTCATCAAAACATTGCCAGAATCATAATACTTAATTATTTTGTATTATGGTGCAACTTTATAATTTGCATGTTTATTTTTTGAATATAATTATTGTAGTCTAACAACACTAGCCTACTGCCTTTGTCATCCATGTTGTTATTTTTGTGAAATAGCTTAGTTTCATTAGAGATCTAACTTCGTGAGATAGCTACTGGGGGAAAAAACCATCAGTGTTTGTGTGGAACTTCATAAAAGTTTCATCTAAATTATGTGCACAACAGGTGATTATGATAACTATAATATGGAATCAATTCTTGGTCTTGCTTTTTATATATCCATCTATCTGCCCATCTATTTATCTACTTAATTACTTACCTATCTACTCACATATCTATCAATTTATCCATCCATGTATCTATCCATCTATCTATATAACTATTTATCAATCAATCTATCTACCTATATTCAAGCATAATAGCTTTATATCATTTAAATGTGCTTATAATTTCCCTCTACCCTTGAAAACTGCTCAATGATTAAGAGTTTTAAGTTTTTTTTAATATCTGTTTTTTGATATTCAAATCAAAAATAGTGAAATAAGCTTTAGATTAGACGATTAAATATTAACAGTCAATAAGTACTGCCTGAATTTGAATATCCTCTAATATGCTGCAAGATAAGTTCATTTATTTGTAAAGGTTAGCTTATTGATTATGATACTAAAGTACTTTCATCTCCTCTATGTGCAAGTTCTCTCATTCTACCTATATAATTTTTATCTTTTAAACTCTTCATAACAACAATAAACTTTTTGTATTATAGTGGGATTATGGGTTTTTTAGCTACATTTTCATTCTTTAATTACATAAAACATATTTCTGACTCCAATTTCTTTTTTTTTTTATATACATAAATATACGGAAATATTCCAGTGCCTATCACTAGCTGAAAATTAAATAGAAAATATTCAAATCATTCTCCCAAACATTATTATACTTCAGCAATGCCCTCTATTAATAAATATAAGTCTGAAATTTAAACAGCCAATTCAACAGGAAACCCTTAACAATGATTAAAACAGGCAAAACTCTTCTTACAGTAGGGCCGTTCATTGCAAGTCAGAGCAATCAATGGATGCCAGGAGGCTTGTGCATAAAATCCCTATCTAGTGCATACTCATCCAATATCCCCAGACTAGTTTCTAGCTTGTGGTTTTTGTCAGTGAGGAGTCTTGGATCTGAGAGAACTGCATCTATCTTTTAGCTCTGTTGTTATATAAGCTTAATTTTTTTAATATAGTTTTAAATTATAGGATGAAATCACTATTAGAGAGAAATATTACACTGTTGTTACTAAAAAAATAAAATAAAGTAAGACCAAAATAGATTGTGCAATAGTGGAAAATATATAAAAGTTTAAAAGCGTTTAACGTCATTAAATCAGATAAAATGTTGAAAAGTTTTAAAATTTAAATTAAATCACAGAAAGTTTTTTAGAGAAGCTGAAAGAATTAATTTATATTATTAATATAATTTATGATTCGGAAAAGCAGTCAATGGTCACGTGATAAACAATTATAATTATTAGTAAAACATAAAAATTTAAAAACAGAATTTAACATGCAGTTAGAATGGTAGTGAGAAGATGGAATAGGCAGTTCATGGAAAAGAGCAGTATGAATTTGAAAATAACAGTAAAAATAATAATACATTAGAAATAATGAAGATTATTGTTGGGAAATAAGTATATCTCACCTTGAAAATAAAATAAAAACATAAAAATAGAAATCTTTGAAATCACTCAACGATAAATGTCAAACAAATCTAATATCAAATTACAATTAAATTAGGATATTCACAAAATAAAAACCAAAATATGTGATGAATTACATTAAGAGAAAAATTAGTGACTCGCAACCAGAGGTCATAAAAGAATTTTTGAAGATTGTGGAATTCTTAAAAAAGTTATGTAACAATGAACAAATAAATATTTTTTCTTCTTTAAAATAAAAATATATTAATATATCTTATTTTTATATTAACCTGGAAATAGTCAGGTTGAGAAAATATCCAAAATATGAATAATGATACATTTTAAAAATTAATAATGTTAGGATTAATTTATTACCTAATAAAAAATAACATAAAATTATTTCTTTCCTATTTAATCAAAAGTTTGAGAGTCACAAATAAATTTCGGTCGTGCACTATTGGTTTATACTTTCACATAGTTGTGTGTGTGTGTGTGTAATGATAAATAGATATATGTCTAACAAAGTAATTTGAATTTAATTTGAAATGCTTATTTTTATAAAAAATATTTGAAAGATATTAAAATATTTATTTAAATTTTACATTTAATATTCCTACATATTTTACAACTCAGATATTATAAAATTTTAAATAAAATATAAAATCAATGAGTAAAAATTGCTGTGAGCATAAAATAAAAAAAACTATATAAAAAAAACTAACATAATGTTTTATAAAAAAAAAAATTCAATTAAGACAAGATGATTATATTTATCTTATGTAAGACAAAATCTATCTTGTCTGATCGTTCATTAAATAAAATCAATATATTAATCAGGTAGAATGTAACTGCTTTCATTTCAAAAAGGTTTTAAAATTAGTAGACTTCTAATATAAAAGAATCCTATTGAGTTATCTATTAATAATTTTAAAAAAAAATTTTTTTAACACACATATGTTCATAGTATAGATATGTTAAACAATGATTATATAGACTTAAAATAAGATTTTAATAAGAGTTACAACAATTAGGGAAATATCAAGTACTACTGTAATACATCAAACAATTACAAGAAAATGAATATTCAAACCCAGTGTTTTTGAGTATAGGCTTTAATTTAATAAAAACTAAAATGTAACATACACTATCTTTCTCTGGCCATCCAAGGTCCTACATATGAGGGTCAGAGTGATTTAAAGATAACATGGATATGATAACACCATTGGAATCAACAAGGAATATGAGCATTCCATCATCAGATTTTCAATGATATGAATGACTGAAGACTTGGAGAGTGGAGAATATTGAAGCCTGTTCATTAAAGTTTAAAGATTTTCTATATTAATATAAACTGGGCACTGATTATATATAAGTCTGAGAGATGATGATCTGGACCAAGGTTCAGCACAAAATATGTATACTGGAAATCATTTATCTTTTTCACTTGTATGTAGTCATGTGTATTGGCATATAAAATGAGGTGGATAGCTGAAGGGTACTTGATAAGTCTATGTTCAAATCCCCTCTAATTAAATCTAAAAAGTTCAGCTTACACATTATACTTATATTTAAATAATTTCTTTGTAAACTTAACATTGAACTGTTATTTTTTTTTTTACTGTGTATATTTTGCATACACATATTAATAGTAGGAAACGTTTCATATATTTGACAGTCTTCCATTAAATGTTATTCTCTTTCAAACAAATAAATAAGATTATCAGAAGAAAAACCTAATTATCTCCAAGATGCATTTCTTCTGAATTAGTTTTGTCAATTAAACACAACATCAAATTCTCTCAAATGTCTTCCTCATCATTCACTATTACAATTTAATTTAAAACTGTAAAACTCTTGCATGACTTTAATAATGATTTAAAGAAATAATTAAACCTTACAATTCCAGAAATTTTTATACTAATATTAGACCAAATATAGACTTTAAATTCAGTTAAAAGTCCATGCATTTACTATTAGCTTTATATATATATATATATATTAATTCTAATGTTTTCACGGATAAAATATGTCATATTATTATTACTATTTGCGGGATATTCCGTGTAGTGAAAAAGCTAAATGCTGACGTTTCAGTACAATATCAAGTACCTTCCTCAGAGTGTCCTCTTTCTCAAATCATAAGAATGCATGTGAGGAGAAAGAAAACGATAAAAACGATTTTAAATCTCACATGCATTCTTATGATTTGAGAAAGAGGATGCTCGGAGGAAGGTACTTGATATTGTACTGAAACGTCAGCATTTAGCTTTTTCACTACATGGAATATCCTGCAAATAGTAATAATAATATGACATATATATATATATATATATATATATATGTACATATGATATATATCTTTGATATATATATATATATATATATATATCAAAAGTCTTCAGCAACAAAAAAAAGATAACAAGATTGATTTCTCAGATGAAGCATTCTAAATTGAAATCTTGTACACAGTAGTGCAAACAATAATGATATACTTTGAAAATGAATTAAATGATTATATGTTTTGGTTATATGAAAATAAAAGGGCTTTGAAAACATAGCTTACAATGGCTTTTACAGCACTATATGGTTAGATCATTATGCCTGGTAAATTGCTTATTAAAATGGTAAAAATAATTGTAAAATCAGAAATAGTAATATGGGATAGAAATAGGCAGAAGAGTAGGTAGGAAAATTATTTCTATTTTAATTTATGCATAAATAAAAGTGCAAAGAATATGCAAACCTTGTTAGATGTGAACTCTTCAAATCCAGAGAAAAAAAGTTTAATTAAGAAATTTTTTTGCTTTAATTCTTTTGTAAATTGGGTAGATCATCAAAACAAAGGAGACTCCAAGGAATTAGGTTTTCTATGAAGTATCTTTGTGGAATTTTTAATACATGTGTAAATACAAAAATTAAACTAGAACCTGCCATCACTAAAAATAAGTTGGGCCTAATGTGAACTTGAACACATGGATTCTCTTTCACAATTATTTTACTTGAGTATAAAAGTTGGACAAAAGAACATGGACACATCATCCATTCATGGAACAAAATTATATTAAAGTTAGGACCTAAAATCTAAGAGATATTAATATTACAAAAATCTCTCCATATGCAGATTAGGATAGAAAGATTAATCTTCACCAAAGTTAAGTTGATAATTGCATTAGAATAGAACAAAAAAAATAATGAATTACCAATTCTAAAAACAATGAGGAATAAAAGTATATTGGGGTCATTCGGCTTAGGATTTTTAAAAAAATGACGTCATTAGTCAATGCTAATTTTGGTACGAATGCACATGTATTTCGATATATACATAAAATGACTTTAACGTAGATTTATTTGAAATAATTATGGGGGGGGGGGATAAAAGTACTTTTTCTCGACTATTATCAAATGCAGAATGTTTGATGAGGAAAGATTCTTTTCAATTTTTTTTTATTATTTGTATAAACTATCATAAATAGAATCGTTTTCTTTTTTTTTTTTTTTTGTTCAAAGTCTTTTAATGGCTGTTGGAAGGAAAAGACATTACGAGTCATTGGAAAAGATATATGATATTACATTGAAACCATCTTTTTAAAATGCTGCTAGTAAAAGAATTAAATTTTCTTTTGAAATATAATAAATGAGTTGTTCCTAGTTACTAGCCACCTGAGAAAATACTTGCTAAGGATGAAAACTTTCCAAAAGAAACTGCATTTGGCCGTGACAAATTATATTATGTTGAAAAAATGTTAAAAGAATAACAATGGTGAAGAGAGTAATATAAGAATAAATACGGGTTTCGGTTAAACCCTCAATGTAAATTAATTATACTATATTATGAATGATTTTTTAAATATTTCTATATTTTTATAATGATGGTGGAATTCTGAACCGTTACTTTACGATATAGTTTTAATGACTATAACGTGCTTTAAAAACGGCATTAATAAAATCTTGATGGGATGCTAAAAATATATATACTTAAAATCAAATAATTTATATATTTTTAATGTTTTTTACTGTACACAATTCAAAATTTTCCAATCAACTAGATTAATAATATTTATAATTCAAATTATATTTAGAATGAAAAAAAAATCAATATTTGTAACTTCATAAAAATCTTTGAATTAATATATATATATATATGCGTGTGTGTAACAGCTAAAGCGATCAATACTGAACACAAACAATATTACAAATACAAACAAATTGAAAACTTAATAAACATATACAAAAATATACCCTGTTGTAATGGAAAGCATTTTAACATTAGAATGCATTTGTTGTTTCTCGTAATTCTTGCTTTAACTGGTTACAGAAAAATTATATAAAGTTGAAATTTATGATCAAAAGTAAATAAATTCCTATAGGACTAATGCATTGTAGTACAATAAAAGGGGGACTTATTTTTATTTAAATGACAATAGTATATGCACACAGTGCATGAAATATATTTTAATGTATTGTACTTATATTTATTTAAAAAAATCACAGATATCAATTGAATTATATTAAAAAATAAATAAAAACAGTTCTTAATTAAATATATATATATATGGGGGTGTGCATTTTCCTTTTGACATTCAATTTTTTTTTTTTTTTAAATAAATTAAGATTGATTTACATTTTTATATTACGTAATTTTGTCGTTAGCAAATTTACCTTTAAATATAAATATGACGCAGATTAGATATCTAAATGATAGGTAATAAAAATTTCATACCATTTTTCAGGATTTTCAATTTTATATATTAAAAATAGACTTTTTTTTATTGCGTAAACAAAATTTTGTCAATCACTTTAAAAAAACTTTTTTTTTTAAAAAAAAAAACTCTTGTAGTTGATATTAAAAATTTATTTAACAATAAAAACTTTTGATAAATTTTTACTTCATAATATGTTTTTATTTGAAATTTTGCACATTTTAAATTTATATTTTATTATCAGTCAATTGAAAACTATTTTTTTCCAAATCCACACATAAATATTGTACTTTTGAATAGCAATAAATATCTCAACTATATTTTGTTCACAATTGCTAACTTCTAATTTCAAACAAACTTTAAGAAGGAAAACATTTTAAATTTTAAGTATACTAATATTACATACTGCAATACAAATATACTATTTGATAATTATATAAAAATATCTAATATTAAAATATTTTATTTCTTAATGATTTTATTCATCATTTTTACTATATTTTTAGTTTGACTGTTAAATAATAACATTTTTTTAAAATATAAATGCCTTTAAAGACAAAATCATAAGTCTTAAAATAATTAAATATAAGTACATTATTCTCATCTTATAAGAAAATGAGTGCCCAACAGTAGTAATATTTTAAAATCATTTACCGAATTTTTCAGGAAATTGACCAAGATTTCCTTTTTGCAGGCTTAGACATTATAAAAATGCTTTATTTTATAAATTTTGATACCAAAAAGATTTTAGTTTGTGAAATAACAAGTTTTTATTACATTATTCTATAATTAACAAATTATAAGCATATGAAAACGTTTCAGTGAATACAAAAACAATACTTGTTTATTAATTTCTGAAATGTTAGGCGAGCAATAAATTCTAGTTTAAAATAAAAACTAAAAATGCATTCTCAAATATTTAGAGACTTTTATATCATTAATTAAATGCAAAGTGAATCAATTTTACATTATAAAAATTCAAAGCCAGAGTCCTCCTTTTCATTATTATTTAAAATGTTATTTATGTCATGAGAAGTTTCATGGTTATTATAATTTGTTGGTTTTTCAAGTTTAGTGGTTAAGGTCTATTTCATGAAATATCAGAAATACATAAAACTATAGATAGCATCTTCAAAGGCAAAAGACAAGATTAAAAATTTTTCTTATCAATTTAATAAAAAATTCACACTAAGATATGAAAGAAACACTGATTGTTTGATTCTAAACATCATATGGTCATCATTCCTTATGCTTACACAAGCTGTACTCATAGAGGCAAACTCGCTATACAGTAACACTACTCTTTACAAGTTGGACTAATCCAAGGATCTTTACTGGTGAAAGCCACAAGTTAGAAACTAGTCTGGGGATATTGTATGAGTAGGCACCAGATTGGGATTTTATGCACAAACCTTCCTGTGTCCATTGATTACTCTGGCAAGCTATTATAATAAAATTAAATATTTTTTTTTCATAAATGAAAAGTAATCTGCAGGTAATAGTTTAATATTTTTTTTCTATTTATTTACAAATTAATGAATATCAACTTTATATTATTTACTAATTGTAGATAAATATTGTTTATTTACCAATCAAGAAATTTATCAAAACAAGGATATCTTTTTACTTTTTTGTCATTTATAATAAGTTTGAGTGATGAGTGATTACCGAATGGTAATGAATTTAAATATCCTTCTCTAGATATGCTTTTGTTAATATTTTTGGGTCATGGAAGTTCCCACAAAGCACTGAGAATACTAAAAGATATAGATACTGATCCAGAATAAGTTCTACATGACAATTCAAAAAGGTTTAAAATCTTAAGAGTATTTTAAATTGTAGGAATTTTGTGGAATAATAAAATGAAGTTAAAGATAGTTCTAAGATGTATAACTGCAATACATCTAGGGTTAAATTCCAAGTCCTCATTAATAAAGTCAGAAGTCAGAAACTGCTCTAGAGATGGGTATTTAAATCCATGACCATTTAGTAAACATAATTATTCAAGAGCAAAAAAAGTAGAAAGTTGCGCTTGTTTATTACATATTGTTTCAGCTAAAGAATTAAATTGTTTATTATTATTATTAAAATAGTATTAAAATTTTTCCTTTAAAATGAAATCTTAGATAAATAGTACTTTTATAATTTGTTTCATTTTAAAATAGAAATAATAAAATTTGAATTGTATCTTAAAGTTATTCAAAGAAATAATGAGAACATTTCTTTGAAAGTTTTTTGTAGCTTCTGAAAATGATAATAATAAATATCAGCACAATGTCAGGAATATATAAAAATTAGTTAGAAAAAAAACAACAAGATGATCTTCTTAGTAATTCTTTTAAACCTGATTTTTGTTGTTTATATATATAATATTTAACTACAAGTATATTGCCTATACTGAACATAATGTCATTAGAAGGGATTGGAATGCAAACTTTCCACATCTATGCACTTATCCAATCCATCTTATACAACAAATACACATGACCACATACATTTGAAAAATATAAATGATCTCATGAATTTTGTGCTGAACCAGCCCTCATCAGTTGGTCCAGATCATTGTGTGCCACACATACACATAATCAGTGCTCAGTTTTTATTAAGATAGAAAATCTTCAAACTTTAATGGATAGTCTTCAATCTTCTCCCCTCTCCAACCATCCATGTCATTGAAAATATAATGATGAAACACTCAAAGCTTCTGTTGATGCCAATATTATTGTCATAACCATGATGACTTTAAGTCACTCTGACCCCTCATCAATATGGTCTTAATATGCCCAATTAAATACATAGAAGAAAAATGGGCAGAATACAGGCTGAATATGTAATATTTAAGTACAAATATATTGTCTATAATGATAATGTAATTAAATGGGATTTGAACTCAATCGTTCAAACTCCCCACATCTACCCACTCTATCTTATGCAATCAATACATATAACAACATACATGTAAAAAAGATAAATGATCTCCAATATACATATTACATGCTGAACCAGCACTCATCAGTTTGGCCACATTACTATTTTCCACACATATATAATCAATAATCAAGTTATATTAAGATAACATGTATGTGGTCATGTGTATCAGTTGATAAGATGGAGTGGATAGATGTAGAGAGCTTGAAAGAATGATTTCAAATCCTTTCTAATTACACTAAATTCAGTACAGACAATGTACTTGTAGTTAAATATTACATATTCAGCCTATATTCTATGTATTTAAATGGACATATTACTATGCAGGAGGGGTCAGAATGACTCAAAGTCAACATGAGTATGATAATAATATTGACATCAAAAAGTGTTTTGAAGTGTTTCATCATTATATTTTCAATGATATGGATGGCTGAATAGTTGGAGGATGAAGAAG
The DNA here is from genome assembly GCA_028023455.1 of Epiperipatus broadwayi. Classification (NCBI taxonomy): domain Eukaryota; kingdom Metazoa; phylum Onychophora; class Udeonychophora; order Euonychophora; family Peripatidae; genus Epiperipatus; species Epiperipatus broadwayi. The sequence continues at coordinate 1,021,056 of JAQFVV010000166.1, forward strand.
ACTGAAGCCTATACATTAAAGTTTGAAGATTTGTTGTCTTAATATAAACTGAACATTGATTACATATATGGGTGGGAGATGATGATCTGAACCAACATTGATGAGTTCTGGCTCAGCATGAAATACATATATTGAGGATCGGTTATCTTTTTCACATGTATGTGGTTATGTGCATCAGTTGTATAAGATAAAGAAAATAGATATAGGGAACATGAAAGTCTGAGTTCAAATCTCTTTTAATATATATATATATGTTTGGTATCTAGGACATGTTAATTTAGAAATATATCTCAAGGCGAGAATTAATTAATTATTTAAAAATAATTTAGAAAAAAATTATCTTTTAAATTAATTTTTAAAGCAAAAGTTAGTATTTTTAAATCATAATCTTAAACTTAGAATATATGCATAAAGAGAGTAAAAATTCAATCCGCTATTAAAATGTACAATTAATTGAATGGTTTACTAGACAGGTATTTATAAAAAGGGAGCACCGGAAGTGACAAAAGTGAGCTGAATTCATGGATCCAGAACTCCAGGATGCCAAACGATGTAAACAAATGATAATATTTAGAACCAACAAGTTAATGACAATTATTCAGTGTTTAAACATGTTAAAAGTAGAACTTAAGTATTGCTTTAAATACACTTCAGATATTATAGGTAAATACACGCAATTTCAATATTTATATTAAACACGTATAAAAAACCAGAAATAATATTGATTCTAAAAATTATATAACAACGCAGTATCTTTTGTGCAACAATCTTATTTATTAAATAATTAATTTAATTTTTTCAATAAAAATAAAATCTCACATTTTCATTCCTACTTCTCTCCTTAGTTAAAATAATAACATTAGCAGATTAAATCAGAAAATGCTAATTTAAGACCGAAGATAAGAGATTTTGATTTGATTCTGAGAATGAAATTGTGATTTGGTTTACACATATAAATAAAGTTCAATTAACTATTTTTTAACAATATTATATACTTATGTATGATTCTAAGTGGAAAATAAAGTTTTAAAAAAATTTATTAACAACAAAATTTTCCAAAGACAATATTAAAATTATACAATTGTTTTGTATTTATTTTAACTTAGTTATAAGTGTAATTAAAACTATTTATTATTTTTCAAGATGGTCAATATCCCCCCTTTTTTTAGAGAGATTTATTATGTGTGTTTATATATATATATATAATGGAATGTGCTGCGGCTTCTTCTTTTTCAGAGTCAGGAATCTCTCAACCACTATGCACAGAGAAAATTTTTAGCCACCTTGCCTACCCTTTTCATTCCACACCCTAAGTTTTTCCCATATTCTTCTCTATTCTGTTCCATCCCCATTTCCTCAACATAATCTTTGTCATATTCCTTGGTCTTTATATTATCCCCCCATCTTTTCCCAAACCAAGCATAAATACCAAGAACCCAATTTCTGTATAATCACTTTGTTTACATTTTATTCTTTCACAACTTCATTATTTGTACTCTTTCTGCTTGCAAGCATTTACATTCAATTAACAGATGCCTAATATTTTCTATGCCTTTCTTACATAACTTGCAGACTAAATCACTTACATTTCTACATTTATGCGTATACTGCCATGTTGCTAATGATTCTGTTCGAACTTAAACAATAGACTATTTTCTTTGCTATTACCATAAACTAACTCACAACAAATATTGTTTACTTCTATATATATTTAAAGACTTTTTACTCTCCAAACCAGTTCTCCATCTCTTCAGCTCCCTATTTTTTATTAATGCATCTATTCTCCCATTCGTTGCCCTTACAACACTCAATAATTCTCCTAATACAATCATTCCACCTTTCTTATAAGTATACTGATATAAATTCATTATCCAAATCTTCTCCACACCATACTACCTTTCTTAACCATCCTGTTGCTTATCCTTTACTCATAACCCAATTAAATACTATTTTGGTTATTCTCTAATTATACATAAATTGCAATCTACCAAACATTTTGATTTTGCCTTCTGCATCTCTCATATAAAATCTTGACCATCCCATTTCTCATTGAATTCCTTCATTTGCAATCAACACATCTGCATCTAAGGCATGTCTTCCTACTTCTCTTTGTACTTTTTCTAAATAATTTAACACCCTTTTACTAACACATAAAGCATCATTACCACATGTTAACCCTGCTACTGCCACTGTCTTCCATATAATTCTAGTTGCAGCACATTTATTATAAGAAAACACTGTTAATTTCTTTATCAACAATTCCTTTTTTTTGCTTCATTTATAATTTTTTTCTCCCATTCATTCAAGAAATTTCTTTGATTACTTAAGATGATTCCCAAAAAGTTATCTCTATTTACCACAATTAACTTTATATCCCCCAATAAAAATTCTTTCTCTTTACATTCCCCACTATTAATTATTATTACTTTTGATTTTTCTTCACTAAATTTAATCTTCATCTCTTTACCTACCCTTGCACATGTCTTCAGCATAACTTCCATATCTTCCTACTTTTTGTGCACAAGAAGACATCACCTGCAAATAAAAGCCCTGATAATGTATATACTCCCTTGCCACCTATTAATGGTATCTCTACCCCTTTTTCAACTTTTTCTATTGCTTTCTCCATTTTTCTCAAATACAACATAAACAAAATTGGTGTCATAGGGCATTCTTGCCTTAGTCCAATCCCATTTTTAACTTTAACTGATTCTATATTCCTAAATGATACATGTAGTAATTATTTTCATATAATCTCTTAATAATATCCATTAAAGCTCCATTCATTCCTAAATTTACTAAACTTATTCATAATCTATTTACTCTATCATATGCCTTTTCTATATCTATAATAACCATATATAACTCTCTACCTATATATCTACTCATATATATAAGTTGTGAAACTACAAATAAACTATCTCCTATATGCCTATCTGATCAAAAATCTCCTTGCATTTCTCCCACTATCTTCCATCCATTTTGTGACTCTTCGAGCCACCATATATGTGAACACTTTATTTAACACTGACTTTACAAACATTGGTCTATAATTGCTTAACTTTCTATGATAATTACCCTTCCATTTAAATAGTAGCCTTACTCTTGTATTATTCAAATTATCTGGAAAATGTCTCTTCTGTCCCATTTTATTAAAACGTGATAATAGGTTTAATTTTGCACTATTTCTTAAATTCATTACCATCTCTGCTGCCATACATCTAAACCTCTTGCTTTTCCACTTTCCAATTTCTTCCTTGTCTCATTCAATTTATTTTCTATAAATTTAATATTTCCATTACTATATACTTTATGTTTGATATCATATCCTTCACATCTAACATCTTTTTTATATTAATTACATACTTATTTAAGATTGTCTCAAATTCTTCTTTAGAGCTACCCTCTATTCCCTCATCATCTAGTAATACTCTTTCTCTCTTCCCTATATTACTTTCTTTTAATTTATTTCCAAAGTTTTCACTCCCACCTGTTGTAATATCATCCAACAATTTACTATTTAATTTCATTCTTTCTATAATTATTTATTTTAGCCAATTTCTTTTTTAAATACTTTTCCCATTTAACATTTACATCTCCTTTACTTTCTTTGTTCTTAATAGCAGACTTATATTCTCTGCATGATTTTTCTCTCTCTTTTACACTTTTACTAACTCTCACTTTTCTATTACTTTTATTCATCTGAATATTCTCACCTAAAACCCTATTTGCCACTTCTTCTACTTCACCACACCAGTCCTTATATTCATCCCCAACCAACTCTTCCATGATTTCTTCAACTTTTATTTTATATTCTTCTAACTTATTTTTATCATTCGTTACTCATCCACATCTTTCCCTATCCTTTCTACTTTTATCACTATTTTCCATCACATTACTAACTATTTCTATTATAAAGAAATTATGATCACTATTACATACTCTCTCTCTCTCTCTTCATTATCAAACACTTTAATTTTCCATACATTATTCATTCCCTTTTTCTCTACTAATATATATACTCTATTGTAAGAAATATATTATTTCTAGACCATGTGTATTTTCCCTCATAAATATTTGATAAATTTCATTTTGCGATGTGATGCACTGTGACTTATCCTTATACAGAGTCAGGAATCTCTCAGAAACTATGCCCAGAGAAATCTGTTAGCCACTTTGACTTCCCTTTCCATTACTCACCCTAAGTTTTCCCATATTCTTCTCTATCATACTCCATCCCATTTCCACAACATAATCTTTGTCAACTCCATGGCCTTTATATCTAAAACCTTCTTATCTTTTTTCAAACCCAGCATAAAAGCCAATAACTCACTTTCTGTATAATTGCACTGTAATATTTAATGCAATGCAGTCTGGTGTCAGATTTGTGATGCAACAAATGAAATAACTTTCCCTCATTTCCAATTTCTATAAGAAAAGTTTCAAACAATAATGATACCCACGAGCTTGCAATTTAAATTAGAAGACAAGTCCATGCCATCTTACCCAAACTGGCTTATAATCTAATTTATAATGGCAGAGTTAATTGCTACTTAATAATTTTATAAATAAACAACTAACTATTATATACGTAAGGTAAATTAAGTTGAGAATAGAAAAAATAGATGGATTATATTTCATATTGTTTATGATCTTTTAATTTATGTATAATAATAATTAAATAATCCTTACCACTAAATTAGTAAATGGTAAATAAAATAGAAAATCATATAACATTATAATAACTAACCAAAATAAATAAAAAATCTATCACAATTCTTCCATGACCATGGTTTCATTTATTAATAAATAGACCTTTTCAAAACAAGATAAAAACAACATATGTATATACATATAAATAAAAATAACCTTACCACCATTCATTTCAAAAACCAACATCTTTTAACATCAAAGAATGTCTTCATGAGATTGATGGTCTCAGATTGAAGAACATTTATCATCAGTTTCCTCTTACTCTTCTTTTTAATTCACTTTTTTCATAAAAGGCAATTTCTGCATTGTCAAATAATATTTTATGATCTGTATTCAGTGTATGAATATAAAAATCTGAGATATGATATCTATTTTTAACTTTAGTCTTATGAATTTTAACTTTTTTATTAAGACTTAATTTATTTTGACTTATATAAATTATATGATAACTGCAAGAAATCTTATAAATTAAACCAGGAAAAAATTTGCAATCAGTTGACTGATTTGCACTGTTTAATAATAAATTTAAATCAATGCCTTTCTTCCAGACCATTTTCATACCATCCAATAAAAGTCACCTGGAAAAAAGGCCTTGATTTAAATTGATTATTAAATAGTTCAAAACAGTCAATTGTTAGCAAATCTATTCCTGGTGTAGTTTATAAGATAATGAAAGAATTAAAGTTCATGAGTAGAATTGAAAATAGATATTATAATTCTGCTTTATATAGTCATGAACTAAATAAAGATCATAAAATATTATTTGACAATGCAGAGCTTATCTTTCATAAAAGAAATGAATTAAACAGAATAAGAAAAACTCTGATAATAAATCTTTCATGAATCCGAGGCTACAAATCTCATGAAGACATTCTTTGATGTTAAAGAAAGTTAGTTTAAAAAGTAAATGATAGGAAGACTATTTTTTTGTTTTGTATATAAATGTTATATGTATCTTGTTTGAAAAGGTCTATTTGTTAATAGATAAAATCATGATCATGGAAAAATTTTAGTAATTTTTTTCTAGTATTGTAATGTTATATATTTTCCATTGTATATATATATATATATAACAGTATTTAAAACAATAGCCACATACTATAACGTCACATTAAGACTTTAATTTTCCAAACAACATGTGATAAAATGACATTTTAAAGATTATGGATTCAAGAAAGAAATATTTATATAAGACAAATCTGGACTAAAAAAAAGCAAACAATATATAGAAAAATGAAATATTTAGAAGTAACAAATTTATATTTTGCTATATATGAACATCATTTCAACTACTGACAATCTACTTCAGGATAAACCTCTATGCAACAGTAGCAACAATTCATTCTATTTATATTAATCAGAGTCAACTCATTTAAGCTTCATTAATCAATAGATACCATTGATGCAGATATCCAAAGAATTGGAATCCAACTTACTTATTTAAGTCTGTATTATCATCTTGGATAAGTGTATATTCTGCTCCTAATTATAAGAAAACCAGTAGCCAGAAAGTAACTAGTCTGGAGATGTGAATATAGCAATACTATCTAGGACTCATTGATTATGCATACTTATAATAGATACCTCTAAAATAAAATAGAGGAAATTAATGCATTTATTGCAGATATTAAAAGTAAACAGAGGTGTTATAAAAATATTTGTTAAGTTAAATCAAATTTATTAAATAAATAGCTTCTCTTCACATGACTCTGAACTGTTATATAGTTTTTTGTATCCCACTTTAAGATATTAGTTGTCTATCTATTAGCATCTATTCTCACAGCATGTCAAACTCAGATACTTTTTGTTTTTTCTTTTGATGACAGTGATATTGGTTTTTTTTTCCAATTTCATCTTTCCATTCTTAGAAACAACATTAAATTCCATTCTTAGAATCAATATTAAATCCTTTGCTTTTATTAAGAATCCTTACTAGTCTCAAATTAATAAATAAGAATTGTTAAAACAAGCATTAAAAAAAAAAATACAAATAAGGACTTTTTACCAAAAGCATTCCATTGAAGTTTCACTTTATGATCAGTTCATTATGTTTCCATCTATAATAACAATATTACAGTTAAGATATTTATAACTGTTAACTACTGAAAATTCATCATTATCATTTTATATTTCCACTTTTTTGAAAAGACAATAATCATTATTTTAATCTTTTTATTCACCTAATAACTCGTATAACATTTCCTGAAAGGTAAAAGCATTATTTGTAAAAACAACCATATTAATTGCAAAATCTAGACTTACACAATCTCAATTTATTTTAATCTATCAAACTCTACTAGTAAAATTGCTGAAAAATATTTTACAGAAATTAAATCATCCTAAAATTTTATCAATGTTAATCTTCTCATTGACTTCCCACAGTCTAACCACCTGCTATTGCATTTTGACAAATATTCTTCAAAATTTGACATTCATATGGATGTAATATATAATGAAGAGTGTAAAATATCTCAGATCCAAGGCTCCTCACTGATGAAGGCCACAAGCCAGAAACTAGGCTGGGGATATTGGATGAGTAGGCACTAGATGGGAATTTTATGCACAAGCTTTCTGGCATCCATTGATTACTCTAGCTTGCTGTGTGTGGCAATACATATAGTGAGTTTTGCCTGTTTTAACAAGTTATACACAAGCATAAGAGGTGGTGGTCATGTGATGTTTATTGGTGTACAATATCTATTTAATAATTAAACATTTTATTTGAAAGTTGACAAATTTAAAATAGGTTTAATTCTTTTATTATTATTATTATTTAGAAAAACACCAGCCAATTCAATTTTTTTTTAAAAAGAAAATTCATTGTGTAAATGCTAATGTAGTAGGAAAAATATATAATATTACTTATTATATATTAATAATTTTTATTAGCCATTCATGAGACTAAAGATTATCCACTAAATCAGGGGTGGGTAATAGTTTTGCCTTGGCATCCACTTTGTGTAAGCAGAGGTTAGAAGGGTTTCATGACACAATAAACACACTGCTTTATTCCCTATATTACCAAAGAAATATTTGCTTCTCCATTCTTCATTAAGCACACAACATTCATTTTAGGTTTTCCAAAGGGTTCATGGTTTCACTAAAGTTGCAAATTTATTAAGACAAAATTGAAATTAATTAGATCAACTGGAAAAGCACTGTGCATTGTATCTACACTGCGCATGTGTATTGATGTGGCCATCTTAGTGGAAAATATGAGATGATCTTCAGTTGTGCACAGGAAGAAAATCTCAGTTCAAGTCAGATTTTTCTGTCTTGGTAGACTACAAAAAAACTCTTAGCAGGCCACATATGGCTCACAGGCCACTATTTACCAGCCCTGCACTAAATGAATAGTCTTTCTGTAGTGTAATATTCAGTATGCAAAAGCAGATAGAAATAAGTGTCTACCTTGCATAAGAGTGGTGTATTGAAAATTACAATAGAGAGATATTATTCATTACTATATATTACAGTTTTTTTTAAAAATTAATATTTGTCAAATAACAAATAGGAAAGAAGATTGTAAAAACTATAATAAAACAGACCAAAAATAAAAAATTTGACAGAATTTATTAAAGTTCTTATCTATAATAATGGCATCAAATTAGGAATTTGTGAATTCTACTAATGAAGGTAATGATAAAAATATGGATTCATTAATAATTGAATAATTACTTTTGAAAGCAAAAAACAAATAAAGAATAATTACTTCTATCATTGAAGTCAGAATGCAAGCTTACAAAACAAAGTGATATTTAGAGCTGAATAAAGATAGAAGAATACAGTTAACAAATGAAATATAAAAAGGTTAAAATAGTACACCTGGGTCTCTTTTTATGCGGATTTATTTAATGCAATTTTGAAGTTATGCGATTCACGTTTCTTCGGAAGTCAAACTCCGATAATGCGCTCTTACTTTAAATAATAAATTTCATGCACTTACGTCATATTGAAAGTAATAGCACATTATTGGAATTCGACTTTCATCTTAGTAATTTCAATATTTTCAGTGCTTTATAATAGTAAGATTTTATGCAATAATGAAATTAAAATCATGATTTCCACATTTTATGTATACACACATTAAATTTTACAAGATTATAATGTAAATTTGTTCAAACATTGTGCATGTTAATTTTGCATTTTAAATCACATTCTGTTTTTGCTTTTTAAAAAAGAACATAATCAATTATTAATCATTTAGTGTCCACAAGTTTATTTTTAAAAGGTAATAGCAGTGGGCACAATTAAATTTGACAATTAAAATCTGATTTTTAATTGTAATTAACAATTTAAAAATTACTTAAGGTGACCTGAAATTAATGTGATGTGAAGTTGGTGCTAGTTGTATTTCCTCTTGTGAAGAATCTGATTTTTTACCTGTTTGCAAACGAACCTGTTTATCTGCAAATAGCGATAACAATTAAAATGTGTATAAAAAAATGTAAATTACTGTACTGTAAATTATGCATAAAAATATATTATTTTGAATAAAATTAAATATTATAGTTAAAAAAAGTTTGTCTTGTATCAATTTTTTTCAAATTTGAAATTTTTTATTAGTCATATTTTATTTCCTTATTTTTTTTTTTTGTGCAAATTTTAAAATAATTTTACATAGGTGCTTTGCTTTTAAGTGATTTTTGAAAAATCACAGTCCATATCCCCCCCTTTTTCAAGGTAAGTTACGTCTATTTTTGCGCGATTTCGTTTGCACGTGTTTTCTGAGGAACCTATCTATCGCGTAAAACGAGACCCAGGTGTAATTGTATTTTAAAACAATATTACACTGTGGACAGAATATTTTTTATAAATGTATTAAATAACCCTCACATATAAATAAAGACACAATAAAAGTTAAATGACCCTCGAGCAGCATTTTGTACTGAATCAGCACTCTTAGAATGTTTACTTGATCAAATAATGTATATTATAATGTCCAAATAATAAAAACTGCCAATCTAAAATTTGACCTCCTCTCTTATTCACTATTTAATTTATGTAGCACAAAATTTTTAGTGTGGTTAAATTAATTAAATGTGTTGCTATATATGTAGTTCTTAATTTATGGTGCTCAATCTGTAAAAGGTAGGATGTAAGATTCTAAGTGACAAGCTTTCTGCATCCATTAATGTGTATGTTATAAATCTAATTAAAAAATATATAAATTACTATTGTTCATTGAATGGGTGGCAAATTATTCTTTTATTATATATTTGTTTTTTTGTTTTATTAAATATATATTGTAACAGTGGAAAGGAACTATGGAGAAATATTCTAAATGGGATAGCCAAATTGTAATGGCAGATAAATTGAAATGAATTACATTCTATTTCAACTTGCAAACATTTTTAAATCATAAGTGCCATCCAAGTTAAGTCATTTACCATTAATTATTTATGCTATCTCTTCCTGCCATTTTATATTAACCTAACATCACACTAGGACTACAAATTATGATACAAATATAACATGATGAACTAACATTAAAAACGCATGGCAATATATGCCATTGGTATAGATGCATTAGATTCAAAGTAAAATAAATGCATAAATGAAAGTGAGATCAAGATTATCATGGTAATTAATTAAAACTATATAAATTTTTATTTCAATACAGGCATGAATAAAACATGACACAAAGTAAATTAACAGTGACACAATAAATAAATAAAATACATAAATAAATACATGTCATGTACAGCATTCCATGCTGTCATTTTTGCCTATCATAATATTGACTAATGAGGAGGCATGATTACCTTCCATGTAATTACAAACTAACATTGTGCTAGTAAAAATTATTGATTATTACATAAAGTTGTACTGCTATATTTTTTTGTAAAAATAAATAAATATCATTGAAAATTATTTAGATAAGTTAGAAATAAATCTATGATTTCAACATTAATATATATATATACAAATGTAAAAAAATAACTTTAAAATTATTGCAAAACAGTCAAGCATTGTTAGCCAAGAGGTCATTGCAGCCACCTTGCAAGCAAGTAGTTGGTTGCAGACGGTTGTGGGTTCATATCCCGGCCAATGCTATGACATATGAAAAAAAAAATATTGCAAAACAATAACATATATTATTTTTTGACCATGCATACCAATTACAATCATTCTGTTTGTTTGTTTAACATCTATAATTTATGTTGATTTGTTAAACGTTATAATTATGAACCTGTGCAGAAATTTTATATAAAACTAATATTAATAATCATAAAACCCATTTATATACGACAGATAGAAATATATCTTTTAAATATTCTATATGTCATTTAATTTTATTCTCTTTAAAGTGAAAAACGACTTTGTATTAACAAATAAATAAAAAACATGTCTAGTCCTCATTTTCCTATTTTATAAAATATTTCATTTACACCTATTTTATATTAACATACAGAATACTGCTGTATTAATTAGAAACATTATTGTGCTCGGATCATCATCATCATATGGAGTAACAATAAGGTTCATAAAATAGAAATAAATATTAACAAATTTAATAAATCAATAAAATCTATTGAAAATAAAGATTATTTTAAATATTAGTTTACTAGAAAAATGGCAAAACAGTTATGCAAAAAAGATATCAATACATATAATACACTCCACCGCCTGATGTCACTGTTTTTTGGCCAATGCACATCAATATGCCATTTTAGCAGCTTAACATAAGCCTAACTTATGGCTAACACTACTGCCTATAGAACAGTGATGTTCATATTACCATATTTGACTGTATTATGGTCCAGTGAACATGTATATTGATGTGCGTTGGGCAAAAAACAGAGCCATCAAGTGATAGAATGTATTATATGTTCTAGTACCACAGACAATTTATTTTTATATTAGAATAATATTTTTGTAATCATAAATGATATATGAATCTAGCAAATAGTTGAATTGTTAATATATTTTTATGGTAATGTTTCTTGCATATTTTATAACAATATTTAAGGTTTTTTCTAACTATTATCATCATCATCATCATCATCATCATCATTATTATTATTATTATTATTATTATTATTATTATTATTATTATTATTATTATTATTATTTTCACAACTTGTGATAAAATTTCTATTAAAATTTTAACATTTTCATAATTAATGCAAAGACGTCTATAAAAATTAATGAAAAAGATTTCTGCCATTTTTTTTTTTTTTGGCTGATTCATCTAAGAGAAAAATTGAAAATCGTATTTACAAAAACTCAAAGCGACGAACGAAAATAAGACTTGTAAATAAAAATTACAATGTTGGTTATAATTTAAAGCCTGTGAATTTTTAAGTTTTATTTTAAATATATCTGGTTTAGGAGAATATCGGTAAATGCATAAAAGAAAACTATTTATATATTTTTATTGACAATAACACTTTCTATACTATGTTTTTTATTAGTTTAATGCATATACATAAAATTAATCAAGGTAAAAAAAAAAATATTATTTAGTGAAACTTAATTAATGTAAAAAAAAAAAAAAAAAAGTCTAGTGGATATAAAAGTTTATTCATTATAATTTTATTGGGGTTTAAAAAATCTAGTAATAATTTTATTTACTTAACATAATATAAAATATTATTTATTACACAAATAATAATTACTAATTAATTATACATTTACTACATAAAATATATATGTAAATGATGTATATATGCAAGTGTGTATGTGTTATATACATTCATGTTTGTATGCAAAATCAACAGTCAAATAAATTTTATTTAACATAATATTTTTCTATAATTAAAATATGAGTAATTGAGGTAAAACTAAAAACAATATAAATTAAACACTGCATACAAAACAAACACAAATTTTGTAAATTCAAGACTTTTACATATTTAAAAAATTAGATCAATATATTTCAGTGAGTAACAATCAATTATTCAATTATTTAATAAAAGTAGGCCAGTTAGCAGTCAAATACAAATAAATTGTTAAAGCAGTAAAATTTCTCTCCTCCCGCTAAAGTCAATATTTTCCCAGAATTTTCCCAAATCAAAAAAGGCAAAAAAATTTATATCAATTATTTAAAATTAATTAGTAAATGTTGTTAATGTTTTTCAAGGTAAAAAATAATGGTTAAAAATTTGGAAACTATCTTGTAAAATTTTAAATTTTCCTATGATTATGAACTAGGTAAAATGTTTACTAAAATAATTAAATTAAAAATGGATTGCCTTGAGATAATAATTGTTATAATAATAAAATATATTAAAAAAATACATTACTGTCTATACTTTCAGTAAATAAATTTCTACAAAGATTTTTTTAAAAAAATTTCAATTCTAAAAGCAAAATTTTTTTCCTGCATGAAATTTATTTCCAAAAAAATAAAAATAAATAGGTTTGATAAATCTTTTATATATATAATGTATTTTAAAAAAATTCTATTTCATTAAAGAATTTAAAATTTTCATTTTTTTAAAATAGAAAAAGAAGAACATTAAAAGATTTTAAATTTCAATAAAATCTCAAAATTTTCACTTAAAAAAAGTTTCAACATGTAATTTAATGCACATTAGATTTTCCACACACAAAAAAAATCATTTTAGAAATGGAGAATATTTTATCAATATAAAAGTTTGAAAATATTTTTTAAAAAAGAGTAATGCAAAATTGTTTGCACAATGATTCCATTCTATGAAGATGTATATTTTAATGTCTAAAATCCATTTCAAAATAGTCAATTAATTTATCTATTCTACTTTGAACAACTTTTTAGCAAAAAGCTTTTTATTGTATATATATGCATACACAATCTTACATTTTGACTGTCCTGCAGTCTTCTTCAGAGCAACTTTGACTTTTATATTAAAGTAAAGTGACTCTGAAGAAGACTGCAGGACAGTCAAAATGTAAGATTATGTATACATAATGGCTCTGAAGAAAACTGCAGGACAGTCAAAATATATGATTGTGTATGCGTATATGTACAATAAAAGGTTTTTTGCTAAAAAGGTTCAAAGGAGAGTTGATAATTTGCATTTATATAAGATATTACAGTAAAATAAAGAAAGTGATGAATTTGGTAATATTGTCAATATTGTTCTATAATTTAAACATTTTCTTTTCTTGCTATGAATATGAAAAACATAAGAGAATAAATGAATTGAATTTCCAGGATCATGTTTTCAAATTGGAACTTGAGGTTTCTGATAAGTCAGCTATGCTTAATATTTGATATTTCTAAAAAATAAAATATATTCAATGTTTGTCATTCACAAATAAATAAGCATGTTAAATAATTGTTGTTTCTATATAATAAGTTATTTTCTGATAGATATAAAATATAAATAAATAAAAAAGACAAAGATCAATATAATACACTGAACATCACATGATGTATGGAGAATTTTGCCTGTTTTAATCAACATAGTGCTTTTGTGAATTTAAATATAACTTTAATTTTTTTAAATTATTACTAATGTTATTAATTTTCTTATACTGTATTATATTATTTAATTCATGATATGTTTATCATATTAAATGTATATGATTTAAATGTGAACATATTTTAATTCAATTTTAATCCAAACATATGTTTAATGTAAGATATGGAATTATAAATCAATATAAATCATCATGGTATGGTATAGTAGATAGAAAATCTTTGGGGATTGGGAGATCACAGAATTCATTTTGGCACAGACAGATCTGGTGTTCAAATTCTTATGAACTCCTAAGCAATAATGTCATGTCTTTTTTTATCATTAAAATATTTAAATGTTATTATTTAAAATCTTATCATATTTTAAAAATGTTTAAAGGTAAATTTTTTATTAATGCTGCTCCAAGATGAGATAAACCAACAATAAAATATTCTTAATAATTTTTTAATAATGGGAATACCAGATAAAGCCCTCCATTTGAAATAAAAACAAGTATATGTCTAATTAAAATAAATTTAATAATAGATTCAAAAATGAATGGTAAATATATGCTAGATTTACATTTAAATTAACATGCAAATGTTATATATTAATATTCTTGTTTTTTTCTTTATTTTTTATACATTAGTTTTACTATTAAATATAATTAATGACTCAGTTCATTTATATACTTTATTCAATATAACATATTTAATGAAGAATTAACAGTTTATACTTCTCATATACGAAATGTAACATGCATAATATGTGTGCTTATATGCATTAATAGAGAAGTTTATTAGTTCTATAAAATTATATGGTTGAGCGCTTTCGACAACTTATGACATTCTCATATTCATAGCAAAATAACATTGGAAAATAAACAAGAGATAAGTGGGTATGTATGTACAGTTGATAAAATTCAAATTTATTTAAATTATAATGTTAATTATTTATATTAGAATGTCCATTTTTTGGAGAGGGGGGAAGAACGATCCTTTCTGATTGCTAGCATTAATGTTGTTGGATGTATAGCATGCTACTCTGATTTTCCTCTTCAAGTCATTTCTTTGTATGTATTGAATAGTTACAGAAGGAATAAATTGGTGTCCCACTTTTTGGTTTTCAGGAAGATAAAGCTATGTTCTGATTTGTCTGAAGCTATTCTGGATAGATACTGATGCTGTGAATGGTGTGTATATAAAGATACATAAGTTTCACCACAATAGATTGATAGACAACAAGTTTGGGGGCATTTAATTTTATAAATAGTTCTGGGGATTTTGAAAATGTGCATATGACAATATTATATATAGGAGACTATTATACTAAATTTTGAGATGTAAAAAATTACTATAAATATATTTATTTTTTGTATAGTCATTGTTGTAAAAATATATTGAAATAAGAAGACAAAACAACAGAAGATATACTATTTTGCAATTCAAATAATTCTGCTTACACTTTTATCAGCAAAAACTTTTTATTATATTATTACAGTTTCAACTGTTTCTTGCAGTCTTCATCAGATCTTATTCTCTTCTTCTACTTCTCTCTAATAATATAATAAAAAGTTTTTGCTGAAAAAAGTGTAAGAAGAATTATTTGAATTGCAATATTGCATATGAAGATAGCAGAAATAAAGGAAAGGAAGAAGGAAAGTGTTTAGAAGGATTATATATAGATATAAAAAGATATACTATTAAAATGATATTAAAAATACTGTATACAAAAATTATTAATGTGTGATAATAAAAAAAATGTAGGAATTAATATTCTGCATGTTAAATCTTTATCTTGGGTTATCCCTTAATACACATATATTGTAGCCCTTGCTGTGAATTAAAAAAGAGATTTATGCAATCTTTAAAATATTTTTTTAAAATTTTTATCCTATATAATTGCTATCGAATTTATCACTTTATAAATAGAGATCTGTTATATCTATTTCTTTCACACATAAAGTTGTTTTCTTTTAAAATGTTTATTTTTTTGAAAGTTGTTGAGATTGATTTTTTTTATTCACATTTAAGTAAAATTCTAATTTTAATATTTGTCAAAGAATATTTGTGTGTTAATATTTATTTAAAAGAACAAGGGATATATAAAATATAAATTTAATAAATTTACATAAAAGTTAATTAAGTAAAGTGGACAATGGAAAATTTAGCATCAAATAATTTTTAAGAGATAACCATAGTAATTTCAGATGTCATTAATTTTGCAATAAAAGGGGCTGTTTATCCATAACAAAAAAAATCTATTTGATAAGAAACTTTTGATCCAACTAGACCACCTTCTTTTAATATAGTTTTAAAAAATAGCCATAATAGTAAAGTTATTAATTGTGATAATCGACTAGATAAAGATAGTATAATGAGATTTGTGAAGTCTCCACTACAGTTGCCTACATTACTGTTGAGTCTCCATGGCATAATATTAAAATAAAATAAAAGCTCATTTAAGAAAAAAATAAATTATGTTTTCTAAACCTAAGCACCGGAGAAGTTATATTTTAAAGATATCTGGAGAGGGAATGTTACTGAGTTTTCCAAATCCCACTTTGATATTAATTTAACATTATATAAACACAGTAGAAGAAATACAGACTTTAGCTAGGGATTAGCCTTCAGATAATGCTATGAAACAGTACGTAATCTACAACTATATGTTTGAAGAATAGGAAGGACAATTCTGAAGTCAAGAGATATACGATTATAAGTAAGAGACAAACAAAAATAATTACCATGCTAATTGATAAAAGTAGTAAATATATTTAATCATTGGAAAGATTTGGAATCGGTCTACCTTCAAAAAAATGTAGTAATTTCTTGAATAAGAGACAGGATTAATAGTTATCTGTATATTTATTGAATGACTGCTATAGTGGATAAGCACTGACTAAAATAGTTGCGCCTGCAAATATAATTTACATAAATAAATAACAAATGATTATTGGGAGAAGTTAGGTGGTTTAGCATATTAGTTATTACATTTTCCAAAATTTACTACTACATAAATCTTTTTCACAAGTCTTTAGTCATATGCTCATGGTTATATCTCTCCACAAGGTATTAAAAGCGGATAGAAACCGGTTCCGACCTTGAGTGAATGGTGTAGTGAAAATTAAACTACAAAATTATTGGTTATTGGACAATATCTAGTCTAATAAATGACTAATAAAAGTTATTAATTACTACTAAATATCTGAAATATAATAGCAGCGATATGATTTCAATATATAGATGTGTATACATATAACTAATTTTTTTTAAATGTATAAATTATATTTTATTTTTTAAAATGCAACTTCTTTACCTGGATTATCCATTTTCATATTCGCATAAAATAAAAAATAAATACAACAGTCTCTCTAATCATTCCATTAAGCAAAAAAAAAAAAAAAAATTGAGGAAGAAAAAAGATTTGAAATGTGAACAAACATCTTATTATAGCATTCAATAACTTAAATATAAAAACAGTATAGTTTATCATCAGCTTAATATAAAATCTATTTTCTAGACTAAAAAAAAATATATGTAAGTTGAATTCCATGAAAATTCCAATACTTGATTTCCATTAAAGTTGCAACAAACAACTAGAAAAAAACATTTAGAGTAGAAGTTGTTTCTTTTCCAAAAAAAATCAGGCTTTTTAAACCAGTTCTCTTTGATAAAATCAATTATAAATCTACTGAATGTTTTAAATTTCAGTCTGTAAAAAATATATCACACTAAGATATTTAAAAAAAAACAGCGTTAAAGAGAAACGGCATTGCACATAGCAGTCTATACTGGCGAATTTAGTTTTTATATGTATGTACATTTAAGCTCTCTGTCTGTTATCAAATTGAGACTATTAAACATTAAAATACAGTCCTTAAACAGCCAACAGTATGGCAAACCTTTTTCTAGTAAACTTTGAGTGAGAACAATAAAGAAGAAAACATGTCTCACAAGTTGACCAAATGCTGGATAGTGAAGAAATTTAAGTTGTCCATCTTTATTGTATTCCTAGCTAAAAATAGACACATAACCATTTGCTGGCAGATTTTGTATAACTAGGTAAATTATTTAAGGGCAGACCATCTAAAAAAATTATAAGCCTACTTGGATTTGAAAATATTCTAAAAATTATACAGAGCAGACCATATTTTTTTCTCATATGTCAAATGTGTTGACCGGGAAACGAACACAGGTCAGCTGCTTGGAAAGCAGCTATGCTAACCGCTAGTCCACCAACGCTTGACAGAAAAGACCATATTTGAACTCTTATGTTGCAGAAACAACAGATAGACTACCACTTCAACATAAGATCATTAATATACGCGTATATATTAAAATTTAATTTATTTTTCGCAGTATAGCAATTAGATATTACTGCTGTCAGACTTGTCGTGATACTTAAAAATATAGCATCCTGAAATGTCTTCATTCCAAATACGGTTATACATAATAATAAATACCAAATACACACAGATATGTATATATAACAGAAATAGTCATTCCATAAATCACTTTAAAAATTTTTTTTAAAAAAGCATCCACATTTAATATCAAAGGAATTTTTCATAAGATTGATGACCTCAGATTCAAGAAGATTTATTTTATTAAATATCTCAAAAGAAGAAGAGACCTCAAAATTAATGATTTTGTTGTAGAGGAAAATTGTGTTATTTGAAAATCAGTTGATACATTAAAAAGTATTAATGTATTTCTTTTGTTTTAAGAAAACATGAGTATTTTTCTGCTGATAAGATTAATGTTATTTATTATTTGCTTTAATTATTAGAGGATTACATATTTTATGTGTAATAATGTGTTTTATAATATTAAAAAAAGATGGTTTATTGGTTATGTTATTTTTCCTTTGATACACTTTATATTGATTTATTTTTTTTAGAGAATAGTGTTATTAATTATTTCTATATTTTTTTTTATTTTAAATTATTTATTAGATATGTTGATGATTGTTTATTCGTTATTCTGGAGAATAAATGAAGGGATTTTTTTGATAGTTTTATGCTTTTGATTCTAGTATTAATTTTACTATAGAGGGGAAGGAAGTATTGATAATACTTTATTTGTGGATAATAACAGTTTAAGAAATATGTTAAGGCCTGACAATTATCAACCTTTTATTCATAAAATGCTTCTCTATTGAATTTCTGTTATAGAAATAACATATTTAATAATTTTGAGAGTAATGCTTATATTTAAAAAAATCAATTTGCTTATATTAAAATGGATTAGAACCTTGAATTTATTAAAAATATTATTTTTAGTAAAAATAATTATAGGTCTGATATTAATAAAAAATTAAATATTGGTGAGAGTAAAGAGTTTCTTTACTATTTAAGTCATCAATTTATTATATAGTCATTTATTGATTGTTATGAAAGTTGCTTGGAAGAAAAGCCTTCATTTAATTTATGTCATCGTTAAATAGTTCATAACAGTTGATTGATAGTAAATGTATTTCTGGAATAGTTTATAAGATTTCTTGCAGCTGTCATAAAATTTATATAGAACAAAGTAAATTAAATTTCAATGAAAGAGTTAAATTCATAAAAATATAGTTAAGAAATAGGTATTATAACTCAGCTTTGTATATTCATGCACAAATACTGGTTATAAAATATTATTTGACATTGACAATACAGAGATTATTTTTTTACAAAAAAAAATGAATTAACCATTTCACACTTCGCATGACAGAAAAATGTCTTTTGGCCAATTTGCCCCCTGGTGAATTTTTTCATAAGTATTATATGTTAAAATGCATGCAAAATTGTATATTTTAGTATAATAAATTTTTTTCCCAAAAATTTTGCGATAAATAGCACAAAATACAAAATTCCTGCTCTTACAATAGACACAAGCCCTGCCTTAACATGTTCAGCCATTATGTATATATATTTATTAGATATCAAGAAACATTAATTATTAATAACTTATTTTGACTTGAAATACTTTATTTTCAAAAATATGTTATATTAGCAGCTAACGTAAATATGGCCTCAAGCAAATTAAAAAATTCTAGCTTTAATGTAAACAATCTACATTATATTTATAGTAAGAAAATATTGTAATTTTGCAATATATATTAAAAAAAATTAAACTTTTAAAGCATAATTCATTAGATATAAGAGAAATAAATAAATATTCATTCACATTTTAAAAAATAATCAGAAACAAATATTTAGTTGATTTTATAAACTGAAAATAATCTTTCTAGAAATGATGATGTGTAAAGTCTTTGATTTGATTACATCCTCATTTTTTTAATATTTACAAAAACAAAATGTGAACATTTAAAATTTATTTCAGTAGTAAACAAAAATAGTTATCAAATGAAGTCAAATTTATTTTTTTCTGATAAGTAATAATCATTTTATCATATATTTTACGTTGACATGTGCGACAAAGAAAAATGTCAGAAAAAGTGAAATATGATAGGGTTAAAAAAAGACCAAGAAACTCTAATAATAAAACTTCTCAAATCTGAGCCATCAATTTTATGAAAACTTCCTTTGAAATTAAAGGTGAATGTTTTTTGAAATGATCTATGTAATGATTATTTCTATTTAATATGTGTTTGGTATAGATGGAACCATGGTCATAAGAAAATTTTAGTATAAATTTATTTTTAGCTAGTATTTAATGTTACAAGATTTTTTATTTTATTTATTACTATTAGTATAGCTTTAAGCAGTATTTCATTTTATATATACATTTATATGGGTGTGTAAAAGAGAAAATTTTTACAGGTGAAAGATGTACAGATGGAAAATCCATAGCAATTAGATATTACTGGTATGAGACTTTCCACATTATTTAGCTATTATAATTTGAAATGTTTTATTATAAATATGATTCCATAATATTTCACACTGAAATATATATATATATATATATATATATATCATATAAATATTTCATAAACAAAGTTTTATATATATATATATATATATATATATATATATATATATAATTTGTTTAAAACTTTGTTGATTATATATAATAAATTTTGCATAAGTATGTTAATATGCTTTATAAAACATATAATTATTATTTCTATGATGCTTTGGGTTTTCTGCTCAGCTTAATTCATGTTTGGTGTGCACCTAAATTATAATTATTTTATTCCATTTTGTATGCTGTTTTATAGTGGTGGTTATTAATATTTAAATGAGCTGATTTATATATTCCAGTAGTTTGATAATTGTTTGGTAATATCACTTTTATTTATTATATTTTTATTGTTTGCAATGTACAAAGTTACCTTTATCATTTCCTATCATCCTGCTCTATGCATACCAGTTTGATATTCTGTGGATAAAACAGTGTCTGTGTTGATTTTCATGATCTAAGAATTCTGATATATTTTGATTTTTTAAACTCCTTTTCTAAGGATACTTATGCTGCTGTATTATCTCTATGTTGTTGGTGTGAGATTTTCTATAGTATACTACTGTACATCCTATGATTAAACAGGCAAAACTATCCATACAATAGTGCCACCCTGTGCCAAACAGAGTAATCAATGGATGCCAGCAGGATTGTGCATAAAATCCCCATCTAGTGCCTACTCATACAATATCCCCAGACTAGTTTATGGCTTGTAGTCAATGAATGCCAGAAGTCTTGTGCATAAAATCCCCATCTAGTGCCTACTCATACAATATCCCCAGACTAGTTTATGGCTTGTAGTCTGGGGATATTGGATGAGTAGGCACTAGATGGGGATTTTATGCACAAGCCTTCTGGCATTCATTGATTAGTCTGGTTGGCACAGAATGGCACTACTGTATGGAGAGTATTTTTCCTGGTTAATAACAGTTATGTGCTAGCATAAGAGGTGGTCATAATGTGATGTTTAGAGGTTTAACATCCTAGGATGTTGCATTGCATTTCATATAATATGTGAAATAATTAATTTTCTATTTTATCTTTGGCATTGTTGAGCAATCTGTTGAAGTTGGTGGGCATTCTATTGTATCTTTGGAAATATTCATTATTTTAGTTGTTATTCTTAAAATATAAGGCATTGTGATCCATAACTTTTTATCGTCATAAATTCTGTTTTATTTTGGCATTGAAACTTTTGTTTTCTCTGTTGTTTGGCTTTATGCCATTTTTGGTTAGATCTTTTACATATACTTCAAAGATAAATTTTCATTCTGCTTCATATCTACATAGCTGTTTGCTCAGTCAAAAAATCCTTTAAATCCTGCTAGCTTGTATGTCACAGGGATTTTCATCTGAGGGTGAATTGCATCTTCTATTTCAGTTGGCTTTACTATCATTTTATAATCAAAATTATTTTTATTTCTATTGCTCATTAAGTTCAAAAATGTAATGCTTTTTACAGTGTTTTATTTTATATATACATACACAAAAGTGCATATATATTATGAATGAAGGATTCAACAGAATCTATTTTAATTCTTGGGCTCATCCATATAAATTACAAATATTTAAAAACAATTGCCTTCAACGAGATTGAGAGATTATTTCATGGTTACTAAAAGGCATGGGTAATTTTTTTAAATGAGTAAAACAAAGAATTAATCAAATAAAACAAATCAGTAGACAAAGTAACCCATGTAAAATTACAGAACAGGTAAAAGAATCATATTTATGACTATCACAAAAATTAGATTAAAAAAGTAAGAATCAGACTTGAAGTTGTAAAGACTAATTTATTAGAATTAAAGTCAGCTGGTGAAATTTTACGAATCTACTCAATGACATTTTCCCATATGATAGTATAAGTTTTTTCATCACGTTTATTAATACAATCTTATATAAATGGAATTGATCCACTCTACTTCAAACACTTTTTAGCAAAAAACCTTTTATGGTGCATATATGCGTACACAATCTTGCATTTTGACTGTCCTGCAGTCTTCTTCAGAGTTATGATATAATGAATAAAATAAAATACATAAAAATAATACCATAAAAATTGATTGTGCATGCATATATGTACAATAAAAGGTTTTTTTCTACAAAGTGTTTGAAGTAGAGTGGATAAATTGCATGTTTATAAGATATTACAACAATATAAAGGAAGTGGTAAGATAGGTATTACAATCTTGTTTCTTTAAAATTTGTAAGATATCTCTAAATATTCTATGATAGTGATTGTCATGTCTGGATATGACCTTGGTGTTAAGAAATCTATGCAATGATCAGGTGAATGACATGGAAAGTTAGTGCAGAAGATAATGACTGACATTTGATATTAATCTCTATTATTACTGATTTTTCCTTCATTTGTATATGTAATTCAAATTTGAAAATGTTTGTTCATCTGTGTATTGAAGTAGTTTCTTTTTTCTTTATAATATAATTCTAAGTGCACTTTTGGTGAAACCCACCATAATCATAGCATTACCAAAATTTGTTCATTTGTGTATGAAAGTAGTTAAATTCTTCTTAATAACCTAATGCTAAGTGCACTGTCAGTAAAGTTCATTATAGTAATGGTAAACTTCACCAAAAAGTGAATTAGCATTAGGTTATAAAAAAAGAAAAAACACATAAGATATGCAAGCAAACAAATATTTGCAAATTTAATCTCTATTACTACATATACAGTGGTAATTCATCACATTATATGTGACATAGCATATTTGACATAAAATTACATAGATTCCTTGAGATTGAGAACAATTTTCACTTCAGATGTGATCTATAAACCACTGATTATTTTGATCAATGCAAAATTTTGGTTTCTTATAGCTTCTCAATCACATCCAGCTTTATCTGTAGTTTCCATTCCATATAAAATTAATATAGTAATAGAAATAGTACTCTCTTTTTTCTTTAGAGCTTTGAATCCAGCATATATCTCTGTTTATTATTATTATTATTATTATTATTATTATTATTATTATTATTATTATTATTATTATTATTATTATTATTATTATTATTATTATTATTATTATTATTATTATTATTATTATTATTATTATTATTATAATAATAATAATAATAATAATAATAACTTCAATATGGCGATCTCTTTGAACGCAGCAAGCATTTCTTATGCTGACGCAATCAAAGCATCTGCTAAAAAAGGAGATTTTCCTCAGAACGTGGGAAAAAATCAAGCTCCAGTTTCAAGATTTCGTCGTTCAACAATAAATGATCTAATGAAACTAGATGTGATTTCAGAATCTGACCCATTACCAGTTAACGTAATAGAAGAAGAGATCTGGACTAATGAAAGTCTATTAAAAATTTCTGAACGCTTTAATACGACCATCCCACGTGACCTGTTTATGTCGTTTAAACGTTTCTTTACTGACCGGTCTGTTATCCTTGCAATTACAGATATAAATTGTTCGCTGTATAGATTTCCTAAGGATTTGCTATACGAAGAATTAAGCACAAATAATTTATGGGATTCTATATTGCGCATTGCAGATCATCCAAATCCTCGCTATCTTGCTATTGAATTCTATAGCGAAGAACAAAAAAACAAATTTGATAAAACAATTAAAACGTTAGGGAAATATGCTTTAGTAAAAGTTAACCAATATAGAGAAAATTTTATTACCGGCACAATCAAAAATACGTACTTTAACTATACAATAAATGACCTCAATAAATTAATGCAACCGTTCGGAGTTGTTGTTGCCTTTCAACCTATATATTTAAAAGGAACTCCGATACCGATCTATGGAAACAGTTATCATTTTAAAGTTAAATTAAATCAAAACGTAAATCCAAATGATATTCCCACTCTTATAACCGATCACGAAGCGACGCTACTCTTAATAATTCATGGACTTAAACCGCAATGTTTTCACTGCAAACAACGAGGGCATATTATAAATGCATGCCCAAAACTTAAATGTAAACACTGTGATATGAGAGCAACCTCAAGTCATCAATGTGGAAATGCGCCAGTAAATAACACAGATTTCACTCCTCAACCGATAAGTGAATCAACTACAATTTGCTATCAAAATAATCCAATTAATGACGATGTAACAGATGATCTATACATCACCAGAGAGCAATCAGTAAATGATGAAAGTGAATCAATTTTACCCGAAAATCAATCACGGAATGACGAGGATAAACCAGTGTTACAAGAAAATAGCCCATCTCAACAAGAATTATTAAAAAGTGATTGCCAAAATCACAAACAATCAAAAACACCCCTTAACAAAACTTCGCAAGATATTATAGACTATCTAGTGCCTTGCTTGCCACCTACAGACCCGAAAATAAATGACACTGCCAACCGAAAACCAGGCAGACCGCGAAGCAAACGTAGAAAAAATGCAGCAGTGCCTATTGATCTTAGTGAAGATGATATGCCCCAGACATTAGATCATAAAAAAAAATAAGAAAAGCAAATATGAGTTCAACGGATACCGAGTTTGAATACACTTCAGATGAAGACCTTAGCACCAATAAAAAAGCAAATGTGCAAAAATTATCACAGGAGGGAGGAAGTAGAACCTCCAGACATAAAAATTCTTTGTCATAATTTGTGCAAGTTATCTAAACTATATAAAATTATAATCTAATTACTACATCAGGTGTGTTCTGTTTTTATTGAGTGAAACTATAATGAATATAAAAATAGCGTCATTAAACATCCGTGGATTAAACTCACCGGGAAAAAACTATCAATTAATAAAATGGCTTGAAATTATACAACCTCATTTGCTAGGGTTACTTGAAACAAAAATTTATAATAAATCTCAGATTAATCCATCTAACTATCTTAATAATCAAGGATACTCAGCATTCTCCCAAGCATCATTTTCACCCTCAGCAGGAACAGGAGTAGTAGTAATGAAAACCTGCCCCTTCTATTCATTCAAAATAATATATATAGATGCACACATATTAATTATAACACTATATGATAAAACAGTTACATTGAATGTAGCATTTGTTTATTTACCTCCAAATCACACAGTAATTAATAAAGTCATTCAAATTATAAATTCCAAAATAGCATCCTCATCACATCCATTAATTTTACTTGGTGATTTCAACATGTCATACAATGAGTTTGTCACAAAATGGTTGCACTTACTAGCCATACCACTCATGAGTGGAGAAGGCTATCTCCCACAGAATTCAGTAACATTTAATAATGGCAGGTTTTCATCATTAATTGACCTGGTCTTCTACTCACCAGTGTTACATCACATGATCAGCCTAACAATAAAAAACTCATCATTATCAGACCATTCTGCAATTATTGTTTCACTAAAGAATGATTTTATATACAGATCAATAACATCTATTGGAAACACAATTAGAGTGCTTCTTCCATGTCGAACCCCAGAATATTTATTCTCAGAAATATATATATATATCTCTTCAAACTTCGAGACATTGAAATGGATCCAGTGCAAACATGGATTGCCTTTGTTAACATTATTTCATATACAATTGATGTCATAACAAGGGCTACCCCAGCCCCTTCAAGGCTTCTAGCTCTTGTAGATGAAACACACAAAAGAATCACAAACAGTACTACAAATAAACAAGGCTGTTCAAATGTGATTGCCCTGAAGAAACTTTATAAATCAGTCTCTGAAGAACTTAAAGAATACCTGGCAATTAAAAAAAGAAAACTCTTTTTGACACAGACACACACATGGTCCAGACACTATATTCGCTGGGCACTGGGACAAAAGCCATCAACTCGCATACCGACAGCAATTAAAATACAAGAAGATATAATTTCTGGTTACAACATGTTGCTACCCCTCTACACACATTTCAAATCCAAACTTCAAGAGAAGAAAAAATTCAGCCCTGCGCCATTTTTTCTCGGTGAGCCAGAAGAAGATATAGTATTTACTCCCAAAGACTTTATTCAAAAATTAGCATCAACCCCAAACTCCAGTCACCCAGGAATGCATGGTATACCTTGCTTTGTATTCAAGCATTTAGAAAATTTTACTGCTCAGTATCTGTGTAATCTAGCAAACTTTCTAACAAAAAAGATCCATCATATACATGGATTATACCCTATTTTACTAGTACCATTTATCAAAACACATGAAAAAATAACCACACTAAACAATCTAAGGCCCATATCAATGAGCCCTCTGGGTATCAAACTGCTGGAGTCAATCATTAAAGACAAAATAGAACCCTATATCATACCTATACTATCTAAAATGCAGTTTGCTAAGAAAGGCTCGTCTACAATGCAAGCAGCCTTTCTATTCAAAACAGTTATTGATTCTGTCAGAAATAATAAAAAATATAGTCCAGTTGTAATCCAACTGGATATAAAATCAGCATTTGATATGATTCCAATTGAACTCCTTGTTGAAGCATTAGCAGACACAACAATACCAAGATCCTTAATATATTTAATCACCAATCTTCTATTAAGTCGAGAAATACATATTACACTTAATGGTAAGAATTCCCCCTCTTTTGTACCTTACTGTTCAATTCCACAAGGTTCACCACTAAGTGCTCTTTTTTTTACTTTCTATATCAATCCCTTACTGAATATGATAGAAAAAGAATTATCAGGCATATACATACCTGGTCTAAAAGCAAACATCTCCTGTATTGCCTACATGGATGATGTCTCGATTTTTTTAACTTCTAAAAAACAGATCCCAACTCTATTGAAAATTCTTAATTCATACACTAATAAATACAAGCTGGAGTTTAACATGGATAAATCTTCTGCATGGTCAATATATACAGGACAATTTCACACACAACATTTTAAAGGAAAACCCAGCTCTTTTGTGGGATTCCCCTTCTATTTGAGCAATCTAGAAATGCGTCGACAAATACAAGACAAAATTAAAAATAAAATAGAAAATATAATTGATTCACTATCAAAATCTTACCTTTCACTGTATTCAAAAGTATCCCTGTTTAATCTATTAATTATGACTCGAATCACATACTATTCTCCAATAATACTATACACTAAATCTTTTACTAGTAAAATAAACTCGTTATGTAGAAAGTTGCTGTGGGGAAAAAAGATTGTTTCGGTTTCACTAAAACGTATTCAAGCTCCTCTAATACAAAATGGTTTAGGACTACATTCAATACATATTTTTAACATTCAAAAGACATTAAATCTCATTTCTGCATGTGCTTATTTATTTCCATACATGAAAGTGTTCTTCAAGATTACCCCAACAGATAAACCACCACCAACCAATGGATATTGGAAAACCTTGCTTACACTAATTCTTAACATTCCAAACATTATTTTTTCACCACCGCAAGATAAATTTAAATATTGGGATGTATACCAGATAATTTGCTCTCCCCTAAATGATAAAAAACCAATTTTAAACATTAATAATAGACAACTAACCCGAAAATTTAAATTCTGGTCATTAGAACCCAAATATTATGATTTTCTACTCAAATTAAATCTTGAAGCATTGCCAACATTACACTTTTGTAGATATAGAAGGCATTACATAAATACAGAAGACATATGCTGGTTGTGTCATAGAGAAACTGAGACACAAGAACATTTTCTTTTTACCTGCCCTGTATTTGATAATATTCGTTCATCCATACCATCATTGTACAAACAAAGAAATTGTGACATTCAAACCCTTTTACAATCATTTATTAAGGGTAGCTACCCACATATTCGAGCAAGTACTTTTATATTGTTTTCACTATGGTGTACAAGATGCTCCTTCATGTACAACAATAATCCAAGAAGACATCCAAACACATTCTGGAACAAAATGGAACAGCTCCGCTTAAGGGATGAAAAAATTGTATCCCAAAAGATGTACACAGCCACTTGGTCAATATTACAACAGCGCTCAAAATTATAGAGAAAAAAAAAAGACTAATAAAAAACAGAACTAAGAGCTTTACAAGTGCACAAAACTAATTGGATGTATATATTTTAAAGAAAATAATGTAAACTCAAATTTGTAAACCACATGCATATCCTTTGTCTTTGTTAACCCCCCCCCCCAATTACAATTTTCAACTTATTTATACTGACTTCAATTCATCTGCATGTGGTAAAATAGTTATAAATGTAACCTTTTCTTGTTATATTCAATAAAGTCCTTTTGAAAGATAATAATAATAATAATAATAATAATAATAATAATAATAATAATAATAATAATAATAATAATAATAATAATAATAATAATAATAATAATAATAATAATAATAATAATAATAATAATAATAATAATAATAATAATAATAATAATAATAATAATAATAATAATAATAATAATAATAATAATAATAATAATAATAATAATAATAATAATAATAATAATAATAATAATAATAATAATAATAATAATAATAATAATAATAATAATAATAATAATAATAATAATAATAATAATAATAATAATAATAATAATAATAATAATAATAATAATAATAATAATAATAATAATAATAATAATAATAATAATAATAATAATAATAATAATAATAATAATAATAATAATAATAATAATAATAATAATAATAATAATAATAATAATAATAATAATAATAATAATAATAATAATAATAATAATAATAATAATAATAATAATAATAATAATAATATAACCATTGATTGTTAAAACATCTTGTCAATGTTTGATTTCTCTCTCCAGAAAAGTTTTATCTAAAAGGAAAAGACCATTGTAAATGAAAGACATCTTTCACAAAGTAATCATCTTTATGTTTTGTCAGCTTTTGAAAAAATGTACAAACAAGTTAAGCTTTTTTTGTATGTTGAATGCATTGATCGGAAGTGAACCTTGGCCAGCTGCTTGGAAGACAGCTATGCTAACCGCTAGGCCACCAATTCTTGACAAGAAGTTAATACAATTTTTCCACATGGCAATTCAAAATTTCAAGAAATGTATTATAATAGACTTAAAAATATTATAGGTATTTACTAATAAATAAAACATAAACAATACACAAAAATAGTGCAACTTTTAATTATATGAGACTATTCAAATTTATTCTAATTTACTGCATAAACAAGTAAATATAAGTAAGAAATTTAAAATTTATTTATTCATGAAATTATGCTAACATATTGTTCTTAATATTTAAATATTATCCATTTACTAACATAAATACAGAATCATATTTTAATGATACAAGCCTTCATAAAAATTTCTAAATCCAAATTTAATTTTAAGCCCAGATATTCTGATTAATAGTTATGAAAACAGTATGTAGCTTTTAACTTTCTACAAATTCCATAAGTCTATGTCCACTCTTGATTTCTATCCTATAAACAAATTTATTCACCTTTTTTGTTCTTATAATCATTCTCCAATTCTAGCATTAAAATCTTACATAAGTTTAAATCATTACTTAAATAGATGCATTATAAGCATCAATGAAAATCCTCTACAAGGAGAATTTGATATTTTCTATTAAATATTTTGATTGCAAAACATTTTCCATATCTACAACAAAAATTAGATTTTTTCTTTTTACAATTTAGACACAGCTGAAAGCACTTTTGTTATGGAACTCAAGTTGTGAAAAGACAAACCATTTTGTGTTGCAGATATGAAAATGTTTCACAATCAATTAACAAATACAAACAAGGTAAAATCTCAATATTAATTAAAGGTAGTTTTCAGTTACACATACTGTGGCCACTAGGTGATGCTGCAGAACCACAAAATTAAATAATGTGTTATTTTAATAAACTATGCATGATAATATAATTGTTCTTTTATATTTTATTCATAATGATTCCTATTTAAGTTGTGATGTCAGTATTAGTGCCTTCATAGTGAAATACATCTAAATTCTATGTTTTTAAAACCTTTCTTCCAATGTCACAAACTCTTTCACTTTAAATTCATGCTGCCTTAATATAATGTGAATAAAATTTATAATTGTAGATTATCAATATAAGTTAGCATTATTCCTACAATATTCTTAACATTCTATACATTTGGATGCCAGTTACTGCTTTAAAAATGACTTTACGGACTGCAGAAAATAATAGTTAAAATATATTTTCTATTTAATAAATAGACTGCCAATTTGAAAAAAAATCAGTTTTCAAATTTCACATATCAATTCATCCTCATATCAAGAAAACTCAATCAATCAATGTTTATGCATATAAAAGGAAATACTTTAGTCTTCTCTTGATCATAAAATAAAAAATAAAAAACCTGAAATTCAGAACATTGGCTGATTCATGAGATGACATCCCACATGAGTTCAACATCATGAGAACCATTATCTTATTATCAAAAGCATGATCTTAGCACCTGAGAATGTATGATACTTTTAGCAGCACTACTCTGGGGGTTGGATTATTGGTAGCAAAAATGCTGAGAAAATTCAAATTAATATCATCTGTTTATTTCATTGGTGCTTTATATAATATCAAAAAACTATAATTTTAGTTTTCAATCTTTATGTATTCTACATATATGATTAAACAATAGTAACTTCCTTTCTATAACCTTTTAAATAAACTTTTCTTCTGATTAACTTTTATGAACAATTCTTCTTTGAAAGGTTTTTGCATTTATCCAATTCTCTTAAAAGTCAAGATTCTTTTCACTGAATGTTTAGACAAATATTTGTTTCATAATCTTATATATGTGTAGTAATAAGTAAGCATGTGTTTGGTATAAGTAATTTGATATGTAACCTGAAGTTTTATTCTAGTTATTCTTAATTTTGTTGCCATTTTATTATAAAAATCATTAGTGTTGTTATTTCCAAACATTCTGGTTCTTCTTTTTTTTTTTGCCAAGCAGTATTGTCTTAGGCATGCTTATAAATAATCCATATGTCTTGTGTTCTCATTTAACAATACTAATATTGATTTAAGTGTTCTTCATATTCTTCAATAATTATTATATTGATACAACATCTTACATTACTTATTTTCATTCTGAGTAATAATATTCGTTTGCATTTTTTGATCTCTCTCTATTATACTTTCCCAATTTGTGATAAATATCTTGTGTCATTTCTAATATTGAAAAATCTAATTTCCATATATATTCTTGACTTATCATAGATATTCTTTAGAATATTAATTATTTTGTATTCTATTCCATACATTTAATTATTTTTTACATTCTCTTTTCACTAGAGGTCTTCTGAAAGTTAACAAAATAGAGAAATAGATCTTTGGTTCTCACTTTCTCTGCAGGAAGAAAGAATGATATCCAGTGTACTTTCTAAATCCAAATTTAATCATCTTCCAAATGTTATACTTGATCTATTAATATTTCATTTTGAAATCATTAAAGCTTATCACCAAAGACAATTAATACATAAGTTTGTGATTTTAATGTATTATCTTGCTTTTCTTATTGTAAACTCAGTGAAAAAAAAAGTGTATATGCTTTATGGCTGTGTTTAATATAATTTAACCTGTAAATTTTTAAAAGTAAATAATCCCTATTATATCTGAACCTAGTAGATATTCCATCACTTCCAGGATCCAAAATTTCAAATTATTCACTGTTCTTCCAACTTTCAATAAAATGTTATCTTTATTATTATAGGATAGTGCTGTAATTTCACTAAATTTCTTTTGCTATAATTTTCTATTTTTCATCACTGTTTGCATACTGATTCTTCACTATCTTCTGTTTTGCTTGTCATTTTCTGCTAAGATCTCTTTCTATACTGTGTACACCTCCACATTTATATTCAACCAGATATTTTTGTATATTTCATCATTGAACTTCCAACCAGTTTTATTTATTTTTTTGAACTGTTTTTTTAACTCCTGACACTTTGTCTTATCCTGGGGTTCTTCAAGTTTTAAATTATTTCATCAGTTTTTCAAGATTCACTTTAACTAAATCAATTTCAATGTTTCTTATATATTTTAACCTTTTTAATATCAGCAAATTCTTAATAATGGCTTCTAAAACTTTACTAAGATTTCACTTCTAAAATCTATTTGTAATTTTTAATTTGTTTAAATTTTTGATTTTATTCTTAAGCAATGATTAAGATATTAATGTTATTTCTGCTTCTGCTGTCTAGGTATTAATTCTTCATTTATAAAAATAATTTAATTAAACGTAATTTTCAGGTTGACATTTGAACCTATTCACTTACATTCTAAATCTGTCTGATCTTTAAAAAGATAGTGATATTGACTAATTCCTATTTATTAGAATAACATTTTCACTATTATTATCATGTTTCTCAATTATTTAACTCCTACATGTCTCTTTTTGGCAATCTTTATGACATATCTGCATGTTATAAATCAAGACCATTATTGATATCTCCAAAATGGATAAAACTTTATCCATTGTCTACAAAGTTTTCTTCTATCTTCATTTCATTCTCCAAATCCATATTCTGTTTTCATCCTCCATTATAAATTCCAATCTCAACACTCCAATATCCTTCAAGACTATTGATGCCTTTATAAAACATAATATCAAAGTTATTTTTAGATCTTTATACATGGCAACATTTCATGTAGTGCATATACTTGAATCATAATGGTATTAAATATATTTGCTTTAAATTTAGATGCAGTCATTCTTGCATTAATAAACATATATCCAATCAACAAATTTCTCTATATTTTCTTACCTAATTATTCATAAAAATCCTTTAAGAGAATAATCTCAGGTATTATATATATTACAGCCTGCAATTATTTATCACCACACATTTTAAAACATTAATTAAATTTAAAATTATATGTTTTATATATCTCAATTGACATAGAATTCACTTTTATAGATGAAAATAAATATTGATACATATATTCTATATAACAACATAGAGTGTGATAAGATATTGATATTTTCTTATTGTGTAAATTATCAATCACCATGGCAAAGGGGCAGCTCAAGCATTTATAACAATAATGCTTTAATTAATAATATATAAGCCCCAATCACATATAATTCAAAACAATCTCTGTTATCAACTGCTTAGAGTACTACTGATCTTCCATAAATATATAGACATCATTCATTTGATATTAATAATAGTAGAATAACCAAAGTGATAGTAATCATTAAGAATGAACATTATGGTTTTTTATATATCAGCTTATCTCAGAACAACAAACTCAAACCAAAGTTGAGTTACATAAACTCAGTTTACTAATTAAGCTTTGAGTAAACGAATTGGCAGTGAAATAGTTGATATATATATATATATAAATGAAATGCTATATGGGTACATCTGTGTGCAGTATAAGTACAGTAAATATATATATATATATATATATATATATATATATATATATATATATATACTGACATTTGGACCAGGTCACACAACAACTAAGTGGTAATAAATATTATGAAATAGATGATGATTAGTGTGACCCTGGCTGAAATATTGTATATATTTTTACATTATAAATGGATGTACCCAAAATACCTTTCATTTACAGCTAATTAAAGTGGATTTGAACACAGACTATCAAGCTACCTACAGTGATCTCCTCTATTCCATATAACCAATACACATGACCACATACATGTGAAAAAGATAAATGATCTCCTGTATATGTAATTCATGCCAAACAAGCACGCATCAGTTAAATTCGGATCATCATTACCCCTCCCCCCACACACATATATATAATTAGTGCTCGGTTCATATTAATATAGCAAATCTACACACTTTAATGGACATGGTTCAAATCCTCTACACTCTACAAATTTTTGGCTGTCCATATCACTGAAAATGTCTGATGAGAGAATGTTCAAAGCGCTTGATGATGCCAATATTACAGTCATATCCATGTTGACCTTAAGTCAATCTAATCCCTCATATGTTGGACATTAATAGTAAATACACAGAAGAGGAATGGGCAGAATACAGGCTGAATATGTGATATTGAAATACAAATATGATATATATATACATAACCTAGATATAATTAAAGGGAATTTGAACCCAGACTTCATCCTTCCTATTCAATACACTGATATACATGACCGCATACATGTGACTAAAATAAATGATTTCTCAAATATACTTCACACTGAACCAGCACTCATCAGTTGGTCAAGATCATCATCACCTCCCACACATATATGGGTATGACTAATATTGGACATCATCAAGCGCTTTGAGCATTCATTCCATCATCAGATTGGATGACTGAAGTTTTGAGAGAATTGAAACCTGTAGATTAGAGTGTGTAGACTTGTTGTCTTAATATTATTATGTATATGAGTGGGAGATGATGATCTGAAATGACTGATGAGTGCCAGTTCAGCATGACATATGTATATTGGAAATCATTTATCTTTTTCATATGTGTGTGGTAATGCATATTGGTGAATAGAGTGGATGATTGTAGGGAAATTGAAAGTCTGGGTTTACATCTATGTTATGTATATACATTATACTAGTATTTCAATATTATATATTCAGCCTGCATTCTACTTTTCCCTCTTCTATGTATTTAAGTGGATATATTAAGGTCTTACATATAATGGATCAGATTGACTTAAAATCAATGTAGATATAATATTGGCATCATCAAGGGCTTCGAGCATTTCATCATAATATTTTCGGTAATGTGGATGAATAAAGAGGTGGAAATTAGAGAGGAGTGAAGCAATTTATATGTGTGGAAGATGATGATCCGGATCAACTGATAAATGCTGATTCATCATGAAATATGGATATTGGAGATCATTTATGTGATCATGTGTATCGGTTTTATTGGATACAATGGATGTCTGGGTTCAAATCCCCTTTAATCCGTGAAAATCTTCGTTTTAATGTATATAAAAATTATCAATATGTATATTAAATTATAATTAATCATTATATATATATTAAAGTAATACTATATGTATAAATGTAATACATTTACAGTTTTGTAAACAGAATTTCATTTTAATTAAAGAAAAACTGCAAGATTTACTTGTATTTAAAAAAAGGAATAGAAACTTCTACATCAGTGAATATTTATTAGAAAATTACAGTTTCAGATAAATGTATTTTTTCAAATATATTTTTAAAATCATTTTTAAAAATAAAGTCACTAATGTAAGAAAAAAAATTACTAATTAAAGTTTCATTGATTTTTTTATTTTTATTTTTTAGTTTCATCCCTCTAACATTTATCTTTTTTTTTTTTTTTCCACGAGAGACATTTTGCTATCTGAGATAATATTGACTATTCAATATATATATATAATATAGTAATTAAGCAAAAACCATTACAATTTTTGTAATTTTTCCTATTTATCACATGAATTTTTAAACATAGTTTCATAATCAAATGATGCACATAAAATAATTATAAAATGTGAGTTTTAAAAAAACAATTTTTTAAAACGTAAAATGTAACAAACAGAATATTTTAATTTCAACACAAACAAAATACATCACTACAACGTCAGTAAAAGATAGCTACAAGCAGCAATAAAAAATAAAAACTGCTGATATTTTAATACGTATATTGGTAATTATATATCTAACATGTATGTGTTCAAGTGTATCAGTGCTATGAGAGAGTGTGGAGAGTGGTGGGTCGTGTGAAAGTCTGTGCTCATATACCCTATATGTGTATATTAATATTAATAATGTATATTCTTTAAGTATTTTATATATAATGTTTTCCAAAAACCGCAACACTTAATCCATATAGTATAACGAATTGGTTGAGATTTATAACTCAAATTCAACATTACGATTTCCCAAAACTCTGAACAAATCACAATTAGTATTTGTATTGCAATAGATGTATCCGTAAGAATTTATCCATTTATAAATATCGACTTTCGTAATTTGCAATGTCTTCATCGTTTTATGGAATATGAAAAGCTAAACAATTCAAATCTGTAATGCTTTGGCTGAGATTGTACTCGTGCTAATACACTGGTTGTAGCAAAATACACAAGGGTGAAGGTAAAATTTTGCACATATGATAAAAAAATTTCAATACATAGGTTCGAGTGATTTGATGGTGGTAGTTGTAGTTCAGATCGCTTAATAGATTGAGACCAAGCAGGATAATAAGTAATCCACCAACTCAAACTTGAATTAAGCAGTCTTCTTTGTAGCTTCAAGCAGTTCTCATAATTGCATATTCACACAAAATGATAATCCAGCAGCTTCTATGATCGTAATATAAATGGTAATAATCCTTAGAGAGATAGCCAAGATCATTTTTAGGAAATTATTTTAAAGAAGAGATAAATGATCACAGAAATGGTCTTACATACAGTAGAATCCCATAAGTGGTTTCAAATTTTGTTCCCTTTTAAAATAATATTTGATGATAGTGGCTGTTGATGTTTAAATTTCTCCAATTAGGTTGATGAAATGAAACATTTCTCTGAGCTAAGCAAAATGCCTAGCAGATTTCTCTACACCTACATGTCAAAGAAGGTTAACAAAATAGCTAAATTTAGGTTTAAATCACCCATAATAGCTCGCTTTTCATGTTTGTATGAGGAAAATCAGTTCCAATACTACAGTAACTATTGAAAGCATGTTAGTTTCAAAAGTTTGACAAGTTTAGAAGTGCCAGATATTGAGGCAACACATTAAAATAAAGATTTAAAATATTATATTTATAATATTAAATACCAAATTATATTAATTTTGTTCATAAGTAAAATACACAATTGTTTATTTTGGAACTAAACGGTTTATAATATTAGGATATTAAATAAAATAATAATTCATTTTATTAAATTTTAAAATTCTCATAATTTTAAATTAATAAACTTATTTAAATAACCAATTAATTAAACCTATTTGAAGTGATTATATTTTAAAAATATAACTTTCCTGCACACACACATAAATACATATTTAAACAAATGTCAGCATTTACTATTCTGGCTAAATGTAGTACTAAATGGGTTGCTCTCATATTAAAATATGATTGTATTATTATTTTAAACTGTTGTTTTTCATGCAGTTAAGCTTGTATGTATTTTATCCTGAGCATTTATCTTCTCAATGTTAGTTTTGTGTGTGTTTTTGTTTAGCTAAAAATAAAATTTAGTTGCACTTTTAAAAAGAGAAGTATCAAAGCACATATTTTTAGTATGCTATAATTGATAATATTTAGTATATGCAGATATCTTGGATGATTTTATCCAATCTATTATAATATAATGTTAGAAAAGACAGCTGAATTTCACTTCTGATTTTATTATTGGCTACAATGAGAATGATAGTAGAGATTGAAACAGTCCATTTGATAGGGGAAAAAGAGCCAATAAAATTTTTTATGGTTAACGGTGGTGCCCATTAATTTGGATGCTAAAATATAAGGTTATAATACATATATAAGCAAAATGCTATATGTATTAAATTAATTAGATCAGTTTTAGTTGTACAATTTAACAATTTTGGAACTTTAAGAGGTTGTCATCAATTAGCCCTTGTGCAATGCCTAATGTCGCTGTTTCCATGCAAAAGGAAATATACTGCTCATATGGCCTATAGAACAGTTCTGTTGGTACTATCACACACTTCACAGATTGCTACAGTATGATGTAAGGGTGTGTAGAATTCAAGTTGTCCTAAGTCTTTGCATGTGCAGTCGAAGTACTTATTTTTTATATGGCCTGATGTAGTTTTAGATAGTATTAATTGTGAGACAAAAGATGTGCTTCCATACACATATTTTTAAGGTTAAACGAATTTCAAAAGTGTATGTTCCAGCATTATACAGAAATCACACGTAAAATGTATTTTGCACAGGGACAGCTATGAGACTTTCAAAGCATAAGTTTGGCTTGATCAGAGGAGAAATTTTAAATCAAATTGTGTTATGTAAATTGTTTTAAAATAGTGTTGAAAAAAAATTTTTTTTTGATCAGACGTTAATTGAAAAAAGGAAATATTAGATTTTAGTAAATAATTTTGTTTTTAAAAATGTTGTGTCTGTTGTGACAGATTATCCTTCAGATCATCAAAACCATCAGACCCCCCTCCCTGCCAATTCCAGCACTACATGCTGAGATGGATAATGTTTTAAAAATTGTCTCACATGTGACAGACGATCCTTTGGATCGGCAAAGATATCGGATCCCCCTTCCTGCGAATTCCAATGCTATGTGCTGACATGTAGTGGTGTAAAAAAAGTAAATTGTAAATCAGCCCAGAAACCTTATATCTATTGGTTTTTGACTAGCAACAGTGACATCAGGCAGTGTGCAGGGGCTAATTGACGATAACCCTTTAAGATTGCATGATCTTTAGCTTTTTGTTTTATCATGTTATTATCATGAATTTACATAAAAATGACAACAACTTTCTAAGCAAATTGTTTGCATTATTTAGTTTATTTCTATTTTAATTTTATTATATATTAAATATTTATTTAGCAAAGATGATTTGTTATATACATATATATATATATATATATATATAGTAATCTTCCCTTCCAGTTCTTCCAATATACCTGTCTACCTTACCCTCTTTATTGTATCCCTACTATACCAGCTCAATAATAAACTATCAAGTATAACAACAATAAAGTATAAAACTCTTTATGGAGCTTGAAACTTGTTAAATATTAAAACATAAGATAGACTTTAGGGATGACTACTAGAGAGTGGTTTTAACATTGAGAAATATATAAAAAAGACTCCCCAATGGCAATGCTATTGTGACAATTCTCCTGATACTATCCTAATATAATCATCAGAAAAACTCCCACAACAAGCAATGACTAATATAATATTTCATTTAAATAATGAAATAACTACTCTTCTACGATTTAAAAATCCTAAAAATAAAAAAAATAACTAAATTACATTAACTTAAAATAAGTGATGTTATCCTACGGCTATCTCACGGATCATAAGTATTCTATTCTAAAATCCAATATAACAATTAGAATGATAATTAAATAATTGAATTGCAAGAGGGATTTTATTGGAATTCAATCATTTAATGAAAACATACTTACTATTACAAATCTTGATTAACCTCCTATTGGAAACTTAATCTAACTATAATAATAAGATATGGAAATTAACACTCATTATCTACTCATTACTTCCCTTAATTAATTTAATCTACTTTTCCTAAGATTTATTCTCATACTTATGTTAACAACAATTATTCTAAAATACTTGTTTTCTTATAATCAAAGCTTCATCACATCATTATTATCTACCAAGTCTAATTCAATGAAATACATCTTTTAATTAGTTAGCATTCACCCACTGTAATTAACTCCTTCAGAACTACAAACCTTAAAATATATGTGGTTAGTAACTTGTACTCTGAAATTATATAATACTTTTAAATTATAATATAACATATATTTCAACTTATAATTATAAAAGTAGAATGGGACTCTCAAACATATTACTAATTTTTATTATATGCTCTCCATTTTGTAATATTTAATAGTATTTTTCATATGGCTCTTCAAATTTTTTTTGCATCTAATAAAAATATAAAGTACCATAAGCTTTCTTTAATATAGTTATAATTTAAAGCAATTGATAGTTAATATATTAATTATAAACTCTTAAGCATAGCTTGTCAAATGAGCATGTAATCATAATTTGGTATGCATAATTTTATGTAGATAATGTGCTTTATTGATATGACCTAGTGATGGAAATGATTCTCAGACTCAATAAAATTACTATAAAATAAAGTTTAAATCAAAATATGTATTTATTTATAACACTAAGAATAATTAACAAACAGTTATACATATAAAGTTAAATACTTCATTAACAATAATAATAAAAAAGCATTAAAATGTTTTAAATTGACAGCAAATTATTTACATTCTTTACAAGAACATAATGGTTATTATATAAAATTAACCCTTCCCTTAGTTTATCTTTTAGTTCTTTTAAAATTATAAATTTATTATTTTATTATGTATGCTTTCATGCTAATCTGGCATATTTGCATCATTGATGAGCTATCTGAGATCTTCACAATCATTTTCTGTATTACCTGAAATTTTGTAACTCCCAATATATTGATCATCTTGTAATAATTAAATTATATTTTATATTTAAAATTTGGTTTAAAATATTACACTTCCATCTTATTTTAACAAAGTTATTACTGATGCAGTAAATATAAAAAATAAAAGACAATTGTATCTAAAATGAATAATAAAGTTATGATTTTTTTTTCATTGATGGCAATTCATTTATGCATTCATTCTTTCTCTTACTTATGTTTTCTGTTAATCTTAGTTCCCAGTTATTCTTATTCATATGATCATTAATTCAACTATATAGAACATTTGTTCTGTATATGGTTTTATTACCTACAGGCTGGTATATCCAGACTTAGGTAGAAAAACTATAGAATCCTTTAAAATATTGGGTGTACCTTCGATGCATACTATATTATTATTTACTATGAAACTTGATAAAGATGAGTAACTGATTTTATTAAATACTATCCTAATAGAGGAATGGAGATTACTTTTATTTATGAGGGCTCATATTTTGGTAGGTAATCATTTTCTTAATGAACTTACCTCAATATTATCCTGTCTTTTTCAATAAGCACTTACGGTATGTACTACACTCATTTCTTTGCCAAAAATCCTCCCATCTCACTGTAATAACTATCTGGGTATCACAAAGATTGCACCCACTTAACTATTCATCAGTTCTTCAGGATGGTATTTTATCCTATCCTGGAATTTTAACTCATCTTCCTTGATTGTGTATTTGGCATTTATTATTCTAATAATTCTAGACTAACAACTTAATATAATCTTCCCCATGCAATAATTTTCTATCCATATCTATGATCATGTTACACAACAAATAATCTATTTCAATTATTATTATCAATAGGATATTTTTTTATAACAAATGAGATCATGCTATTGTCTTACATCAACATTCATTCTTTCTTTCTTTCATAAATACATTATATTTTCTAATAAGTTTGTCATTCCTTTCAGATAATCCTATTACAATTAATTTCTTAAAGTATATACTGGTCAAAATATACAATTAACATTATGTCTTCCCTCCCCCCCACACACTTTCACATTATAACTCATGATTACTCTCATCCTATATTCAAGCATACCTTTAACATTATATACCATATTGCAAACATAAATTCTTTAAATTGACACTATGACAAATACTTTGCATTTATATTTCATTTTAAACAAGAAAAATATTAGTGATAAAAATCTTTTTTTTTAAAACCCATTTCCAGTTTCTATTTTAATATTACAATGTTTACCCTGTAAATGTTTATCATTCTTCACATGTTTGTGTTTCTCCTCTCTTTGTATTGCTAAAATACATTTATAGTTAAACAAAACATCAAACAGTAAGCACAAATGATGGGACAAAATTTTAAATTAGATGCATC
Organism: Epiperipatus broadwayi; assembly: GCA_028023455.1. NCBI lineage: Eukaryota > Metazoa > Onychophora > Udeonychophora > Euonychophora > Peripatidae > Epiperipatus > Epiperipatus broadwayi. Next base: position 1,063,471 of record JAQFVV010000166.1, read on the forward strand.
CTTCTTAGCTAGTTTCAAAGTTGCATTGTATATAATCCTGATCTTCAAAATCCACTACAAAAAGTTTGATGAATATTCTAAATAAATCTCCACTTTATTCTCCCATGCTTCACAAACTTTTAAACATGTTCAAATAATCATCAATAAGTTTAATTTCTAATTTCTCTCCTTTTCTGTTATTCATTAGTCTTGTGAAAATTTTTACACACATATTGGATAAATTCATTAAATTTTCTAGCTTGTAGTATCTTATGTATGTGACTATCATCTACCATTGAAAAGTTACACAGATTTTTTTCCCCATTTTAATAGTCAGTTCTTAAAAGTCTATCATAAAAGTTCAACTTCTATTTAATCATAAGAAATCTCAATTTAAGTTTTATCTGTTTTTTATATTATTAAGCATAAGCTAAATATTTTCTTCAAAATTTTGCAAATTATTTCTTACATATCAACTGTTTACTTCAAATGAAGATTTGTTTTCTTCCATTCAACACTCACAATTAACTAATTATTCTTAACATTCTATAAGATATTTCTATTAACTTTAAAAATTTATATCTAGAAATTTTTAAATCTGTTTTTCACATTTAATCTATGATTAATAAAAACACTTAATTTAGCATAGACAAATGAATGTTTTCTTACATGGCTATCATCATGTTTCTTTGAAACACTGCAGTTGTTTCCTTTTTCATGGTTAATGCACAACTTGGATTTTTGAAACTTCTTTGTGGTATTGTCTTGTCTATAGGCAGATGATCAGAATTGGAACTTTAGTTATAATGAAGATTAGTTTAAATTACTCCATGGTGTTAATAGTTACTTGAAAATGTTTTATAACCTTAGATTGCTTTTTAAAGATGATTTTTACTACTTAAGATTTTAAATATTTTTAACTTTTATAATTTTTTTAACTGTGAAAAAATATTAAAATAGCTATCTGCTTTTTATGTTTTCTTGAAAACTTTCCTCCCAGATCATCTGCATCTTTTTTTTCTTAAAACTCCTGGAATAAATTGACATCAGAATACTACTTGCTTAATTCTCATTGGCCAACCTCCCAAATCAACTTGTATAATTTTAAATTTAAAAATTTTTTCTGTTTCTATTTTAAAAATAATTCAAATCAACAGATATTTTGCAAACAAAATTAATTTAAATCATTACTTGAAAACCAAAGTTCCAATTCCAATTACATTTTTAATATATCATATTATTAATTGGATTTGAATACAAAGTTTAAGAATACATATTTTTGTTTACAAGATATTGTAGTTACAACAGTTTTAAAATAAATTCTTATCTTGTGATAAATAATTGTTCCTTCTTTTGTTAACTACAACTTTAGATCTTTAGCTTTTAAAAGAGCACTGTATTAAAATAAATTAAAGTCAAATTTATAAGTAACGATGTTTATTTAAAAGGACAAATATTGTATTAAAATTATATAGTAGATAATATAAATTATTTATAACTAACAATGATTATTAAATCTCTAAAGAATTGTCTTTTTAATCTTTATGTATGAAGTCATTTATTACTGCTGTACCCAAGTTTATAGCATTACTATTATCTAAATTATAAATTTAAAATTTTGAAACTATAATTTAACTTTTATATGCTATTCCTACCATGGATAATGGCCAAAATGTTACTATATATATATATATATATATATATATATATATATATATATATATATAATGAAATATCTGCATTCAAGTAGATTCAACTGTGTATATATGTAGTAAAGTATACATACTAATGTTTTAGGTGGGTCACAGAAGCCATCAAATGAGTAATAAATATTATGAAAATGATTACATAATGAACTAGTAATCAGAGGGAAAATGGATTGGCAAAATTATATAATTGAATCAAGGGAGAAAAGACATAAAAATTGAAATAATAAAAACCATGAATTAAATAAAAAAGAAAATAAAACATTAGACATGTGAGCACATTAGAAATTATTGATAATTATGTATAATAAATCAGAAGGCTATTCTTATCTTTATAAAGTCCCTATCTTCTGTCAAGGTTTGAGAGTTCCCTCTACAGAGTATAACTACATCATTGGCTATTATAAATGTTTAAAGTTTCTGTGGAAAATGTTAAAGTATTTGTCTTTATAATTAAATCATGTAAAGTGTATTGTAAAATGAAAAAAAAAATTGCATATATGGAAAATGATCATTTATATATACTAATGTATAAAAAATGTCTTATCACTTTAAAGAGCTTTACAAAAAGCTTAAATCACTCAAACAGGTTTAAGAATTTAAACCTAATTTTCTACTCTAATTAAGATTAAAAAAATGATAAAAATTATAAAACAATATTGACTGAGATTAATATTTATTGTGATATAGGGCAAAGTGGAGAAGCATACTGGACTTTTCATGGTAAGATAAAGTAATCAGTACCAATTTATGCATATCTAAAATACTGTTCTATGCAATTAAATATTATTGAAATTAATGTATAGATTCAAAAATTGCTGTTGTGGAATAAATTTTTGTTTGTAAGGTGAAAAATGTATTTTTTCTGTATTTTAATAATTAATTGATATAGGGGTAGTTTAAAAGTTTAAATCTCAATTATTTGAATTCAAATGTTCAAAATCAAGAATGAAAATGTAATTACAACTATTTTTTTTCCTTTTGTCTTTAACTTATTAATTAAATGTGTCATTAACAAAAGGATTAATCAAAAAATAAACAGGTTGTCCTGAAACAAATCAACTTATTTTTCAAACAAATAGTGGTCATTGTTTTATTTTAGGCAAATACAAATTGTCACAAACAACAACAATAGATATCAAGTTCTAAACATCACAAGATCAACATTCTTTATGCTTAAACAAGCTGTTTACACAAAGGCAAAATTCTTCATACAGCAGCATCACTCAGTGCAAGCCAGGGTATTCAATCAATGGATGCAGGAAGGTTTGTGCATAAAATCTCAATCTAGTACCTAATCATCCAATATCCCCAGACTAGGTTCTAGCTTGTGGCTTTCATCAGCATGGAGCCTTGGATATGAGAGCACTGAAGCTTAAATCTTAGGATACAAAATAACCCTCCAAAAGCCACCTTTTATCTTATTAGCTAACAATAAAGCTTTGGGACCAAAATGAAAACACATTAATGTTTTCAATTCAAGCTCATTAGCTTGTACAGTCATATAGATCTGAACTCAGTTAAGAATCCATATTTTTGGTGACTTTGGTTCTTTAATAATGACAATCACAATAATCCTATTGGGCAGGATTAGTATTAAACCACTAAACATCACATGATCACCATTCCTTATGCTTATACAAGCTTGCACCAAGTAGTGCTATTGTATGGAGAGTTTTGCCTTTATGTAAACAGTTTGGGTAAGCATAAATAATGATCAGTATGTGATGTTTAGTGGTTTAATACCAATCCTGTCTAATAGGATTATGGTAACTGTGGTTGTTAAAGAACCAAAACACCAAAAAATATGGATGCTGAACTGAGTTCAGATCTATATGATTATACTAGCTAATAAACTTGAATTAAAAACATTAATGTGTTTTCATTTTGGTCTCAAAGCTTTATAGTTAACTAATAAGGTAAAAGGTGGCTGTTGGAGGGTTGCATTGGATTCTAAGGTCAAGATGCAGAGCTCTCATATCCAAGGCTCATCACTGGTAAAAGCTACAAGCCAGAAACTAGTCTGAGGATTTGGAACAAATAGGTAATAGATAGAGATTTTGTGCACAAACCTTCCTGCATTCATTGATTACTCTGCCTTGCACTGGGTGATGCTATTGTGTGGAGAGGTTTTCCTCTATTTAAAATCAACTCCAGCCAAATTCCAGTCAGTTTCTTTTAATTTCAGTCTATTGCATTGCAGTTAGAAGTGAGTCATTTGATAATGAAATTCAGTTATTCATCACCAATGCTTAAAAGCATCAAAGATAAAAGCAAAAGTCACTTCAAGAAAAAAGGTTATAATTTTAAAAAAGCTGTTCCAGCACTAAAAAAATGTAAGTTATCATTTTCAAATGCACTTACAAGAAAATGTCTTCACCTTTATATTTATTATAAGACAATTTGCTGATGACAAACTTTAGTTGAGTCAACATTCCTATCTGGAAAAATAATCTCTGATGAAGTGATACATAGATACATGAAATATTCTACAACTCATCTATTCTTTATCTTATAAAATAATGTGTCCATGAGGTGGTAGCCTATAAATCAATAAAAAAAAGTTGTAAAAGACTGATAGTAAATGCATTAATCTTAAAATAAACTCCTGAGAAAAATTTAAACCTATAAGGAATAAAATTCAGCAAATCTGTAGACATAAAATTATAGTTATAAAAAAAAACTAATACTTGTAAATTAAAACTTTTAAATTAGTACCAGTAATCTCACAAAGAAGATAATTACTTTGAATACTCCAACCTTATGTTTCTCAAAATTAATTCATACAAGATAAAAAGTAAACAAAAGTGAAAATAGTGGATGTAATGGGAAAATTATTCTACTAAAATAATTAAAATTAGTTTAAGATTTTAATTTAACCATCAATAGCTACAACTGATATGTAATATCTCAAGAAATTTTCATATGATTTAATTTAATAGGATTTTAATATACAAAATTAACAAAGCGTATGACACACTTGAATGAGAAGCTATAAAGATACACAGAAATTATTACACGCTAAGAGCTTTCAAGGCCTTATGCCTCATATTCATAGCGGTACTGTGAGCTGCAGAACAAGGAAATAGGGCAAGGAAACAAAACAGTATGCAAAGCGTATGCAAATGAACTAGATATTCCAACGTTTGGAGATGTCAAAGCAGGTATCTCGTCTATTGATGGAGTTATTATTGCCATTAATAAAATATGCTTGTTAAAAATTAAACAAGTGTCCATCTCAGTACCTTTTTAGATTTGTCTGTATTTAGCAAAAATCAAATTAATTTAAATTTAGCTCAGTATAAATTGTATATCTTTTTCTGGCTTTAGGGATATTTCATACTACTTGTAGTCTAAAAGTTATTTTTCTCCATTTTCTTTTTGCAATATATGACTTTTTTTGCAATGTATGACTATCTTTTCACTTTTTTTTAGACAAACACTATAATACTTAGTGATATGAGATAGAGTGGTGAGTGATGGGTGCTGTGAAAGTCTGTGCTCATATAAACTCTATATTACATATCTTGATATAGGTATATAATAAGCCTGTATTTCAGTTATTACATAGTAGAGATGTCTACCCATCCCTTGTGTATGTATTAAATGGATTATGTCCTGTACATGAGGGGTCAGATTGACTTTAGTTCAAATGGGTGTGATAAGAATCTTGGCCTCAGAATGGCCTTTGAGTATTCCATCATCAGATTTTCAATTGGATGGATGGTTGAAGAGTTGGAGTGTGGAGTGGATTGCAGCCTGCCCATTAAAGTATGAAGATTGTCTATCTTAATATATATCTGAGCACTTATTGCATATACGTGTGGAGATGATAATCTGGACCAACTGATGATTGCTAGTTTAGCATGAAATACATATATTGGTGATTGTTTATCTTTTCAGCATATATGTGTTCAAGTGTATCAGTGCTATGAAATAGAGTGGAAAGTGGTGGGTAGTGTGAAAGTCTGTGCTCATATACCCTACATATTATAATACTTATTGGAAATAATGCTTACAATGAAAAAAATAAAATTTATTTCATTATAATAACTGTTTACAAAAAAAGAAATAAATTGCTTATTGTTAGCAGTTATTCTAAACAAAATAATTTTAGTTCTCAATTTTTTTGGAATTTTATGGTTATATTTCTTTAAATTGTTTGTATATAACTACTGTAAGACTTTTTTTTATGTGTCATAGCATCAGCCGGGAAGCGAACCCACAACCCGGGCAACTGCTTATAAGGCAGTCACGCTGACCCCTTGACCACCAAGGCTTGACTACTATAAGACTTATTCTAAGATAATATGTCATTTGCTTATACTGAATATTTCCTATATATGTAAATAGAGGAATTTAAACTCATGATTTTTCAGTCTAATCATCCTTCATTCTATCTGAAGCAACTGGAACACATAACCACACACATGCAAAAAGATATATGATCCCCAATATACATATTTAGTGTGGAATACACGTTCACCAATTGGACAGATCATAATCTCCTGCACATATATACAATCAATAAAATGAATGGTTAAAAGTTGGAAAAGTAAGAAGTTGAAGCCTGTCCATTAAAGTTTGAGGAATTGCTATCTTAAAGATTGTATTGTGTGAGAATTTATGATCTGTCCCAATTGATAAGCGCTGGCTCTGCACAAAATACATATATTGGGCATCATATATCCTTTTTACATGTGTGCAATCACATGTATCAGTTGCTTAAGATAGAGGGTAGGATGAATCAAGTAAAAAATCCTGAGTTCAAACCCCTCTATTTACATATTAAGACTTATTGTAAACATCACTTATAATAAAATGATCAAAGTTGGACTTATAATTATATCCTAAATTAATATTTTTCTTAGAAGTCATATTTTGAATAATCAAGCTATATATATGGAATGTGATGGGTGTTTGGAAATCTAGATATATATTAATTTTGTGAGGATTAATTTAATTTTTGTTATTATTCTTAACTAGTAAAATATCCCCTGGGTATAATGATCTATCAATGTGTAGCAATGTATAATAAATACTTTTACTTGCATCTGTTGATTTTTTTAAACAGATCATCAGGTAACATAAATGGCACAACCAATATATGACCGATAAATTATTTGGAATAAATTATCCAAAGCACATAAGATCCAATACTGGTAATCAAAAATAAAATGACATTAAACTAACATATGTGTAAGAAACAGGATTGAATGACTAAATAGATGATAAAACTAGGAAGAGAACCAAAAACAGATCATAATATATATTAAAACAGATCAGAGCAGAAAGGTTAAGGTAAAATTTAAGACATGACAGAATAAGCTAAATATATCCAAAATAGTGTGGAAAGAATTGTATAGAAGAATATGATGATGATCCAAATCTTATAAAAATGATATATTCTAGAAAAGTAAAAGTTACATACTTTTGACCTAAAAATAAATTATTGAATAGATATAAATAATCATAAGGTCCCCCCCCCCAAAAAAAAAAAATAATAAAAAAAAATTCCACAAAATCTACAAGAGATAGAAAATATAGCTTCACAAATCTCACAAAAAATGGAAAACAAAAATTACACAAAACTCACTAAAGATGCAAAATCAAACCCTACAAATTTTACCAGAGATGGTAAATCCAAATTTCACCAAATTAACAGAAAATGGAAAAACAAAATATATAACAGTTAATTCAAAATAATGAAAGCATTAATTTTTGATGAAGATGATGGAAAACATGGATCCAAGGATGTAAAACATAAAAAAAAGATTTCAGCAATAAAATGAGTCAAAAGATACAAATTATGAAACAAAAGATGATTGAAAATATAGAAACATTCAAAAAAAAGAAGATCAGAAACCAATTAAAAGTTGAATGACAATAGAAATAATATCGAAGAAAAGTTAAATAAATCTTAGAAAATAGGAATGAGGCATGTAATAATTATATTCTGTAAATAATCAATAATAATAATGTAATTATAACAACAAAAAATCTAAAGTAATGCCAGAAAATTACCAATTTCTAAAAAACGAGATACTATATATATATATATGTGCTGTATGCACAGATAATGAAGCTAGTATATATAATCGAAAGCAAATATAAAATATTATTTTAGCTGAGCGCTTTCGAAAGATCTCTTGCTCTCATCTTGAAAGCGCTCAGCTAAAATAGTATTTTATATTTGCTTTTGATTATATATACTAGCTTCATTATCTGTGCGTACAGCACATTTATATAGTATTTTACAATTTAAAAATGAGATAATAGTTTTAAGGAATATGTTTCCTAAAATTATTTCAAAATTGTGGTTTAAAGTAATTTCAGACTATGTAAATTCACACATACACACATAAATAAATAACCATCTATGTGAAAAGCAATTAGAGTATCACTTTTTTTTAGTAAAATTTTCTACAAATCTATCAGTACATAAAGTTTTACATCTTTTATCAAGAAAAAATGATCCAGTAAGTTGATGATTTAAACAAGTCTTTATGAAATATTATATAAAATAAAAATATTCTGTTTCAAAGTATTTAATGTGAGCATATATGATTCACGTTCCTCTAAAAAATATAAAAGCAAGAAAGATCTGACATGATATTCAAAAATTAAAAAACAAAAAGAAATACAAAAAGGAGCATACAGGAAAACAAAAATATAATTAATATCATCATCATCATCATCATCAACCATTATCAATCCACTGCAGGATGAAGGTCTCTCCAAGTTTAATCCATCTTCTCCGATCTTTAGCTTCTCTTCTCCACAACACCCCTGCACATTTTCTTATTTCATCCATCCATCTCACATGTGGTCTCTTTCTGGGTCTTTTACAATCTCTTGGAATCCAGTTTAAAATTTCAATTGTCCATCTATTATCATCTCTTCTAGCAATATGTCCAGCCCAACTCCATTTCAATCTTTTAATTTTTTCAATAAGGTCAGTAACACCTGTTTGTTGTCTTACCCATACATTGCGTTTTCGATCTCTTCTTGTTACTCCCAACATACACCTCTCCATACTTCTTTGAGTGGTCTGAAGTCTCTGTATTGCTCTTCTATTAAGTGTCCAAGTCTCAGATCCATAAGTAAGAACTGGTAAAACACATTTGTTAAAAACCATCCTTTTCAAACACATAGGCATATTTCCTTTTAGTATCATGTTATTTCTACCAAAAGCACTCCAACCAAGTTTAATTCTATGATTAATTTCCTCCATTATGTTTCCACTTGTATTAATAATCTGACCAAGGTATTTGTAACTGTTAACTTCTTCTAATTCTTCATAATCAATCTTTATTTTCATATTTTGAGCAAATCGATTAAACATTACTTTAGTCTTTTTAACATTTATCTTTAGTCCTACTTTTCTACTTTCATCTGTTAACTCCTGCAACATTTCCTGCAGCTCTGAAGCATTATTTGCAAAAACAACTACATCATCTGCAAAATCTAAATGACTTAAATACTCTCCATTTACTTTCACTCCTTTAGTTTCCCATTTTAATCCACAAAATACTTCTTGCAGCACTGCTGTAAAAAGTTTTGGAGATATGGAGTCACCTTGTCTTACACCTTTCTCAATGTTGATTTTTCCAGTATCATTATGTAATCTAATTGTTGCTGTTGCATTTTTATAAATATTCTTTAAAATATGACAATATCCTGGATCTATACCTTGATGATCCAATGCTTTAATCACTGAAGAAATGTGTATAGAATCAAATGCCTTTTCATAATCTATAAATCCAAAACATAAAGACAACTCATATTCATTTGTCCTTTCTATGACTTCTCTCAATACCTGGATATGATCTATTGTACTAAAACCACTTTTAAATCCAGCTTGTTCTCTTGGTTGGTGGAAATCCAAAGTTCTCTGTAGGCGAGTTGTAATTATCTTGGTAAAAATTTTATATAAAACTGATAAAAGGCTGATAGGTCTGTAATTTCTAATATCTTCTTTATCACCTTTTTTAAATATTAATATTATTACTGCATTCTTCCAATCTTCCGGTACATCTTTATCATTTAGACATTTGGTATATAATTTTGCTAAAATTGTTTCTATTTTTTCACCTGCTTCTTTTGATATATCAATTATAATTCCATCATTTCCTGGAGCCTTTCCTTTCTTCATACACTTAATTGCATGTCTCACTTCTTCATTTAAGATTCTGGGCAATTTGGAAGATGTAATAGATATAGGAGGTACTTGTTCTTTATTACTATATAATTCTTGATAAAAATCTTCTACCAATTTCATGATGTCATCTCTCTTTTTAGTAATAATTCCATCTTTTTTTCTTATTGTTGTACACCTGTTGTAGTATACGCTTCACTTGTTACATACTCCTTGTAGTAACCCTTTTGCATCAATCTCTCAAATGACATCACCATGTGAAACCTTCGGGTCATGTGACACATTGTTTTATAAAGTGCATTTTGCATTTTTGTCAATATTTTTTTATAATGACTGGAAAGTTTGACAATGTGAAATTCTGTTTTAGTTTACAGAAAACAACAAGGAAAATGTTGTAATGCTTGAAACAGATTGCAAGAAAGCTGATCTCATAAAGCAAGTTTATGAGTGTTTAATTGATGTGTCAAATTTACCACATCCCCAAAAAGCATTGCAAGTGAAATTCAAAATCAAAACAATGCACTTGCTTTTTTGATGCAAACAACATTTTCCTCTCAAATTTAGTTTGTAATGGTCAGGTATTTTATCTGCAAGTTCTAAAATATTTATGTGATGTGGTAAAACATAAATATCAAATTTTGTGACAAAGAAAAGAGTTCAAGCGTCATCTCCACAAAGTGTGATCTCTCAAAGCCTTGGGCATGAAACACTTTTTAATTAAATTTAGCATAATCTAGTTTATCTACCAGCAATATTCACTTAATTTCACTTCTTGCAATTTTTTTTTAATCTCTCAAATGAAAAAAAGTCTCAAATTTTTCTTTTTTGTGTGGACTTAGAAGTTATATATGTAATCTTGTAATTGAATATTAATAAATACAATAACCAAATATAAGTAAAATACAACTTTTAATAAAATGTATCCACTTAGAAGCACTTTTGACTATCTATCTATCTATCTATCTATCTATCTATCTATCTATCTATCTATCTATCTATCTATCTATCTATCTATCTATCTATCTATCTATCTATCTATCTATCTATCTATCTATCTATCTATCTATCTATCTATCTATCTATCTATCTATCTATCTATCTATCTATCTATCTATCTATCTATCTATCTATCTATCTATCTATCTATCTATCTATCTATCTATCTATCTATCTATCTATCTATCTATCTATCTATCTATCTATCTATCTATCTATCTATCTATCTATCTATCTATCTATCTATCTATCTATCTATCTATCTATCTATCTATCTATCTATCTATCTATCTATCTATCTATCTATCTATCTATCTATCTATCTATCTATCTATCTATCTATCTATCTATCTATCTATCTATCTATCTATCTATCTATCTATCTATCTATCTATCTATCTATCTATCTATCTATCTATCTATCTATCTATCTATCTATCTATCTATCTATCTATCTATCTATCTATCTATCTATCTATCTATCTATCTATCTATCTATCTATCTATCTATCTATCTATCTATCTATCTATCTATCTATCTATCTATCTATCTATCTATCTATCTATCTATCTATCTATCTATCCATCCACCTACCTACCTGCCTGCCCACCCATCTACCTACCTGCCCACCTGCCTGCCCACCCATCTACCTAGCTACTTACCTACCTGCCTGACTGTCTGTCTGTCTGTCTATCTATCTATCTATCTATCTATCTATCTATCTATCTATCTATCTATCTATCTATCTATCTATCTATCTATCTATCTATCTATCTATCTATCTATCTATCTATCTATCTATCTATCTATCTATCCATCTATCTATCTATCTATCTATCTATCTATCTATCTATCTATCTATCTATCTATCTATCTATCTATCTATCCATCCATCTATCTACCTACCTACCTACCTACCTACACGAGCATAAATCTAAATCACAAAATCTAAAAAATTTAAACAAAGTACAACAAAAAAAAAAGTAATACAAAAAGTGAGACCAAATATGAAAAGAAATTATTAATTGATAATGATGATAATAATAAGAAGCAATTCCTAATATCGTAAAACCAAAAGTATATATATATATAATAAAATACTGTTATATGTTTAAAATGCATAAATATTTTGAATATAATCCACAACTTTTCAAAATGTGTGTACTTACATAATTAAAAAAAAAACTCGCAAAGCTATTTTTCTTTATGTTCATTTTTTTGATAAATTTATAATAAAATGAGCATATGCAAAAAAAAGAAACAACTGCATATTATATAAAGAACTATATTTATTACGAAGAGAATTATTTTTGCTATTAAAGTTTAAAAATAATGTGCAAATACATTTTTTCAATGCACAATATAACAATCTAAGTTGCAAGTTGTTAAATTTATAAATAGACATTCAATTTCACTATAAAGAACATATTTTCAACAAATGTTATCAAATAAATAGTGAGTTAAAAATATCAAACTAAAAAAAAAATTAGCATTCTTGTATAATATCAAAAATAAAAAGCACACTTTTTATTTTTTAAAAATCTGATATTTATTTTCCAAAATAATGAAAATAAACAGATATTATTTCAATTTTATATTTTTAAATAATTCAACTATTTGAAGCATAGAGCTTCATGTAAACAACATAAAAATTAAAACAAACTAATGTAAAACTTTATATGCAATTGAATTACATTATCGTATTGATTAAAAAATTTAAAATGAAATGTATCAGTATACGTTCACTTATAAATAATTTACAGTTAACTAATTTAAATGTCACGATATTATTATTAATAAAAAAATTATAATACTATTTCGTTATTTTGCAACTATATTGATAAATGACTGAAATGTAGCTAATACTAAAAATAGATTTTTTTTTTAAAAAAATCTGATATTGAGCAAAGTATTCAATCAATACAAAACAAATAAATAAATAAAATATCCTTTGAATACTGATTTTACTAAAACATGTTTACTTCTACTCAAAGGGAGGGAAAAACCACAAATTAGATATGTCTATTTATAAAATAAAAATAATCCAATAATAAATGACATACATTATTTAATGAGAAATAATTTATTATAAATAAATATGTTTTGGTAATCAAAATTTAATTAATAATAACTAAACTACGAAAATATTTATTAATCTTTCATTTTTATTGACATATAGCTAACCTATAATTTGTCGGTAGTAATATAGTTTTCAGTTGTATGCTTATCAAGTACAAAACGAAAAAGAAAAAACTGAGTAAAATTTACATGAATGATAATTTTATTCAAAATACAAAGCCTTATAACTAAACAAAAGAAATATTCAAGCAACCGAATAACAGTAACAACAACAAAAGGATTTCATTATATATATAATGTCATGCTCTATTTATGATTAAATAAATAATCAATTATTATGAAAAGTTAAACTAGTTATCATTTTCAGTATTTTTGTTTTACAAAAATATATAGAGATGTCAAACATTGGTGGTCGAATGGTCAGCACAGCCGCCTTATAAACAGTTGTCCCAGGTTAGCAGGTTCGCTTCCTGGCCGATGCTATGACACATGAAATATATATATAGAAAGAGATATGAAAGGCGAAAAACTTGCTTTACATAAACAATAGAAGTTGAAAGATCAGGAAAAAAGTCAATTAATTAATATTTTTTTTATTATTTTAATAAATGACCTTTGATTGCAAGAATAAATATCTTTCACTAAAAGTTTTTGTAATATACTTCTTATTGAGTTAAACTATTAAACATCACACCATCACCATTCTTTATGCTTATACAAGCTGTTTACAGAGGCAAAACTCTCTATATAGTAGTCCACTCAGTGCAAGCCAGAGTAATCAATGGATGCAGGAAGGTTTGTGCATAAAATAACTATCTAGTGCTTACTCATCCAATATCCCCAGGCTGGAGAATTTTGCCTCTGTCTTAATGAGTTAATTATATTGAAATTTAAGACAAGAAAAATTAAACACTAGCAACTTTTTTAAGAATGTATAGAATGTGGGAACTCATTATTTATATAGATATTTTTCAACGAGAGCTTCACTCTCTGTTTTTTTAATATGATATTTTATCACAGCTGCATTTCAAATTATTAATTTTGCATCTGTCTTCGATATATTATGACCATGATACAATTTTTTTCTGCAATGATAGTTTTTTTTTTTAAATTTGAAATGATAGACAAATACTATTACTGAATATCTAAACAACAAAATATTCATGTATCAGTGTATTAATCAGAATAAATATCAAATATTAGTACTCATACATGTTTTTGATATCCTAAATAAACATTCAACTACAAAGGCAATATAATGTATACAAATGTTAATTATTAACAAAAATTCTAGGGCTTTTTCAGTTTTGTACTATAGTGTATTATAAACAATATATCTAGCTTTCCTAATTTTCAATCATTTTTTATCACTCATTAATACAATGCTTCTTCTTTGTCATGATAAACACAAAACAAAACAGAATTATGTTGAGGATAACACTTAAATTTTCTATATAGCAAAATATATTGTGTTGTATATACACACATATTAGCTGTAATTTCACCAGCATAAATAGCTGAACAATTATTTACCAATCTATTTAAAAATATGGGAGCTTTAAAGCTGCATTAAAATTTTTGGAAATAATGTTCTTCAACTTCAAATATAATTTCAGATTATAAGACAATGAAATACATCCTTTATAACTTTTAATACAATATTTTAATTTGTCTTTACTATAAAACAACCAAACTATCATTATAACCTACTTTTATTAAATATTTAATAAAATTTCTCAAGAATATGTTTCTAATGTGCCTTAAATTCAAATAAATGCAAATTGTGGTATAAAAAATAAAAGCTTATATTTTTAAAAATGCATGAAAGAAGCATATAAATGCATTACATTCAGAGATTTTACAATCATTTATGATCAAATTGATATCTATTTCTACATTCATTTATATCTAAATAATAAGGGTAATAATGCTCAAGGGTAACAATGCTCAGACAAACAATAAAGAAGGTTGCCTTGACAACAGTTTGAAATTGTTGATTGTTATCTATAATGGGATTGTCTAAGTGTTGACTGATTTCTAATGGTTAATATATATATATATATTCTAAACATTTATAGATTCGATCATAGAACAGAATTGTCATTAAAAATTTTAAATATATTTTTTATTAAAGATCTAAGACTAAAAACACATTGTCCATTCATTTTCTACATGCAACAACATAATTTTCATCCAAATTGGGCTGCATAATGCAATCTTCAATCTCTACAACCATCAACCTGTAAATAGCATGATTCATTGTCAAACCTATTGGTCATTTTTTATTTCTTTAAAGATTTCCCAATCTATTCATAACAATACACCAATAATGAATTTTAACTTATACCTACTTACACTGTATATCAATAAAAGTTTTTTAACAAAACTTACCTGACCATGCTATTTCTTACATCAAATGAGACTACATGGTTACCAACTCTTTTAATTCTATTCAAATGTAAATCCAACAACAAATTTGCCATAACCAAATACATTTATAAACATTCACCACCAATTAAAATACTTTATGATAATAATAGGAGCTTTCAAATTTAATTATCAATCTAAGAAGCATATTATCATTACACAATTTAATATTTGCAAATGAATGTAAAGCTACTGCTGCACAAAAGAAAATATGTAGATATTCTTTTCTTGTATATGCTTTCCCAATATATTTTTTAACTTTAGTTTAATATTTGAATACAAGTATATAGATGTAAGTATAGTGGATTTGAATACAGACTTTCAAACTGCCTTCAGCTATCCACTCTATCTTATACAATAGATACACATGATCACACATGTGAAAAAGATATTTATATTGGAGATCATTTATCTTTTTCACATGTGTGTGGTCATGTGTATTGGTTGTAGAAGAAAGAGTGGGTAACTGAAGGGAATATGAAAGTCTGTGTTCAAATCCCCTATAATTAAACACAATTTCATTTTTTTAAAAAGTTGTTTTTAAAATTTTTTAAAAAGATTTTAGATATATATCTTTAACAAATCAATAGTCATCATCATCATCATCAACCATTATCAATCCACTGCAGGATGAAGATCTCTCCAAGTTCAATCCACCTCCTCTGATGTCTAGCTTCTCTTCTCCACATCACCTCTGCACACTTTCTTATTTCATCCATTCATCTCACATTTGTCTCTTTCTGGGTCTTTTACAATCTTTTGGAATCCAGTTTAAGATTTCAGTTGTCCATCTATTAATCAATACTAGTGTATTGTAAATGCTGAACTTTTAAGATGTGATTAAAAGGGATTTGAATACAGACTTTTAAGCTTCCTTCAACTATTCTCGTTATCTTATATAACTACCTGATGAGTGCTGGTTCACATGAAATACATATATTGGAGTTCATTTATCTTATTCACATGTGTGATCATGTGTATTGGTTATATAAGATGGAAAGGAGAGCTGAAGGAAGCTTAAAAGTCTGTGTTCAAATCCCCTTTAAATATATATCTTTAACCAAGTTAGTAAGGCTACATACATCAGACATTAAATTTTATATTATATTCAATATGAGGAACTTTAATGTTCAATCGGTTATTATGGTGAGACTAAATCTAGTTTGTCTGCACATACTAAGTGATTTATTTAACAATATATATATATATGATAAACAAAACAAATTATAAATTTCGTAACTTACTCATAGCTTGCATTTTATGATCACTAGATGGAGCTTTACCAATAGCTCACTAACAAGCTTGTTTACATAAATGCTGAGAGAGATAGAATTCAATATCTTTTTCATTGTCTCCAACCTTTAAACTATGGTTTCAAGCTAGTTGGCTCACGTCAGTAAAGGGTAGGAAGACTTCCCTTTACTGATGTGAGCCAACTATTTAGAAACCATGGTTTAAAGGTTACCCTTTACTGATGTGAACCAACTAGCTCGAAACCATGGTTTAAAGGTTGGAGACAATGAAAGAGATATTGAATTCTATCTCTCTCAGTGTTTATGTAAACAAAGCTTGTTAGTGAGATATTGGTAAAGCTTCATCTAGTGATCATATATATATATATATATATATATATATATATATATATATATATATATATATATAAAATCTAAATGTAATCTTCAACATAATTATGTTTTCTTACATCATGAGAAGGGCTCTTTCTTGCTTATGTTTAGAAAAATAGCATAGTATGTAAGAAATCAAATAATAATAAAAGAAATAAGTAAGCAAAGTGGATTACAAATTCTTATTAGATACTGAATCAGAAATTTAGTAGTGTATAATTAAATATGCTCTGGAATTTTGATTGTTTCATAACAGATTTTATATATTATGTTACACTTACCTTGATTTAAATAATGTTCTGTTTTGTTATGACTATATACATAATATTTTAAATACAAGTATAATTTATCTATCTGGAGTTTAAATGTAATATAGGGGATTTGAACAGAGACTTTCAAGTTCCTGTCAGCTAAAATACTCTATCTTATAAAACCAATGCATGAAATATATATATATTGGAGACCATTTATCTTTTTCACATGTGTGTGGTCATATGTATCGGTTGTGTGAGATAGAGTTGATAGCTGAAGAGAGCTTAAACGTCTATGTTCAAATCCCCTATATTATAGTGATATATATACACACATGGAAGATTTAATTATAAAGGGTTATGAAGTAGAATTTAAAAAGTAGCTTTAAAACAATGTAAAACCATACTAATAAAACTATTTTATATTACAAAAAATAAAATAAAAACTGCTACAAGTTTTGGTTATCCATAGCTAAAGGATTAAAGAAAAAAAATCTTTTAACTAAATAACTATAGTAGTGAATGTTTGCACTAATGAATAGAATTTTATATTATTTATAATAAAAAAAGAAACAAACAAAATAACTAAATGAGCAGATTAATTAGGAAGTTAAAATTTTTTTAAAATGCTTAATTAGAAATAAAAACAAGGAGATTAAAAGAGATCACAATTTGTTTTATATGTAAATAATAAAGAACTCAGATTATATGTAACTGAACAGGAAATAAATGAAGCTTCCAATAAATTACATAACATAAATAAACATTCAAAAGACAGATGATACCACCTATCTCTTAGTATTTGTTTTTACATATGCGTAGTTTATTTGCATAATTTTAAATAAAAAAATGAATTAAATCAATTGATTATATCAATTTATAGAATAAATGATCAGAATGATCATTTGAATATTCAGAGGATCAAAGCAGAGATATATATTACATATGGTTATATTTTTACTTGTTATAAAATTTTAATGAATAGGTAAAACTGTAAAACATTAAACTTAAGTTTCTGCCCCCCCAAAAGAATTTAGATAGGAAGATAATTACAATAAAATTTTTTAATCAAATGTAATTATGAGTTTATCATGGAATGATTAAAATATAAATTGCCATGGACTTCAGCAAGTAAAACCTAGGAGTCATTACCAACTGTTTAAAATCAACCAAGGAGTCCAATTTTGCAATATATTATCCTAAAGAAAAACTTAGTCTAGTTATGATGAATTGGGAAGTATGTATCCAATAAAATTTATTAAATCAAATTTAAAACTGGAGAAATAATAAAATTATAATTAGCTTGAAAAATTTAAGTAATGAATAAATGAACATTCTAGCTGTATAATAATAATGTATAAGTGTAAATTTGTGGAGAAATCCTAAGACATGTGTATTGTTTAAACATGTTAAGAAACTACACAAGAAGTTCAGCTAAGAAACTGCTTTCACTTTGGTTATGCCTGAAAATAAAAATTAATTTTTAATTACGTACTTAAAAAACGTTCAAAATTTCATTAACACGGTTAATATGTAAACCAACATTTATTAATACTATGAACTCTAAAGTAACATGCACTGATCTCTCATGAATTAATATTATTAATTAATTAATTGATATGTAGAAGGGAGGAGCAAATGATTTGTTTTATAAATGATTTAAAATTTGCAACTTGAATTATGTCACAGTTTAATTTACTTTAATATTTAATTTCAGCTTAAGAAAATGTAGAACACAAACCTTTGCTATTTCTTATTAATCTTTTTTTTTTTAAGAAATTGATATCAGTAAAAAAAAATTGTCTTATCTCATACAATTATTTATTTTTAAATATAAACATCCAGAAAACACCCGGAAAGACTTATTTTAGATACAAAATGCAATAATAACATTTTAAGTCGTAGTATAATTCTAAGACTTTAGTAGATTAGAACAAAAGAAGAGCAATCAAATAGCAAAAAGGAAATTATATATTAGATAGAAATAGTGTTTGTATCATATAGAAATATACATGAATATATAAAAAATGTCCAAGAACTAAAATAAAAAGCGTGGAAATCATTTTAACTTTAGTTAAAAATATAAATTGTCTTATCACAAATATGTGCATGGTACTGAGATTTTGAACTTTACATTAATCAGTATTAATGATATATGTCTTTACATTTCTGATGTTTATTATATAATAGCAGTTATTTTTGTGTTTTTGTTAATAGTCAAATCAATTTGGAGAACTATGTGTATTTAAAAATCAAAGTGCCTAAAATCTCAAGATAACCACTTCTATTGATTATAATTTTATGAAGATTAAAATTAGTTTGGTGGGCCAATACAAATTTTCAAATGTAATTTCAAATTATTTTTGGACTATCTCAGTACTTTCTTAATATTTCTATATTTTGCAAAAATCAATAAGTTTGAATTTAGACCAACTAATATAAATTTTGTACCTCCCTTTTCAGGTTTAGACATGTAGTCTAAATGACTGTAAATTTTCTTTTCTCTTTTGCAAATGATTGCTATTTTTTTCTACTTTTTAAAACCTTTATCATAAAATTTATTAAAACTAATGGCAACAATAATAAAAAGTTAATTTATTTCATTACAATAACAGATTATAAGAGAGCAGTCAATTAAATCCAGTTAATAAAAATTTTTATTTCATTTTGGTGATTTTATGGCTATATTTTTTTTAAATTTTTGATACAAACATTTTAATATATATTATAAATTACAATTAAAAAAATTAATTTTGAAATAATATTTATATAAAACAAGAACTCTTTTTAGGAGCAGTATGAGATACCACTTGTAGTCTATACAGTACCATACCTATTATTATCATTGTGGGATAAGTGAAATTATATGTGTTTGTACTTATAGATTAAACTAAATTTTGAGGATATATGCAATGACTGTTCTAAGGATCATTGGCATGTAAAATTATATTCTACATGCATTTAAAGTCTTTGCTATTTGTTTATGATATCAATGCTTGTTCATATCATTATATTAAATGCTATGGTTCAAATAAAAAAAATGTATAAATTTTGATGCATAAACTGTGGTAGTTGAATACTATAGTTATTTTGTGTAATGTCTTTCTGCATATATTTGTGAACATAAATTAAAATATAATTTAAAAATAAATTCATTCAAAAATATATAGATTATTGCTAATTTTAAGAAATGATAGTTTGATAAGGATTTATTTATGATGGTAAAGAATAGATGCTCATGAGATTAATAAAAGTTGGTTACTAATTATTTTATGTTAAATACAAGTGAAGTAAACTGCAAAAGGAAGGGATAAATGAATTAATGTCTCATTTTAAGCTTATGAAAAATGCCAATTAATAAAATATTATTTATTGCAGATTTGAAATAAGGATATGTAAAATACTATAAATTATTTGGTTACTAATCTATAAATAAATAATTTTGTTTATTGTTATTTATTAGGCATTATGAATTCATTTTATTTTCATAAATATGAAAGATCACACCACAGTAGTTCATGTGATTATTGATATAGTCAGGTAAAAATAATTGAGGGTGTATAGTAAAAAGCTTTGGAGTGTTATAAAAAATTGATTATTCATCTTAATAATATAGACAATGATTTGCATGAAAATTATCTGATGATACTCATCAGGGAGTGACTAGATTGTGATTATGATTATGGACAGAAGCCTAGATTGTAGAGAGATTTAACTGATATAGAGCAAAGATGGAAGCAATATGTTAGTGATGTTTATCATAATCATCGTATTAACCCAATTGTGAAGGCTAGTATAAGTTTTTTTATGTTATTATGCTTATTTTATGATATGAAATTATATTTCAGATACATCCACTAATCATTACACTATAATACACAATTATATCAGCATTGTAATAATGATACAGTATATAATAATAATTACAATTAATTTTGTAGCAGAAGTACTTTCAATAATCTATATTAAGATCATTATCAATTGGTGCGGATAACAAATAAATGTTACAATTTTCTAAGAATATACATATTTCAAATTTGTTTATTTAGTACAAAATCTTTAAATTAATTTATAAGAATTGCCATTTTAATTTTTTTCTTTCTAAAATATCTTCCCTCATCTAATATTTTGATGTAATCTGAAGAGAAAGTAAATTTAGTTATGAGATAGGGTTGGAATGATTATTTATTGTATTTTTTTATATAATTATAGAGTTCATTTAATCTTTATTCTGAAGAACATCTTGATTTGCTTCCACATATAATTTAATAAATAATAATATTATTTTTTAATCATTTAGATATAATGTTATTATAATTATTAATCAATGGTTGATATTTGAAAGGACATAAAATGTAGTATTGAATACATAATTAAAAATGTTTGCAAAAATAATTTAAATTTATTATTTATATTTTTTCTTAATCAGAAGGGAATTAACTTTTGACACAAATTGTTTAATCATGCTACTAACTCAGATAAAGACTTTTAAAAGATAAGAATAAGATAAGTGCTTGAACTTTGGGTTGGTATTTTTAGATCTAGTGTCTGAAGCTACCCTGACACCTCTCTGAGGAGTGCCAAAGCATGAAACCATGGTCAGGAGTTTGGGGAGGGGTTCCTGACAGAGATATTTTAAGTGCTGGCTCTGGCTAAGCATTTATTACAAAGCTTGTAGAGGAATTGGCAATCCTCATTGTTTATAACTTACAAGCTTAAGAGATAGGGTCATGTGATCTATGACTCTTATTTTGACTATTTATAAAATGATCATCTTATCTTTGCACCTAAATACAATTATAAAGGCTAATCTTGCATTTGGATTTGAGACCATCCTGCATATTCACTATAACAACAATAAGTTAGTAACATGATTAAATAATGCATGTCAATGACTGATTATCTTCTAATTAAGAATTATTAACAAAAACTATGCAATTAAATTATATTGTTATTAAATTAATATTTACATTTTTATTAATTTCATAAAATTTATACTAAATTTCTTTAATATATGCAGAATTTTCTTTCCATCATAACCTACATTTGAGAAAACATTTCAATATTTCGTATTTTATTACTTTTATAACAGCATTGCTTTCTATTATGATATAGATAAAAATTAAAACTAGCCATTTTATATATCACTGGTACAAAAGACTTAAGGTGAATATATCTTCTAACTTAGTCTAAGTAATTAATAGTGGAAGCAAATGTTATATTTAGATATTTGTAAATATAAAAATTTAATAATGCTATTTTATTCTTTGTTGATAACCCAATTAAGATTGTGCCAGTTATTTAACTAGAATAAAAGTTCTTTAGAACATTTTCATGACCATAAATGAAAACATTATCAATGTATCTACAATATATTTTAATGTTTCCAAGGTGATCAATTCTTAAAAAAAATAGATAATCAAATTTTTGATTTCCAAAAGTCTTGATGCAATGACTATTTAACTAACCATTACTTGTCAAGTTTATTAAAAATAAAGATATATTCATCTTAAATAATATGTACCAGTGATGCATAAAATTGATATTTTACATATGTTCTACATCAAAATGAAGAGTTATGCTCTTATAACAGTGATAAAATGCAATCTATTGAGTTATTTTTTCAAAAACTCATAAATGTTGGATGTGTAAAAAGATAAATTCTACAAACATTAAATAAATTCAACAATACATCTTCTAACATTAATAAAAATGAAAATAGCAAAAAATGGATATCCATTCCATTTTTAAGTATTCATCAATTTAAATTTATTTAAAAAACTATTCAATGCCATAATCAGTGTTTCATTTTACATCCAAATGTAAACAAATTGATTAATTATTTACAAAAATGATACATCTAAAAGACAAACAAGATAATATTATTTATGAAATTACACAGATGAAAACTCTCCATTCAGTAGCACCATTCAATTCCCAGCCAGATGCAGGAAGAATGGTGATAATGTAATTTTATGAAGTTATATGTGCATGCAAAAAATCTTATATAAGCAAGTCATGACATTAGTAAAAAATATATACTACCAACCGTATAAAAATTGCAACAAATATTCCAATACCACTTCAATTTTCTTCGATCATAAATATTTTGTAATTTTAAATTTAACTTAACAAAAATATTACATGAGGAAAAACATTGTAGAAAAAGGAAACTTAAAAAAGCATTCCTGTAAATTAATTTAAAGACTTTACAATAATGTGCCAATAGTGAAATTCACAATTCCAGGAAATCAAGTAATGCCTATTATTAATCTACTACATTCAATTGATAAAGATTATGGCTTAAGTAATTGTAAGTATCTCTGGATAGAATTGTACATTATTATTGACTTGTAATTTTAAAATAATTACATCATCATTATCATTTTCCACCATTATTAAACCAACTCAGGGTTCTCCAACTTTAATCCAATTTCTCCAAACTCTAGTCTCTCTTTTTCACATTACACCAGTTAATTTCTTTATTTCATCCATCCATCTCAAATATGGCCTCTTTCTAGATCTTTTAAAATCATTTTAGGAATCAGCTTAACATCTGAACTGTCCATCTCTTCTAACAATACATTGAGCCCAGCTTTATTTCAATGTCTTAATTTTTATCGTTTTGTGTTTGTTCTCCCCTTTATGTAAAATAATTATATATATTATAATTAATTTGCTCATTATTGAATAATATTCTAGTAGTTGTGTTTTCATAAAATCTAATTATAAACAATAAATTCCTACCAATTTTTTTTTATTTTTTATGCCTAGAATGTTGCTGAGGAAAATGAATAAAAATATTAACATCAAAAACAGTTAATTAAAATTTGCTCCGAATAAAAACAAAAGCTAACTTTCAACACCTTTCTCTTTTTTTCAAATAATGCTTTAAATTGAATTAGAAAATCACAGCTTTCATCCAGTTTTAATCGAATACAAACATACTCTATACTTCAGATTAAATAAAATGACAGTAAGAGATTTAACATAAACTAAAACAAGATTGGTAGAAAGAAAAACTGTAAGTATATAAAACTTGATAATTAATATCAATTGTAATGGATTTTAAAATTATATAATATGTCCCTTACATATTGAAAGTATATTCGGTCTATTTAATTAGTTTTGTTCTTAGTTATAGTGTTTTTCATATTATTGATAACGGTTAAGTATCATGGTATTACATAAACATATATTCTTATATTTTTTGCAAATCACAAATGTAAAATGTTTAGACATATTGCATATATATATATATCAGTGATAACATCTATTTCAATAAATAACCATTAAATTTTTTTTATCTAAAAATTTTACTAGGTTTATAGTTCTATTGATTTACTGTGTTAATCACTTATTTTTCTAGTTCACTGATAAAATAATAATTTTTTTTTAAAGATAGACAACTTCCATATTTCTCCATTCTTTTTTATTTCATAAAATAATAGATAAAGAGAATTCACAATAATAAAAATATAACACTAAAAGAAAAGATAATAAAAATTAACTTACCTACAGGAAAACAAAATGCAGAATAAAAAAAAAAAAAACAGAAATAGTATTAGTGATTTATTCATTTTTAAGCATTACTAAAGTATTGAAAATAATAAGAATTACTAAAAATATTAACTAGTAATAATAGAATCCCAAATATTTATTGATAATTATAATAATAATAATGCATTGAATAATATAAATTTCCATAATAAATTATTACATATAACAAAAATATACGAACATTTTCTTTTGTAATACAAGTAATTAAAAAAAAAGGTACATAATATTATTAACATAATTTTAGTAAAAAAAATATAAAATTAAAAGTGTTTATTTGATTCAAAGCTATATAAAATGTGAATACAGAGATCGTTCATAATATATTACAATAAGAATCTTAATAAATAAATAGATTTTTAATATATATATATTCTGAAGTAACATCTAAAAAAAGCGTGTCGCTTGTTTTAATTAGCGTATATATTTATATAAAATAAATAAAAGTTAATTATTAAAAAAAATAAAAGTTTAAAATTTGAAATGATGTAGATTTATAAAACAACAACTAAGTAATAAGATTGAATATATATATACTGCAAAGAGTAAGTAGAAAAAAATATGTATTGCGTGAAAAAAAAAAAAAATTGAACACATATTTACAAGTTAAAATAGTTATTAATAATAAGTTGCACAAAAGATTCTAAGTTTTCTGTAATTTCATAATCTTAACTATACCAAATTAAATTTATTGGTTAAACATAATTTAAAAATCTCAGCTTGCCTTTAAATAATCCAATCACTTTGATTATAACCAGCTAAATCACATTAACGGTTATTATAATTTTGAAATAAAAGCGTATCAGTTATCTAATCAAAATAATTTTAATTCTTTTTACCTTTTCTGTTATGCAGTGGTAAGACAATTTCTTTCCTTTTATTGTAATGAGATAAATATAAAAATGTTTAAATGATATCAGAAAAAATGGTTACTAAAGTTTTGAATGATAAAATCTTTTAATTATAAAACATTTACTAGTGGCAAAAAAACTGTAATAATTATAGTCGTATACAAGAGAAGACATAAAAATTGTTTATATATATACTAGATAAGCATGTTACACGTATATAAATGTAAGGTAAGCGTATAAGTGTGGAAAAAATACTTTAAATAATCCTCTGTAGAACAAAATCCGCTGCAACGATATAAAGAAAATAGTGAAGAAGATATTACTTATCAAGCTGGGTGGTGAATGTTTGCATATTTTCTTATCTGCGTTAATTAAAAGTTTCAGTTTACTTAATAAGTCCCTACTTCTTTAATCTTTATTTATGTCTTGAGTTTGCATTGGTTTTATCTTATAGTTAAATGTACTCACATTCTATATCAAGTTTTAAATTAACTATAGACTGTTTCTATAGTTCTCATATTACCATTTTTTTTTTTTAATTTCTTTACCCTAGAGTCATTTGTATTACTTATGTACATTTATTTTTTGCCTTAATAAAGTTGTTATATATATATAAGTCCATTTAATGATCAATATTGGTACATACAAATGTTCATAAGAACATATATATGTAAATACAATAAATTCAAAAAGAGAATAAATAAGTATCTGACTTCTATAAGAAACATTAAAACTATAACAAGGTGTTGATTCATAGTAAGCTTACAATTTGAATACTGCAAAATACTAATAACATATTGATTATAGTTTTGTAAGATATAAACACAGATTCAAATAAATCATGCACTCCCCTTCCCCAAACCTGAAAATCTTCAATGTTTAAAATATAACTTTTAATTAATATAAAAATGACATATCGTAAAACAATTCACCTAGGAAAAGTTGTATTATAAACCCATTATATGCAGGCTATAGTAAGCAGCAAACAAAAAGAGAATTTAAAAAAAAAGAACACTGATAACCTCTAATAACACCAGGCAATTCATTCTATCAAAAAATCATAAAAAACTGAGAAAAATCACATGAACCTGAAAAATAAAGGAAGTTGTTGAAAATTGAGGATATTTAGTAAATATAAAGATCTGGCAAACAGTACTTACACTATTAATTTACATAATAATTATATTTTGAATTACAAGTGTCAAATTTTGACAGAATCCTTTTTAGATAAATACAATAATGACTATTCTTAATCATTTACTAAACTAAAAATTGTCTCTAGCAAAAATATAAACTTTAAAACTCAATTAAAGATTAATATATCTGATTTTTTAAAATTAAACACACAAACACATAGAGTTATTAACATTTCTTTTTCCCATATGTAATGTCTTTATAAATATATTAAATTACCTCAAAATTACCACATATTCTTTTAAATTTATGTAAATAAAAATACAATAAAATATAAATGACCTCTATGATGCATTTTGTGCTAGAGATAATCTCTAATAAATGATTAATAATAGTCATTACTATACTTATCTAAAATGGATGGTGTCAAAGATGTAGGCTGAGTTAATTTGACACTTGTAATTCAAAATGTAATTATTTAACATAGATAAATATTTATCATATAATAAAAATATATATGAGAGATAGTGACCTGGACCAACTGATGAGTGCTGGTTCAGCACGAAGTGAATCTTGAGGGTCATTTGTCTTTTATTGTATCTTAATATGAATTTATATGAGGTTATTTAATATATTAATTAACATAACAATCCAATATTATTGCACAATAAAAGAAAATCAGATTAAATTTTGTGTAATATAATGTTCAAAAAATAAAAGTTATGAGAAGAATTATTTTTTGGCAGTGGCAATCTATCTTGCATCATTATTTTATGATGATCCATGAAAGCAGGAATAAGAATTGGATAGAAATGTAATGTCATAGTTATTCCCAGAATAATTTCCAGCACTGATCTATTTAAATAAAATAATTCAAAGTGGATTACCACTACCAAATGCATGTTAAAATATAATCTCAGGGAAATAATGATGCTATTTTGTTTTTTATATAATCTCAAAATGATAAACATCTCAAATTTGATTAATCTAAAGATCGCAAGAATTCAGTTTTTTAAACGAAATCGCAGAAATAATTATTTATATGATATATGGATAAAAAGAAATAGATGGAATAATTCTTTATATAAAAGATGAATAATAATAAATTATCTAATTATTTAAAAAGTATCCATAAAAAATTAATCAAAATATGAAATGTTATTATAAATCATTGTTTATGTTATAAAACAATTATGTTTTATTTTCAAATGCCTTTATTTGTGCCTCAAGACAATTCAAGAGGCATAAGTTTGGATATTAAACGCAATCATTGTTACAAACAAATATAGGGAGTGTCGGTGTGTGTCAAGCGCATCCGCACCTATACAATTGATTCGTGCATATGATTTTTAAACATTCAAGTATAAACGTATGGATAGGTGAGCAGGGTTTTTAAAACAATTATGTTTTGTATTGATTTACTTGAATATATTTTGAAACATGTATGTTGCAATATTTAGCAAGTATCAAAAGTTAATAATTATTAATTTATAATTATGGTTAATTCCTTGAGCTATTTTCTAGTCTTTATACTTTGGTTACTTAATCATCATCACCATCATTATTAGTCATATATCAATGAGCTTGGCTACTTTAACCCCCCCCCCCCCACAAAAAATCTATTACTACTATTACTATTATAATAATAATAACAACAATAAATAATAATAATAATAATAATAATAACAACAACAACTACAACAACAACAACAATAATAATAATAATAATAATAATAATAATAATAATAATAATAATAATAATAATAATAATAATAATAATAATAATAATAATAATAATAATAATAATAATAATAATAATAATAATAATAATAATAGTATCATCTTATTAATTTAACTTAATTAATCAACTACAATAATATAACAAAATATAAATAACTTCAGTCAAGCAGAGTTTATATGAGAGATTATATATAATAGCTATAAATTACAAAAAACAAAATGATAACAACAATAAAAAACAAATTTATATTAATATAAAAAGAACAACTAAGAAAAATATATCAATATTATAATACTACAGGCAAATATGGTGTCATACCTGGGGTGATGATCTCCAGTACACAAACATCAACTGCCCTAAATTCGTTAGCCATTTGTAACTGTACAGAAAATTGAGGCTTAAACCATGAGGGATCTGAGGAATAGTATTTTTATCCTCAAGTTAAAAAAAAGCAGTTTTCTCTTAGCATGTTGAAACTGCAAGAGGGTGTACTTTCTATGTAAACAAACACAAATATAAAGTTACAGGGCATTTTTTTATTTTCAACTTTAACATTATTTTCTAAAATGTAATAATTACATTTTTAAATTAGATTATATATTTGAGCGACATTTTGCAAACTACTTTTAAACAATTTACAAAACAACAATATTTTCTAAAATATAATAATTACATTTTTAAATGATATTACATATGTCAGCATGTAGCACTGGAATGTGAAGAGGGAAAATACTTTAAATAATCCTCTGTAGAACAAAATCCGCTGCAACGATATAAAGAAAATAGTGAAGAAGATATTACCTATCAAGCTGGGTGGTGAATGTTTGCATATTTTCTTATCTGTGTTAATTAAAAGTTTCAGTTTCCTTAAGATGCAGTACTCAATTTAGGAACCAACATTATTTTCTAAAATACAATAACTACATTAGACATGTTACTGCATAGTGCTGGAATGTACAGTGGGGGAGGGGGACCAATAGTTTTGCCAGTCCAAAGGATCAGCCAAAAGATGCAGTACTCTGATCAAACCAAAATTATGATTTGCAAAACAACATACAACCTCAGACATTTTATTTGTCTTGTATACCTTTTCTTAATCTGGCCAAATGATGCAGTACTCTGATCAAACCAAGCTTATGATTTCCAAAACAAAAAGTGTATTTTCACATGACTTCTGTCAAATGGTGCTTGACCCTACCCTTTTGCAATTGTTTTCACATTCCATGCTGTGTAGGAAAGTGCAAATATGGGCTTACAATTATCAGTATGTAATACCTACATCAGGTAGGGTGTAAAATCATTATTTCAAAGGCATATTACAACAGTTATGGCCAGTTAAATTCCATACACCTTTACATGATATGGTAGTGATCTGCTAGGTGTCACATGTGCATAGGGTCATGAAGCACATCAGCTGGTGGTAATATTTGTGTGCCTGTAGTGGCTAATATGAACAGAACAGTTCTATAGGCCATAACTTTATATGCAAAGGTACAGAAATATTAGGCCATGTAAAGAGCATATTTTTGTGCATTTGCTTAGAAAGTACACCCACTCATGGTTTCAACATGCTAAAAGAAAAATAATAAAAATAAAATTTAATCTCAAAAGGAATGAGCATAATAGATCACTCGGAGAAATCAGCATATCTAATTATAAGTTCACATGCACTTCCCAAAAGTAATAATCATTCATCATCATGAGTGATCTACCAAACTAAATCAATCAGCAGTCCATCTTGTGGCTGGTTTAGAACAATAAATATATATATATAAATCAACAGTCAATCTGATGACCAGATTGGAAATGGGTCTTCTGTAGACCAGGCTAGTTATAGAGCCTTTGCCAGCTTGTGCAATTATTTAAACCATAATTTGGATGCACAACCTTAAGTGCTGATCTATAAAAGTACAACCAATAAAAAATAATGCTGGGATATTAAAACATGCTGATCATCATCAATGTTCTGGTCACTTAGTACAACTAATATACTGATTAACTATAAACATAATTTATAATAGAGACCAAACTAAATAAAATGTAGTGCATAAAATTTGAAGAATATCCTGTGACAACCCAGGAATCATCATCACCATCATCTGGATGCCCATACACTAAATATAAACTCCCTATCTCACATATCTGTTATGCACAAATTTAGCTCAGGAAGCAAGATCTCTACAATTTATTACTGTGAACAAGAGGAAAATAAATAAATCAACTTATCATAAATAACCTTAAGCAAATTCAGGACTTTCATTACTTATAAATAACTGGCTTAATTGGTATCATCAAAAAAAAACCTAAATCCTAGAATACAAACTGTTATGATATAAAGTCACACACACACAACACTTTATGGAACAGGAATTGAATAGAAAAAAGTAATTAAGACTAGAAAGAATATTTGTTGAAAACAATTATTTAATATCTAATTAACAAAAAAATAACGTGATAGTAGATAATTTCAAACATCCATTTCATTATAAAAAAATAAATAAATATACAGCTTGATAAAATTATATTAACTTATCAAGTAATCTTTATTCATGGATTGACTTTCAAATCACTAGGTTATTTCTTTAAAAATGACTAAGAGTTTGTTAAATATTTTCAGAAATCAAAGATAGCAATCTTTGATTCTATCCAGAGCACAAATTGAGAGAGAAAAAAACATTACATTTGTGAAACAAAAAACAGATTTACTATTAATAAAAATATAATGTGAACACATAAAAACAACAACAAAAATATCTATAGCCATGACTCTCTTGTCTATAAAGGCCTTTCCAGTTGTAATTTCAGTTTTTCATAATAGAGTTTCTTCTCAAAGGCTTCTAAACATGGGACAGGTTAAATCTGTCCTTTCCTGGGTTTGTAGCATTTTCATACAATATAAATAGCCATTTTTATCCATTTGGTTTTCCTCTTGAATTTCCAGGTGAGACAGATATAGGCAGAGACTTTTGTTGTTCTTGGTTGAAGGCTAAGCTGCAGACTGCTTAAAGGGGATTTTATCTTCCCTACATTTTCTTCCAGTAGAGATAGGTTACATGAAGGAAGGTAATGCCTAGCTTTTAGTGTAATTTAACATATGGTTTTTAATGTACAAACCATTTTTACTCCTAAACTCATAGTATGATAAAATTTAGATTAAAAATTTCTATTATATTCAATAGCATGCTAAGGATTCCTGCTGTGTTATGCCACATGTTGGTAAAGACTTCTGCTTCTTTCATTTCAGCAGCTTGATTAAAACTTCACTGCTTTCGCTTCAATACCTAAGTTAGGAATACTTTCTTCTACTGTGTTTTTAGCAGCAGAATTAAGATTTCATGGCTTTCTTCAACAGTTAAGTCAGCAATAATTTCTTCTACTACCTTTTTCAGCAGCAGAATTAAGATTTGACTGCTCTCTACAACAGTTAAGTTAGCAATGCCTCTCTTCAGACACTTAGGTACAATCACTAATTCCGACTTCCATATACATATTTTTAGAACAATCTTGTCCACAAGCCAATTATAATCCATCTCTTACATTACCATTTTCATGACAACCAATTAAATAAAATTTCATAACTACAATTATTCAGCCAATTATCTCCTTAATCATAGATTAAAAAGAAGTTAAGAACAAGAATTTAACAACATAAAATTCTTGACATTCCTTTATAATTAAAAATCAAGTCTTCTTGCAAACAACAACAACAAGATAATCTGTTAATTGCACTGATTTGATTTATCAAATAGAGATAAATAAAGAAAAACAACTTTGATAAATTAATTTTGTTCTTCCCTTTTTTTTTATTTTTAATTTAAAAAAAAAAAACAACTTAAATATATTTAATGTTTG
Organism: Epiperipatus broadwayi; assembly: GCA_028023455.1. Taxonomy (NCBI): domain Eukaryota; kingdom Metazoa; phylum Onychophora; class Udeonychophora; order Euonychophora; family Peripatidae; genus Epiperipatus; species Epiperipatus broadwayi. The sequence continues at coordinate 1,095,828 of JAQFVV010000166.1, forward strand.
TGAATTTTCATAGTATTATATAGGGATTTTACAATGATTAATGACTCTTTAAAAAATAGATCTAAGACAATTTAAATATTATTTCCCCCCATTAATAAAATATTTTTTTTATCCTCAAACCTGAAGAATATGATGCTAACTATCTAATTTTTTTTTCTAGTGCAGCTATGTAACCAACTTAACAGTAAAAAAATATATTTTAAATTCTTTAGTAGCACTTTCAATTGCATAGTAATCTTCATCACCTTTAACTGAATTTCAAATTTTAATGTTACTAAATTTCCATAAACCTGATGAGGATTACTATGTAATTGAAAATGATACTAAAGAATTAAAAATATTTTTTTTACTGTTAAATTGTTTGTTTATATATATATATTATATATAATATTTTTTATAGTGGGTATTATACTTTTACATGATCAGTGGAGTGCATTTTCATTTTCTCTTTCATTGAGTCTTTAAACACTGGGATGAGTAATTGAAAAGTTATCAATTTCTTTCCAAAAATAGCAATTTATCTTAATAGTAATACTACTACTGAGTAAATTGATAAATTTCTTGTTTAATCCAATAACTCTCACTCCACCATCTCAAAATATCATCAGTATCATATAAAAAAAAAAAAATCCATCCATGAGTTTAATAAGATTGTTATAATAAATTTTTAGGTACATAAGTTATTTTTAATATAACATAAAAATTTAAAGTATATCGTTTTCAGAAAATGTCTATATTTTCTTAGCAGTTTTAATCAATCAATCACTATTAAGCTTTTTTTGACAGATATTGGATTTCTAAGTTCATTCTTTCTGCATTTCAATGTTTTCTATCATTTGTAATGGCAATTTGACTCAATAGTTCAACATTTCATTTTAGTATTAACTCTTATAATTCACAGCAGTCCTAAGAGCCCCTATTCAGAAATTTAGAGTTTCAACTGAGTTTGCACAGAATTGGTAAATGATACACATACGGACCTTAGACCATTTGTTCTGCCATTTTGCCATGCTAAAAAGTTGTATGTATTTTTTTCTATGATAATACAATTTTTAAATATTTTTTCTCATTTTTTTTTAGATTTATTACCTGTAACGCTTTTTTACAGCTGAATTGCATTCTCTTACCACTTGATGTGGATATGAAATTTCTGATGCAAGTGTTTGTAAGCCTTCTTTTTCTAGAAGCTCATTTTAGTGACAGTTGAGATTTGGAAGCTGCAATGTCAAAAAAATGGGGATTGGAAGCTGCAATGAAAAAAAAAGGGATCAGAGTCATTTTTTATTTGCAATGACAACCATGATAACCACATCTAATGCCTTCATGACTGGATTTAAATTTGAAATGGATGATAATGTTTAGCCAGGAATCATTGAGTATTCAATTAGTTTTTATTATTTATTTTTATTACTTATTTTTTTATATAATTAAATATATGTAGAAAATATAGGCAATTTACATTTCAATGATATAAAAACATAAACTCAATCATATACCTACACATTTAGTGCAATTGGTAAGACATATTATGATTTTATTTGAGTATTCAATTAGTTTTATTACCTATTTTTATTACTTATTTTTATATATAATTAAATATGTGTAGAAAACAATAAATATGCTATAGAATTTTAGGCAATTTACATTTCAATGATATAAAAACATACACATCCAGACTCAATCATATACCTACATATTTAGTGCAATAGGCAAGATATATTATGATTTTATTTATATGATTGTTTATATGCTCATTCGATTATTGCATGATTATAGTAGTGTTGTATTCATTTGTTACAATTTTGTAATAATCTCTTGAACACAAGACTTTCAAACAGCCCCAATTATTCACTCTCACACATCATAATCAGTGCTAATAATTAAAAAAAATATTTTGTTGTTTATTATATCTTGTCATAAATTACAATTTACTAAAATGCTCTTTTCATAATATCTCATGCACTACTCTTATTGTTATTTTTTTGCCCCCACTAAAACCAAACATTTCTAACAGATCTCTGTATGGAAGGACTAGCACATACCCTCCATGGATGAACACCAATCACTTAGTTTTTATAATTTTTACTATAAAAAATTATCTCAGATAAGACAAGTTCATCATCATCATCATTATCAACCATTATCAATCCACTGCATGATGAAGGTCTCTCCAAGTTTAATCCATCTTCTCCGATCTTTAGCTTCTCTTCTCCACATCACCCCTGCACATTTTCTTATTTCATCCATCCATCTTACATGTGGTCTCCTTCTGGGTCTTTTACAATCTCTTGGAATCCAGTTTAAAATTTCAATTGTCCATCTATTATCATCTCTTCTAGCAATATGTCCAGCCCAACTCCACTTCAATCTTTTAATTTTTTCAATGAGGTCAGTAACACCTGTTTGTTCTCTTACCCATACATTGCGTTTTCGATCTCTTCTTGTTACTCCCAACATACATCTCTCCATACTTCTTTGAATGGTCTGAAGTCTCTGTATTGATCTTCTATTAAGTGTCCAAGTCTCAGATCCATAAGTAAGAACTGGTAAAACACATTTGTTAAAAACCTTTCTTTTCAAACACATAGGCATATTTCCTTTTAATATCAAGTTATTTCTACCAAAAGCACTCCAACCAAGTTTAATTCTATGATTAATTTCCTCTATTATGTTTCCATCTGTATTAATAATCTGACCAAGGTATTTGTAACTCTTAACTTCTTCTAATTCATCATAATCAATCTTTATTTTCATATTTTGAGCAAATCGATTAAACATTACTTTAGTCTTTTTAACATTTATCTTTAGTCCTACTTTCCTACTTTCATCTGATAACTCCTGCAACATTTCCTGCAGCTCGGAAGCATTATTTGCAAAAACAACTACATCATCTGTGAAATCTAAATGACTTAAATAATCTCCATTTACTTTCACTCCTTTAGTTTCCCATTTTAATCCACAAAATACTTCTTGCAGCACTGCTGTAAAAAGTTTTGGAGATATGGAGTCACCTTGTCTTACACCTTTCTCAATGTTGACTTTCCCAGTATCATTATGTAATCTAATTGTTGCTGTCGCATTTTTATAAATATTCTTTAAAATATGACAATATCCTGGATCTATACCTTGATCATCCAATGCTTTAATCACTGAAGAAATGTTTATAGAATCAAATGCCTTTTCATAATCTACAAATCCAAAACATAATGACAACTCATATTCATTTGTCCTTTCTATAACTTCTCTCAATACTTGAATATGATCTACTGTACTAAAACCACTTTTAAATCCATCTTGTTCTCTTGGTTGGTGAAAATCCAAGGTTCTCTGTAGACGAGTTGTAATTATCTTGGTAAAAATTTTATATAAAACTGATAAAAGGCTGATAGGTCTGTAATTTCTAATATCTTCTTTATCACCTTTTTTAAATATTAATATTATTACTGCATTCTTCCAATCATCTGGTACATCTTTATCATTTAGACATTTGGTATATAACTTTGCTAATATTTTTTCTGTTTCTTCACCTGCTTCTTTTAATATATCAATTATAATTCCATCATTACCTGGAGCCTTTCCTTTTTTCATACATTTAATTGCATTTCTCACTTCTTCATTTAAAATTCTGGGCAATTCGGAAGATGTAATAGATATAGGAGGTACTTGTTCTTTATTACTATATAATTCTTGATAAAAATCTTCTACCACTTTCATAATGTCATCCCTCTTTTTAGTAATAATTCCATCTTTTTTCCTTATTGCAGATATAAATTTCCTACCAATACCAAAATGTTGTTTTACATTCTTAAGACTTTTATTTTCTTCTACAGCTTTTCTTGCTCGTTCACAGTTATACTTTCTTATATCATTTTCAACTCTTTTCCGCACCATTTTACAAAATTCGAGATATTCAATTCTTTTTAATGCATCATTCTTGCATATCTTCATATTCCTTCTTTTCTTCATAAGTTCTCTAGTCTCAGTAGAAATTTTATTAGTCAATTGCTGCTTTTTTCTACCAGCTATCTTTGTTGCAGTTTTTAAAAGTGTATCAGTTATTTTCATATTAATTTCATTCAAATCTGAATCATGTTCAAAATCTACTAATACTTGAAACCGATTTGTAAGTTCTAATTTAAATTCATTAGAATGTTTCTGAAGATTAGGAATATCAACTGTAAATATAGTTTTTCTTAATAATTTTTGTCTCTCTAATTTTACATTAACATGTATCTTACCCCTTACTAATCGATGATCACTTCCTGTGTTAAATTTATTAAGAACATTACAATCTTGAAATATGTATTTCCTGTTAGTCAAAATATAATCCAATTCTGCTGTACCTTCATTTGGATGCTTCCATGTCCATTTCCTTCTAACATTTTTCTCAAAAAAAGAATTCATAATATAAAGTTTTTCCTTCTCTGCAAACTCCACAAGTCTATGTCCTCTCTCATTTCTATTACCATAACCAAAATTACCTACAACACTTTCATCTTTCATTTGTTTACCAATTCTAGCATTAAAATCTCCCATAACAATTTTAAAATGTTGTTTACTCTGATCAAAAGCCTTTTGTACATCCATATAAAAATCTTCTACTACTTCATCACTGTGAGAACTTGTTGGGGCATAAACCTGAATTATCTGCATTTGATATCTGCTATTAAGTTGTATAACTAATCTTGCCACTCTGTCTGATACACCATCAATATCCACAATATTGTTCTTCCACTTTTTATTTATAATGAACCCTACTCCACTTGTATTTCCAATATTTGTGCCTTTATAATAGAGCATATGTCCACTTTTTAAATCAATTGTCTCTTCACCTTTTCTTCTAACTTCACAAAGTCCAATAATATCCCATTTAATATAAGAGAGTTCTTCTTCTAATTCTTGCAATCTTCCTTCACTTGAAAGTGATCTGCAGTTGTAAGTACCTAAATAAAAAGTCATCATCAAATGGCAGCCTGGGTCCACCTCCAGGATATTCTTAGCACCCTCCGCCTTCGGCCACCAACCGCTGCCTTGGTTGGTGACTTTACAGCCTCCTGGGATTAAGGGCCATGCTTTATTTTTGTCTGTCATAATTGTATAATTGGGAAAAATCTTTATCATTTACACAAACATTCATTCTGCCTTATCAGGCACTGAGAAGAAAGACCATGGTGTTTCTTTATCTTAAACTCAGAGGTAAAAAGCCAATAAACTCACCACGCTGGCTAATGCGTGTTGGTGAGCAGCCCATCCATGTTCGTATACTATATGAATAAACATATAGTAATAACAGCTGCAACGACAAGAATGTATGGAGTGGACATTAGGAATTTGCCCTGCTCGGTTCCTTTAAGGCCTCCAAGAGGAATCAAAGGGTCTCCTTTCAGTTAATAGCAAACTCCTTTCTGCAGCCAAGTTATATATCATTTTTTTCAGCATTTTATGACAAACGTGATGAAGCTATCTATAAAATTGTCATTTTAATATTTAACTTTCAAAATTTAGAATTTGTGAACCAATGTAAAAATAAACATATTTAAAAGTATTAAAAATTTCTTTTTTTTTCTTATTTTTTTTTAGGTAATGACTATTTTATCAGCTTTACTATGCTAGGTGGGATTCAATTCCTTTGAAATTTATACTGCCTTATTAAGATTTTTTCCAATTTTATATCAAATGAATGTGAAATTAGCAAAGTAGTTCTAAAGTAGTCATAAGAGTGACTTTAAATTCCAAGCAGTACTCCATAATATCAACCAACTGATAATCCATTTGTTAAATATCTATATTGATATGGAAATCAACACTTAATTCATTAATCTGCCAAACAGAAAATACCATGTTTTCTTTTAATTAAGTTATTAGTAATAAAATTATTACTACATAAACTAGTTAAGATTCTTGATTTTAATGCATTCAATAATACATTTATGTAAACCTGTAAAACATTTCTTTGCCTCAGTAACAAGATAAATTTGAAAATTCAAATTGGCAATTTTATTGATTAGTAGTGGTTCATAAGTTGCCCTTTTGTATCTAAGCCCACATCTCTCAAACTCCAATATTTTTTTAATAAATTAAGTCCTACCCCCTTCTGACATTTATAATTACTTGGAGCCTTAATTTATAAATATACAAAGTCTAGTAGTATAATATTTAGTGTTGCCCTATAATTTGTAGTAAAAGTTATTTATATTAGACTTTTAATAAATGCATTTGAACCCCTTTTCCCCACCCTTTTTTTTTCCGTTTTGTAGAAACAACAAAAAGTGTAACTTTAAAATATTTTTTATGTCTAAGAGTAATAAATAATATTTATTTATCATAACTTCATATTGCATCATAATTATTTTATTCATAAACACATAAAATATCTGTAGTATAACTATAGATTCATGATGTGTGCTTGTAAAAAATGGATCCCAAATTTTCTTTAAACATGATTGTAGTGTGACCTACTTTTTAATGTCAATATGTCAATGTTGGAATGTATTAGTATAAAATTATCCACTAATATGAATTTGTTAGAGCTTATATGGTGATATATAACTATTATGAACTCTGTTAGAGGTCATGGTTTCTATTGTAAATGCAGCCAAGTTCTTTCGTAGTAATTTTTATACCTCATAAAAATATTTGTAATGATCAGTTGTATTGTGCAACAATTTAATAATAGCAGATCATGTAAGTAAACAATTCCAACATCATTATATTCTGCAATAGTTGAGTAAAGATGATTATTTCAAAAACTCATATATTAGATACAGAACTGTAATTAAGCTTTGGTATCAGTATTATTTTCCATATCTTTAATGGTGTTTTTGACATTAAACTCAAATCAAATATGTCTAAGACACGTATGGTATTTACTTTTTCTATGGTCTCTGTAGGTAGTGACAAGAATTATCGAATTAGTGATGCAATTTAAAGATTTGGTTGCCTGCTAGTATGGTTTCTTCAGTAAATGTCAGGTTTTTCAAAAGCTTGAGAATAGTAATTATTCTAGTTAATGATCAGGCCAAACATATATATATGCTTGTGTTTGAATGTTCCTGGTTTATAAATAAGTTTATTTCTTATGCAACTGCATGTCTGAGCAGGTATTTTAAAATTTAGACCATGTAACTTCTTTATAAATTACATACTATAAGAAAAATTATGCATATTACTAAATGATACAGGTTGTTAAATTATATAACAACGAATTTCGAACTCAGACTTTCACATGACCCACTACTCTCAGTGCCATCTCATATTGCTGACCCACCTGATCACACACATGTTGAAAAGAAAAATATTCCCCAATATACATATTTCATGCTAAACCAGCAATCATCAGTTGGTCTAGATTACTATTCTCACACATATATACAATCAGTGCTCAGCTTCATATTAAGATAGCCAATCTTCATACTTTAATGGACAGGCTTCAAACTATTCTGACTCACAACTCTTCAGCCTTCCATTTCATTCTCCTGTACATGAGGGGTCAGAATGACTAATATGTCAACATGGGTAGAATGACAACCTTGGCACTAACAAGGGCTTTGAACGTTCCATCATCAGATTTTCAATGAAATGGAAGGCTGAAGAGTTGTGAGTCGGAATAGTTTGAAGCCTGTCCATTAAAGTATGAAGATTGGCTATCTTAATATAAAGCTGAGCACTGATTGTATATATGTGTGCGGTAGTAATCTAGACCAACTGATGATTGCTGGTTTAGCATGAAATACATATATTGGTGATTATTTTTCTTTTCAACATGTGTGTGATCAGGTGGGTCAGCAATATGAGATGGCACTGAGAGTAGTTGGTCATGTGAAAGTCTGAGTTCGAGTCTCGCATATATTACATATATAAATGCAGGTTTAAGCCTGTACAATGTAATAACAACGAAATGTAAACACTGTAATAAGAAATATAAAATTTATAATCATCTATTTACAGTATATATAGATCTGACTATTATAAATAAAAAGTAATTAGAAAATCATAAATGGGAAGGATAAATGAAAAGGTGTTTTAATAATATATAAGTATCAAATTCTTCTTCCTCTTGAAAAGAATGTATTTTATTAAACATATACACTGTTGATTGTATACTGTATTTTGTTATGTTGTAATACTTGAGAGATGATTTTTCCTCCTTTTTTTTTTATATGCAGCTATAGATTGTCTTCAGTTATCTCTCTCTCTCTTTTTTAAACAAGAGATAAAAAAAAAAAGAAGATAAAATATAGATTTTGCAGACTTTTTTCTCCTTGTTATTGTGTTTCTAGATAAAGAAAAAAATATACCTACTAAATTCATTTCTTTTATCACAGTTTCATCCTATGGATGTTTATCTTTTTGGAATGTTTACTCCCTTCAGCCATCATTGACTCATCCAAAAAGAACCTTTAAACCAATCAGTTTCACTATAAACGAGGTGGTATAGAGTCTGTCACCCCTTTACAGGTAACAATGGATTGTGCCATAAAATAAGTAGAGGGGCTAAATATTTTACCAAGATGTTTCTTTTCTGTGCTTTGAATTTATATATTTGATTTTACATAGTAATGCAAGTAACTAAAATTTGCCTCCAAGTGACTGCTTTAATGGACATGTAAACAAGAAAAGAAAAGCCGATGGACTAGGGGGTGAGTGCAATTACTTTTGCCTGCCTTACTGGTGAGCATGTTTAGGTAGGAATGTTTGCATTCAATTATATAAAAAGGGGAGAGGGTTTTCCCCTATAATTAATGGATAGATAATATTTCCCCTTCCCCTGTTTCCTAATCAAATAAAATTGTCAAGAAAAAATAAAATAAAACGGAAGATGATAAGTTTGACTTCTTTATACCCCAAAAGCATGAAGGATAGAAAGTGATGAAAAAAACCGAGGCTTCTCAAAACTAACTAAAAATCATTAAAATTTAAACAGTAACATTTTAATTAATAATGAAGAGAATAAGCTTTAATAAACAAATAGAAACGCGGAAAAAAAATTTTTTTTAGACATTTGCAAAACCTCCAAACAGACAAAACAACAGATGTTTGGTAACACATTTGAATACTTTTATCATAGGACAACTTAATAGTGTTGACAAATGTAATATGTTAAAATAAATCTTAACATTTATTAACAGTAGCAATACAAAAATAAAAGATAAGCAGTTACATAAAAAAGTCGAAGAGATTATAGTCGGACCCACATAGTTGAATACAGAAATATATAAGCCTACCTAAAAGTTTGAAGACAAAAAAATTTAACAGATAGGAATTTTTAAAGAATTAAATGAGTTTCCATTTAAAAATAAAAAGGTGAAATAAATGATATATAAATAATGAATAATCAGGATTGACGAATGTAAATAAATATGATAACTTCCGCAAAATTTCCATTATTTGATAGTTTTGATTATAATCTTTAATTAAAAAAAAGCAACAAGTTGTTTCAATTGAAAATTGTATTACTTAATTTACAATAAGAGTATTTATTATGCAGAATATATTACGTATGAGTGTGTGTACCTAAGTAAGAGAAAAATATATAGCTATATCAACCAGTATTAGCGTTTTGTGTAATAATATATACAAATTCATAATTGGATGTCTTAGATAGTTATGTATATACATACAAATATACATAAACAAAACATATTTATCCACTCACTCAGCCCCCCCCCTCCTCCCCCATCATCTACCAATCTTTTTCCAACTTATAGATACTTATAGTTTAATTCACATTTTATTTACAAATATGAGAATGGAAATTAAATTATACAATAAGCGATTGATAAATATTCATATATGCATCACCAAAATTATTTGCAGAGTTACGTTTTTATAGATGTACATATATATATACACATTAAGTATGTTTTATTTTATTCAAAAGCTGCATTTATTTGATTAGAATAGCTCTTAAAAGCATTAAGTTTTTAAGAGTTTAATTATTATACTAATTCATATCGTTTGAAAATTGTTCTTTAAGTTTATTTTGGTATTTATTTTTATGTCAATTAAATATGTCTTCAAACATAACGTTATTTTGTAAACTTCTGTGTGTGTGTGTGTGTGTTTATTCACGTGAGTATATTATGTAGTCAAACAAAGAGGAAGTAAATAAAACACAAAATATAAAAGTTTATTTATGTTGTTTGTTTTAAACCTATCTTTATTTAATATTAAAAACAAAAAAATCAGCCAGTAAGAATTGTCAATTTTCAGCTCTATATAATAACGGGATGTTTTTTTTCTTTATTCAGACAAAGATTTCCATTAAAATCATTCGATCTTTCTTTAATAAATCAATTAATGAACAAATATTTAGTTCACTGAAAATTCTGACAAAAATCTATAAATGTTCAAACTCTGGTGTTCCATTTAGTATATACCTCCAGGGTTTATAAATTCCAATGAAATATAAATTAAAAAAAAATAAAACAGAATATTAGAAAAAGAAGAAATATTATTATATAGAGAAAAAAACTGCATTATTAATTATATTTCTAATTGATTATCGTATTCTTTATATAACATCATAAAAAGTAAAATACATAATAAAAGAACTATATCTATACATGTTGAAATGAACTATATGGGAAACAATATAAAAATGTTAAGAGTAAGTCCAGTATAATTATTACTACTAAAAGCAAAAAACTACAAAAACAATAACATAAGAACAACTTTTAAAAGGCCATAATAGTAACAACAAAACCACTTTGGAGAAATGATGAAAAACAAAAACAAATGATAACGACTGATTACCTGAATCGATCGTTAATGTATTATGAAAGTATTTGATAACACTTAAATTGAGGTTTAATATAAGATTCAAAGTATATATTATATAACATATATAAATGATATATAACATGTATAGTACAAGCTTTAATAAGTCACTTGATATATGATTTTATTTCCTTGGAAAGATTCAAAGTTTTAATTCTAAAGAGAAAACCAAGTATATGGTGAAGCAATTTGGCCAACAAATGAAATTTGATAATGCAAAAAAGGTATTGATATCCGGAAAAATTTTAGAGTAAAAAGTGAGTTAGAAATAATTTTGTTTATCTTTTTAATGCAGTAAGTCTTGAAAGATAAGTCGTTCAGAATGCATTGAATAAATTGGAGGAAGGATGAATGTAACATGGAATAAGGATTAATGTTGAGAAGACTACGTATTTATGGATAGGAAAAAATGCAAAAGACTGCAAATTAAAATCTATGATAAAATAGTTCAACAGGTAAAGTGATTTAGATATTTGGAGAGTTGGTTAAGTAAGGAGGGAAGAAGTGAAAATAAAGTTAAAAAAAATAATAGCATTGGCAATTGAGACATTAGTAAGACAGAAAAAATATTTTGTGGCCCTTTGAAGAAAAAATTAAGGAAAAGATTATTTAAGTGTTATGTGTGGAGTGCACTATTGTATGTGGATAATGAATAGTAAAACCAAAAAAAGATTGAAAACCTTTGAGATAAATAAGGTCATGGAGAAGAATAAAAAAAAATCCATTGGATAAATAAAATAACAAATGAAGATGTTTTGAAAAAGTAAATGAAAAAGATTATTGATTGAGGAAATTAGAAAAAGGAGAAGCTGGATTGGACATATGTTAAGAAAAAACATATAATTTAATGAAAGATATTTTGGAAGATATGGTAAGTAAAAAAAGAAGAAGAAAGGATAGGAAAGATTGACATTGCTAGGCAATATAAGAGATGGGAAGATTTATGTGGAAATGAAGAGCTGGGAAATGAAGAGAACAAAGTGGAAAAATGGATAATGTGACTATTTTCTGAATCTTTCCATGATGAAGTCTTAAAAATGTTAAATTAACATTGCTTCACATAATATTTTTGTTTTTAGATATCTATTTAGCATATGAATTTATTTTTGGCAATGCAACTATTAACCATTATTAAAATATTATAAAGAAACTGTAGATATTCTAACCAGGAGATGAAATAACTAATAATTTCCTTAAATCATTTTATTCTGACACTGTGATCAAGATTTGATAGTCATTAACTATATGGTTCATGTAAGAAGATTTGGAAGAACAGGGTAGGTCCAATTGTATTGGTGGGGGAGGGAGATTTGTAAACATTGCATATATACACATTCTATGCAAATTATTAATCTCAATGGTATATACAATATCATTTGTTTCTTCTATAGAAATTGTTTGCTTTACAAGATAATTGGAAACAAAAATGGGCATAACATGTTAGAATTCATTTTATCAAATAATTAATATATGAGGGATACCCAAAAAAATATGGAATTTTTTAATAAAATAATATTTATTTATTTTGTAATGTTTTAAATTGAACCTTCTTCAATGTACCTGTCCATTTTATGCAATGTACCAATCTAAATGTGTTTTTTCCACATTTTGAAGTAATTCCAAAACTCTTGCAAAAGGATGCCTTTTAATGCATCTGCCATTTTTTCTTCACCAGTTCCAAATCAGCTAAACTTTCCTTTCTGATTTCATTCAGGGGTTAAAAAAAGTCATATGAACAAAGGTCAAGTAAATATAGTGGATGGATAATTTGGCTTATGCTATTTTTGATTAAAAATTGTTTTACACTCAAGGCTTTGTGTGCTGACATGTTGCCATGGTGAAGGTTGCACCCTCAATTTTTTTACAAATTGGGATATTTTGATTTCATCACATCACACAAATGTTTCAGAACTTATAGATAAAATGCCTGACCATTAAAAATAAATTCTGACTGAATAATGCTATCTGCATAAAAAAAACATGGCATCATCTTTATATTAGACTTCACTTACCACAGTTTTTTTTAGGATGAAGTGAATTTGACTCTTCCTGGAAACTGTTTGTAAACTTATGTTTTCTCCAGATCATATTGCATCTAAACTGTTTCAATCACTATAATTGTGTCCCCTGTGGTTTTCCTTAACTGAGAGCAGAATTCCATCTTATTCCAACTTTTTAGCCACCACCAAAATCAACGAATAAGCATGCCACACTTAACAAATTTGCTACATGGTACAGTGACTTGATTTGATGATGATGGTCAGTAGACTAATGAAGAAGGATGTAGCAGGGAAAGCATATACTACAGTGATCCTGCCCATTAGAAAATGATTCCAAGTAATTTTGGGTGTCCGTATAAAATTTAGAATTTTTTAAAAATAGGATTATTAATAGAGACACTCCTGAAATATTATTACCTTAATTTTGTATCAACATCTAATTTCTAGAAAATTTATATTTTTGATTTTTACATACCCTCAAAGTTAAGTGGAAATAATTTTACTATGTTTCTTAAGTGAGAAGATCATTCTAAAGAGAGTATACTATGTCCTTAAGGTGTTTCATGGTTGCCAAGACCATGTAGTGATTTTTCACTTTGAGAGCCTAGGATCCTCATGATTTCCATTCTGTCCATCATATTTGTTATCCTGGTATAGTGATATCTCATAATACCACTGAAGTCCATGTAAATAGATTTATTGTGTAATTTTATAATTTGTTTTCCTTAATCTAGAGTTATATCAAGATGATATTTAGCAGAGACATTTGTTTCACATTTTGATCATTAGACAAAACATGAAATGGAGTCAATATCATTTATATGAAAAAAAATGTAACAAAAATATCATTTATTTGACTAAGGAAATTGATGATAACAGCCCAAGGAAATGTATAAACAGTAATATCAAAAAAGAATGAGAGGGACAACAATAAAGAATCTTCCTAAATAGTATTCTGTGACAAAACCGGATAAAGGTTTACAAATATTCAGAGCCATAATCTAAATTTCCTCACATTTCAAATAATAGATTATATAAATGATTTTTATAGGCAGACCTAAAAATAACTATTATGTAATTAATTGTTAAAAGATAAACAATTAACTAATCTCTTTTCAAAATTGTTATGCTTAAACTAATTGTATTCCATTATCACCACTTCAACCATTATTGATCACCATGATGAAGAAATCTCTTAATTTAATTAAACTTTTTTGATCCATAACTTTTACTCTTCATATCATTTCAGAAAACTTAAATAATCTTATTATTCTAGCATACACATGGCTTCTTTCTAGATCATCTATAATCTATAAAAATCCAGATTATTTATTGTTATTCATATTATTCTGTCATCTGTCTTATTATGGTCATCTCTTCTACCAACATGTTCAATTATTACTGTATAATTTTCCCATATTTTTCTAAATGATTTGAAGTTTATGGATTATTATTCTACTGAAATTCTAAATTCAAATCCCAAATGCCTTTGTTAAAAAATCTTCCTTTTCAAATACACATATATATATTTCTTTAATATTATATTATTTCTACTAAAACATTCATGTTTTCTTACACAATTAATTTTAAGTTTCTATTTATATCAATAAACTAAGTAATGTATTTATTGTTATTTTTTTAATTCATTAATCTCAATTTTTCAAGCAACTGAATATTTTAATTGATAATTTTTAAAGTAGTTTATTCCTACTTTTGAATTACATTTGATATTTTGTATAACCTTTCTAAATAATATTTTAATTTGTGAAGCACAGATAGATGAAAATTGAAATAAATTGAGATACTTGCTAAATCTCACTCTGCTCATTACAATACATATCTGACAGCCAATCAGATGACATGATAGCTGCTCAATCAACAATAAAACCCAAACACACAACAAAGATTTTATGAGAAAAGGGCAGCAACCCTTCTCTCAACTTTCCTTTCTATATATCTATGCCAGTCATAAGTATTTAGATCTGAAAGTTTGAAGCCTTAAATATCTTCACAAATAACTCACTGAGTCTAAATCATAAACATACAATGCGAAATACTATGATTTACAACATAGCAGTTTTTAGAATACATAACAAGCAGTGAAGTATGTAAATCATATTTCAATTTGTGAAGAGCAGATAGATGAAAATTGAAATAAATTGAGATACTTGCTAAATCTCACTATGCTTGTTACTACACATATCTCACAGCCAATCAGATGACATGATAGCCACTCAATCAACAATCAAAGAGGAATAAAATTCCTCAACAAGCAAGTCTTCCATAGCCAATCATTCTTTGATATTATTTACTCCAGATAAAGTTCCATTAATTAAAATTTAAAAAAAGAAAGAGGAGAGAAAAAAATTAATAGTAACAAATTTTTTTATTCCTCCTCAGTTAAAACGATTGTCAATAATAATAAATTACAAGCCCTTTGTTGCATCATTAAATCACCACAACAGCCTAGTTTACACTTTCATAAGACAATAATAACTTGATTTTTTTAAAACTCTTTTTTTAATATTTTACAATTGTTTCAAAATTAATAAATAAATAACTAAATTTTATAGATATCTAAAATAAATCTAAGCAATTCAGAGTACACCCAATAAATAAATACATATCTGAAGATCATAAATCTTTTTTTAACAAATTATATTTCTATACATTTTTATATATTATAATCATTAGCATTTCCCTAAGTGTTTTTTGTATAGTCAGTTTATTTATTCTGCATATATCATTATCTTTGCCAAATCTACAATAATAAACAAAATGTATACCAATATATATATATATATATATATATATATTTGTTTATATATATTTATATATATATATATATATATATATATATATTAAATAATCAATTTTAGAAAGAAAAATATATACTTCAAACTAATAAAAATAGCTATTCTACTTTACTAATAAATAATTTAAACTTTAGGCAAAATGAAAAATAAATATCTCTGCTTTCTTATATTCCCTTCTATCAATAAATATATATACCCTTTTAAACATATACATACTGATATCATAATAGACAGAAAGATGGATCTTCCCAATCTTTATAATTATAGACATATACTATAGATAATATGTAATAAAATATAAGAAGACAATTATCGACTATTATGGTAATAATTCTTTGGTACAAAACAATATTTGTTACTTTGCTAAGAAAGACTTTCAATGCAGAATATCTTTGTCAAAACATGACTATAGTATGTAGATAATTCTTAACTGTTATGGTAGCAGGATCTTTAGTTTAGAACAATATTTGTTACTTTTGCTGAGCCAGGATTTTGATACAATATATTTTGGTCAAAGCAGGACTATAGTCACAAGTATTTTAACAATATACTCATGTTTTGATAAAGATGTACTATATCAAAAGCCTGGCTTATCAAATAACAAATATTGTTTTGCATTAAAATGTATTAATGTAATAGTTAATAATTGTAATTTTTATATTAAGTCAACCTATCAGTGTTTGATACTAAATGTTAATTCATCCTCTAAGTCATTTTTAAGAACTTTTATAAGGCTTAATTGTTTTAAAAGTCATTTAAATATTTTTACTGTAGTGCTTTAAAACCCATCTGTTACTGTCAATGTCTTCAAATTGCTTAAATTAGGGATATTTTTACTCTGAATAATGGTGAATTAATGAAAAAATAATATTAAGAATAAAACTATTTTAATAGAGATACTAGTATGTTAAAAAGTGATGTTCAAGTTAAACTTTAATAACTAAATTTGTATCTTTAATGCTCATTGTTAGTATTTAATTTAACTGATTATAAAAGACATTTTTATTTAAGTCATTTGCTAATAAAAGTATATTTTATTAATGCTAATTATAATAAAGATTAATTCAGTTAAATAAGTTTTAAGACAGTTAATATTATTATTAAAAGCTATCAATTTTAAATAAAAGAATGCAGTAATAAATATGTGTGAATGCAAATTTTATCTTTCACTTCTTTGTTTGTATTATTAAAGTTTTTGTTAAATATTTATTTAAAAACATTTAAAGTGTTCTGGAAACTTACATATTAAATAATGTATAAAACTGTAGAAAGGTAATACAAATTAATGCTTTGTTTAAAAAAATGTAATTTATTATACAATATTTTATTTTATTGTAATAATTATTATTTTATAAATAATTGTTAATAAAGGGGATTTGAACTCAAACTTTCAAGCACCCACCATCTATCCACACTATCTCATACAACTGATACACATGACCACACACATATAGAAACGATAAATAATCGTCAATATACTATTTTATGCTAAACCAGCATTCATCAGTTGGTTTAGATTATCATCTCCCATATATATATAATCAGTGGTCATTTTATATTAAGATAGGAAATATTCATACTTTGATGGACTGGCTTCAATCTATTCCAACCTCCAACTTTTCAGCCCTCCATATCATTGAAAATCTGATGATGGAATGCCAAATCCCATGTTGATGCCAACATTACTGCCAAGCCCATGTTGACCTGAAGTCACTCTGACCATCATATCCATTAAATACATAGAAGAGGGATCTAGAAATTATATAAGTAAGTTTATTTTTATCTATTTCCTAGGATACCAATTAATCTTTAATGAATGAAGGTCAAGAAGGCACCATTTAAGTGTCAGTTTTAATTATCAAAATCAGTCACATAATCAGAAGTATGAAAGATGAATATCTATACATACTGCAGAAGTTGCTTACTTCTTTATTTTTATTTAATTTTTTTATTTTCTTCGTTGTAGAATTTATTATATTTTAAAAATTGTCAGTTTAATTACTTCTAATAAATTTTATTTGTTTAAAAGTATTATTTCAACCAAATGCTAAAATTCTAAACTATAATTTACTAAGAAGTCTGAAATCTACATCACTGTGAAACATGATGGGAAGTTTAAATAACAATTTTTCAATAATTGTTAAGTTATTTCCATTCACAATTGATACTTCAAGGGAATTTTCTATGACTCATCATTCTTATGTAAGAACTTTTATTAGATTGTATTATCAGTTCAACATTTTTATGCAATAATATTAAGACTGTTAGACTTTATACAGTTGTAGTATTTCATAGCAGTTCTTATGCTGAGAATAAAAAGTTTGCTAAAAAGACTTTCAAATGTTTCAAATTTTCTTCCACAATATATATTTAGAAGTATGTTTATTTCAATATTGTCATATTTCTAAAATAATGGTTTTATTCAGAATGGTTCATCATTTAATGAATAGATTGTTTAAATTCTGTATAGCAGAACCTGTTTAATGATAATGGAATTTAAAAAATTCCTTGCTTCAATTTTAAAATGATATTTATTTATTTATTGTTAAATTGTAGGATGAAAAGTATTTGCTTGCTAAAATTTGTCTTATAATTATTTCAAATTAGAGATAAGAAAATATTACCTAAATCTGCGAAATTCAAATTATTGACTTACTCTTTTGTTTAAAATTCTTATCCATTAACTTTAAAAATGAAACCTGCATTTTATCCAAAAAATATATGCTCATGTGCATTGTCATGAATTTATATTTTCCAAAGAATTAATAAAAAATAATATTGTACAAAAGATTGCCAGCATTTTATTTTAAATATTCTTCATGAAAAATTGTATGGTCATTAATGTATTGTATGTTATCAGGAAATCCATTGCTTATAAAAATATTTCAAATACTGTACAAATAATTTAAATTTGCTGTGTTTTCAATAAAAAAAAAGAAATGGTGTTTTTGAAATGGTAATTGTAGAGACTGTATCCTGTTGAATGGTAGAACTTTCAGGATAAAGGACTTTTAATTATGTATTTTGATAAATTTGGTATAATTTTAAGTTTCAATATTAAGCTACTGCAAATTATGTACTTTCTTTACCCTATGCATTTTGTCTGATATAATTTTATGAATTATTTTAAGCTGTAATATCCAGAAGTCCACAGAATATTTACCCTTTTATAATGCTACATAGCTTAAAATGTTATTTGTCATCTATCATGAGTAATTTATTTATTTATTCAATGTATACATTTATGCTGATGAAGTGAAGATCATGTTTGTTTTTATTGCTTATTGCAACCCATCTATTTATTAAGCTATATTTGGAAAATAATTTTATTGTTGGTTTTACACATCAGTTAATTATTATAATATTTATGTAAGAGACTGTAGCATTGTACTCTTCTTGTTTTATTGTAAATGCTTATCTTGGCATTATATTTTCAAGAGATGGTAGCTTTCTTTCTTTTTTGTAAATATTTATTGTACTTGTTTCAAAAAATGATATTGTTGTCTCTCTCTTGTAGAGTATTTGTTTTGTTATATATGTGGAAAGATATTGTAGCTGTGGCTATCTCTCTCTCTCTCTTAATATTATATATTCCATAAATTATATATTTCATGTCTTTTATTTAAGTGTAAATGCTTTATTTAAGGCAGCTATTATTGTTCCTAATATATTTTGATGGTTTATTCTCATTTTCCTTATGTTCAGAGACAACATTCTAGCATAATTTTTACCCTCAAAATATAGGTACTCCTTTTGTTCATTCCATTATTTATGTTCATTGCCTTATTTGATGTATTGAAACATGTATATTTTATATGAAGCCATGGGTGTTGTACTACCATGACTTTATTTTTGACAATTGACATTGTTGTGTGTTCTGAGTTGAGAGTTCTCCTCCTCTTAAATTCTGCTGAATGTGGCACATTATATTTACAATACTTATTAATTGCTATTATTACCCTTGTGGCTTCCTTTTATTGGAACTATATACCATTTGGTAAGCCCTTCAGAGTTTGGCCATATAGTTTAGCTATTATTAGCCCATAGTTCATTAGTTTTTTGGGGGGGAATTATATCTCAATAATTTGGATGTCATTTTAAATTGAGTGTTTTGGATACTAGTATTGTCTTTCTCTTTTTGTAGGTTATAATTTTGGCTTGCCCAGTGTGTTAGCTTTCGATTGGCTATAACGTATGAGCGATCATCTTAAAATACTGTAGTTTGGTGGCAGTAATTTTTCCAAGGTTATAATATATATGAAATATATATTAGACTTTGTGAAGTTAGAAGAAAAGTTGAAGAGACAATTGATTTAAAAAGTGGACATGTACTGTACTACAAGGGAACAAACATTGAAGTGCAAGTGAAGTTGGATTCATTATAAATAAAAAAATGGAAGAACAACATTATGATGATTGATGGTGATATCTGACAGAGTGTAAGATTAGTTATTCAACATAATAGCAGATGTCAAATACAAATAATTCAGGTTTATGCCCCAACAAGTTCTCATTGTGATGAAGAAGTAGAGGATTTTTATATGGATGTACAAAACACTTCTGATCAGACCAAACAAAATTTTAAAATTGTTATGGGAGACTTGAATGATAAAATTGGTAAACAATTAAAAGATCAATACGATGTAGGTAAAATTGGTTATGATGATAGAAAAGAGAAAAGACATAGAATTGTAGAGTTTTCAGAAAAAGAGAAACATTATATTATGACTTCTTTTTTGAGAAAAATGTGTTAAATGCAAATGGATATGGAAATATTTAAATGAAAATACAGAATTGGTTATATTTTGACTAACTGAAAATATGTATTTCAAGATTGTAATGTTCTTAATAAATTCAACACAGGAAGT
Organism: Epiperipatus broadwayi; assembly: GCA_028023455.1. Classification (NCBI taxonomy): domain Eukaryota; kingdom Metazoa; phylum Onychophora; class Udeonychophora; order Euonychophora; family Peripatidae; genus Epiperipatus; species Epiperipatus broadwayi. The sequence goes on from JAQFVV010000166.1 coordinate 1,116,291, forward strand.
GATTATCAATTTGTAAGATGTAAAATATATATTAATATAAAACTAGAAAGATAAAAATTATTAGAAAAAACGATATTTACAGTTGATATTCCTAATCATCAGAAACATTCCAATTAATTTCAATTAGAACTTGCAAATCATTTTCAAATATTAATGGATTTTGAACACGATTCAAATTTGAATAAATTCAATAGAAAGATAACAGATATCTTTTTAAAACTATCAACAAAGATAGCTGGTACAAAAAACTGCAAAGGACCAATAAAATTTTCTACTGAGACAAAACAATTTATGGAAAAAAACAGGAATATAAAAATATTTAAAAATGATGCATCAAAAACAAAACTGAAAATCTCATATCTTGTAAAGTTGTGTAAAAAAGAGTTGATAATAATATAAGAAAGCATAATTGTAAACAAGCAAAGGAAGATATAGAAGAGAATATATCTCAAGAGTGTAAAACAATCAACATCTTAGTATTGATAGGAAACATTTCTTCAGTAAGAAAAAAAAAAAGATGAAACTATTACTAAAAAAAGTGATGACATCATGAAATGTATAAAAAAAGTTCTATCAAGAATTATATAGCAATAAAAAACAATGAAAAAAACTTCCTACAACTACTATATCTTCTGAATTATCTAGGATTTTAAATGAAGAAGTGAGATATGCAATTAAATTTATAAAGAAAAAAAAGCTCCAGATAATGATGAAATTACAATCAATATCTTAAAAGAAACAGGTGAAGAAATAGTATACCAGATGATTGAAAGAAAACAGTATTAATATTTAAAAAAAGTAATAAAAAAGATATTAAGAACTATGGACCTATCAGTCTTTTAACAGTTCTATACAAAAATTTTGCCAAAATAATTACAACTCATCTACAGTGAACTTTGGATTTAACCAACAAAAAAGAACACACTGGATTTAAGTGATTTTAATACAGGAAATCATATCCAAGTATTAAGAGAAGCTATACAAAGGACCAATGAACATGAGTTGCCATTATGCTTTGGATTTGTAAGTTATAAAAAGGTATTTGATTCTATAAGCATTTTTTCAATGATTAAAGCATTGAATCATCAAAATATAGACCCAGGATATTGTCATATTCTGAAGAATATTTATTAAAATTTAACAGCAACAATTGCACTTAGCATGCAACTAAAATCGGTAATAATATTTAACTATTAATGAAATAGGTTTAAAATATATTTTATTTAAAGTTATTCATTCAAGAAGACAAAGATCACTTTTAATAAGAATTTTATGTTCATTTTTTATTTATTTTTGAATTCCAATACCAGAAACATAGATTAATTAGGCACTATACAAAACAGCTAATAAATGTAAGATCTAGCAATAGAAGCAAAATATTTTTAAAATGATAAATAATTATTGATTTTTAAAAAATACTGAAATCACTTTAAATTATTTATACCTGTAATTGAAACCGAAGTAACTATCTTCCACAGAGTTAAGGATAGAATTGTTTCTGATGGCCCATAATTCAATGGGAGGAAGTTACTTCCGTTTCAAAAAAAAGTTATGATTATTTATTATTACATTTAAAATATACCTATAAAATATTATTAAATTTTAATATAAATATACTGCATAGATGAATGAATTTTAATCAAAGTAACATCTTTTATAATATTTTTATGCCAGCTTCTAATTATTTTTACATTTTATTTGATATTTGTTGTAAACATAAAACTATAACTATAGAAAGAATTATTAAAAACTATAAATAAATAAAAAGATAGATGTTTAATGGTATGAATGAAATAAATAAAAAACTATAATAGTTTTTAAAATTTATCTATAATGAAATCATTCATTAGATTAGAGACTATCCACTTATTAAATAATATTTCTATATCGTACTTTCCACTACACCATTCTCGGGAAAGGTAGGGGACTTGTCTTTAACCACTTTTAATATCTTGTGGAGGTATATAATCATAAACATAAGTTCAAAGATTACATCCCTCCACAACAAGTTAAAAGTGGATAGAAACCAGGCCTTATCCTTATGATTACACTCATCGACAAGGTGTTAAAAGTGGATAGAAGTCAGTCCCTAAACTTGCATAAGAGTGGTGTAGTAAAAATAACAATATAGAAATATTATTCATTGAATATCTGTATACTTTGTTTCCCATTAGCTTTTCTCCTGTTTTGTTGACTTGATTTCTCTGAAATAACTTCAGTTTCTCTCATCCATGACTTTCATTTATCATATCACTTTTAAACTTCCTGATCCCATTCCTCCATCTTATACATGGTCTATTTACAAGTTTCTTTTCATATTTTGAGATTCAGATTAAAATTTCAATTTCCATTCCAATTATCAAATCTTCTAGCTACATGGCCAATCCTAATCTATTATAACTTCTTAGAGTTTCACACGTAATGTTAAGATAATCATTCATATCATCATACCATGATATTTTGCCTTCCATTGCTCTTTGTTAATTTTAACATTAATCTGTAAATAATTTGCTATGGGGGTTTACAGACTTCACATTGTTCTTCTGATAAAAGATTTCATACAAAAGATATTGGCATATTGTATTAATTACAAACCTTCCTCTTGAAATAATAAGTCTATGCCTTTTAATTATATTTTTATCTTAAGTCATTTCAGTCATAATGTTTTTAATCTATCAAAAGAATTTAAGACTATTAGTTTCTTCTGATTAATTTCTAGAAATCTGTATATATATATATATATATATATATATATATATATATATATATATATATATATATATATATATATATATATATATATATATATATTTCACAATGATGGCATTACAAAACCATTATGTTGTCTTTCTGATATACTATTCTTTAAAATTAAATATATTCAATTTATAGACAACTAAATACTTAAAATATATAAATAATAAATTTATTAATATCTAATCGATTTTCGTTCAAAATATGAACCTTATCAAGATATTACAACAATTGAAAAAAATTTTTCACGTGATTTACATATCATATACAGGTCAAAATTAACAATAAAAATGTTTTTAAATTTTCCAATTTTTATTTAATGACCATTTTCCACCTAACTTAACTGACCCTTGTACTAAATGTATACATTTCTCTTTATTTTCATGTATATACAATGTTTCATATACTTTTCTTTCTTTATAATTTTTACAATATTTGATGACTTCAATACTTTCTTCACAATTCATAATGTGTCCTGTTTCTAAAAAATGGCAAAATGGACCTGATTTAATATCTTTTCTTTTTATAGCTCTGTCATGCTCTTTACCTCTTTCTGTTTTACTTTTTGCTGACTGACCTATGTATATCATCTTGCATATTTTACAAATAATTTTATATATTATTCCTATCCTACCATTCTTATCATTCCTTATTTTAGAATTAAAAAAACTAATAAGTAATTCTAAAATAAGGAATGATAAGAATGGTAGGATAGGAATAATATATAAAATTATTTGTAAAATATGCAAGATGATATACATAGGTCAGTCAGCAAAAAGTAAAACAGAAAGAGGTAAAGAGCATGACAGAGCTATAAAAGGAAAAGATATTAAATCAGGTCCATTTTGCCATTTTTTAGAAACAGGACACATTATGAATTGTGAAGAAAGTATTGAAGTCATCAAATATTGTAAAAATTATAAAGAAAGAAAAGTATATGAAACATTGTATATACATGAAAATAAAAAGAAATGTATAAATTTAGTACAAGGGTCAGTTAAGTTAGGTGGAAAATGGTCATTAAATAAAAATTGGAAAATTTAAAAACATCTTTATTGTTAATTTTGACCTGTATATGATATGTAAATCACGTGAAAAATTTTTTTCAATTGTTGTAATATCTTGATAAGGTTCATATTTTGAATGAAAATCAATTAGATATTAATAAATTTATTATTTATATATTTTAAGTATTTAGTTGTCTATAAATTGAATATATTTAATTTTAAAAAAGAATATATATATATATATATGAAAAGATATTGAATGTAACTTTAATTTTTAGCATATATTTACTTCATGATTATCAGGTGATAGCATATGTAAGATTTCTTGAATTTTCAAGCATTACTTGTAAAACCAATTACATCATTTGAAAAATTTAAACAAGTAGCATTTGTTTGCTTTTTTATTGTATTAGCCTTTTATTTCAACTGACAAAATACCTTTCATAAAATTGCTCTAAAAAGGTTATAACTGAAACACCAAAATCGACCTTAAATCAAACATCATCATTTAATAACTTGTTTTTTTTTTATGTAGAATAATTTTATAAAATATATTGACTCGCTACCAAAATGTATTATGATTTTAATTAAAATATATGAAACATTTAAGTCTTAAAAAGCTTTCAGCTCAATTTACATTACTAAAAAAGCTGCAACTCAGTAATATAGTTCCTAAACATCACATGATCACCATTTCATATGCTTACACAAGCTGTTAATAGCAAACTTTTCATAGAGTAGTACCATTTAATGCAAGCCAGAGTAATCATAAAATCCCAATCTAGTGCTTACTCAACCAATATCCCCAGACTAGCTTCTAGCTTGTGGCTTTCTTGATGGTATTAATGTATGGACAGTTTGCTACTATTTCAATATAGTTCCTAAGGAAATATTCAATAATATAAAAATATATGAAAGTAAACTACCTGATAAGCCACTGTTTCATTTTCTGATCTTTACTTTTCAAAAATACAATATGCAAAAGGAAATTAATTACCTAATATGATAGTGTCCTTGTTTTCTGATTTTTACCTTGTAGCAAAATATTAGAATCCACAAAAAATGTCTGTGATATGTCACTATCCTTGTTTTCTAATATATCCTTTATGACAATATAATTAAATTTTTTTCAGTGACATTATCTTAAATAATATTGGATTAATGTCAACATGATAAAGATTCAATATGATGAAAAAGATAAAGTAATTCTTTACCTCAAAACAAATCTGTGCAAAATGATAATTCAAATTACTTGGCGTTCTCAAAAGAAAATTCAAATCTTAGTATTTAAATCATGAAGAAACAATCTTACACTATTTTTAGGTCATTCGGTATATTATTTCACTAGCATATTATTATTATTATTATTATTATTATTAGTAGTAGTAGTAGTATAATAATAATAATAATAATAATAATAATAATAATAATAATAATAATAATAATAATAATAATAATAATAATAATAATAATAATAATAATAATAATAATAATAATAATAATAATAATAATAATAATAAATAAATAATTCAATTCAATTCATTTATTTAAATGCTAAACAACAGCATAAAGCCAATTACAATTTGCACATTACAATAAAAAGGAAGATAATACATATGACATAAAATGAAAATATAAATGTTTACATAATAAAACAATATTTAAAATTAAAAATATCACAAAAAATAAAGTTACTCCCAATCTGATTATATAGAGAGTAACCTTAAATATTTGACAAAGTAATTGTTGTTTCCTTAACAAATGTCTTTAGATCTACTAAAAATATATCAATATCATTAAAATACATATTATAAAAATTTGGTAATCTGTATAATGCTGCTGAATATAAAGTTTCACATTTATATTTATCGATACTAAATAAATCCTTATTCCTTGTATATACATGAGGAACTCTTATTAATACCTTTGAAATACAATTATGTAAGTAAATTTTTCCATGAATGATTAAATAAAAAAATTTCATATCACGAATCACTCTTCTATGAAACAAATTTATACAAACATCTTTTGCATTAATTATATTACTGAATTTATTGTATATTGATTGCAATTTATCTATATGAGATAACTTATTCAAGTTCCATATTATTGACCCATATTCCATTATAGGAAGTACAAGTGTTTTAAACAAATGTATTTTAATAAAAATATTAAAATAATGTCCATTATGAAAAATAAGACCCATTATTTTATTGGCATTACATAAAATATTACCTACATGAGTTGTAAAAGATCCATTTTGATCAAACCATATTCCAAGATCTTTATAATACTTTTTTTATTCAATAGTTTTATTATTTATATAATATGAGTCCATATAGTATTGAACTTTCCTTGTATATGTAACAGCACAACATTTTTCTATATTTATATGCATGTTATTCTTTAAACACCATTCAGCAAAGCTATCTATATAAGATTGAAGCTGTAAATAGTCCTTATAACAAGTAATTAATTTAAATATTTTACAATCATCAGCATATGATAATAGACTATCCTTCACTATATATCTATCCAAATCATTTATATATATTGCAAACAACAATGGTGCAGATACACTACCTTGTGGAACACCTAATTCATTAACATAAAATGTGTGAAACATTATTATTACATTTAATAAAAGAAGGTCTATTATGCAAAAATGACATAAACAAATTTAACAAATTCAATGAAAAACTTATATCAGACATTTTACTTAAAAGTTTAAAATGAATAATTCTATCAAAAGCTCTACTTAAATCAAAATAAATTACATCAAGTTGTGCTTGATTATTTAAAGAATGGGCAATATGATCATGTATAGTTAATAAATTTGTCTCAACAGATCTACATCATCATCATCATCATCAACATAATAATAATAATTTAATTAAATGTAGAATATTGATTTATAATATATACACTAGTGTTTTGAATATTGATTTAAGAAAAGATTATTTTGTAATGATTATAGAAAATTTGCTCTGGCTGATCATGCTTTTGGCCAATGAAGCCAGAATCATAGGACTAGTAAACAGCAGAGGGGGTGTAGAATTTAAATAGAATACTAATTTATGTAAATTGGTAATTTAGATATTCCACTTTTTAGAAAGTTGCAAGGTTTTTTTCATATGTCAAAGCATTGATCGGGAAGTGAACCTGAGTCAGCTGCTTGGAAGACAGCCATGTTAACTACTAGGCCACCAGTGCTTGTTAGAGATATATATCACATCTATTTTACCTTTCCTTTTTTGTCATCATGTTCAATACATATAATGTTGCCCTTTATGCAAATGTAAATCTGTATTGTTGATTTCTATTTAAATTTTGTAAATACTTTAGATTCACCTCTGTATTTTTTAACAAGTTATGTGAATAGCATAACTGAATTATATAATGAATGTAAATATAATTTTTCAGATATTAAATTATAAAATGTTCATAAATATTAGAATAAATATATATTAAGAGTTGCCTATCTTTTTATATAAACATTTGAGATAATTCATATCATTTTGAACACACTCAATAAAATATGCCACCTTCAAATACTTTACAAATATTAATAATAGTGATATAATAGATTATAAAATAATATTGTTAAAATTAATGTTAATAAATTATCCTAAACATAGAAATTTAATAACACAATTTCATTAATATGTTACCATTCCCTATTGCATAATAACAAAGTTTCACAATGGATTTCAAAATTAATGTCTATTTGCAATATGAATATTGTATTATGCTATTGAAAACATTATTGCAATCATAATGCAATGTAAAACACAAAGTTTCAAAGTCTCTGTGGAATAAAGAAGAAAATACATTTATAATAATCATTGTTTTCTTTGCTTTAGTGAAGTGAAAATATCCCTGCTTTATTGTTAAACAATAACAACTCCTTTCTTTAATCTTTGGAAATGACAAATATTTGATAATTCATTTCCTAAATAGCAAACACATTTTTATCTAAAAATATATTTAATTAACATATTTTATTTATTTTATTAAACAAAATAATGGACAGTTCATGTATTAAACATAAGTTTCTGGTAATTATGAATATTTAAAATTCAAATTTGTTTCATATTTATTATTTCATACAAAAATACTATTTTTTAATGAAAAGTTTAAGATGACTTTTCGATAATATTTAAATACTGTGGCATATTTATTAGTGAAGAAAATCTACATTTTCCTTTTTACTTTAAAAATTGCAAATATTTATATCATGGACAATGAATATTATTATTAAATTTTTGACATTATTTTACATTAGCAAATATGCAGTGCTAAAAGTTTAATATTTCAAAATATACAGAATATTATAAGGTATTGAAGCTTTAAAATATACATTTTATCATGAATTAACTTTTAATTTTTTGCATATGTTTCAAATAAAATACAACTTTAGTGTCTATAAATAAATGTAAAACTTCTTAAAACAAAAACTTTAGAAAGTTAAATATCTATTGTGAATTGTGTAAAACTATTTTTTAAGCAATGTAAATATGTAATTGTTATGGACAATAAGAAAAAATTAATGTTAATAAAATGACTATTTTTAAATGTAATTTATTTCTTTTAATATTTTATTATCTGCATAGTGAAGAGAATAAAATATATTTCAAAGTAAATTAATATTTTTATTACTCATTCATTTGACTAAAAATTATTGGTACAAATATTATTTATATTTCAAAGCATTGTTTATTTCAGAAAATAATTTTTATGGTGTTTCCAATTATATTTAACTATTTTTTATAATTATATAATTTACACTGATGAATATTAAAATATTAAAAAAATATTTTATCAAATTTAAAGAATATTTATGAATTTGTAAATGAAATTTAATTATATTTCTGATATTATTTTCAATCTGTTCAAATGTAATTATAGTAGATAAAAGAATATAAAAAATTAAATATAATTAAAGTTACTTATCTGCTTTTTTTTTTAAAGATGATTGATAAAACTTCTGCTGAGCTTTATTAAAGATGAGAGGAGAAAACTGGGTTTATCCTACTAAATATTGCTACTGTCTAGCGCAAAAGTTACTCACTCTATGAAGATTGGGTTAATTTTGACTTCTTTTTCTATATAATTGAAGAATTAAATTAAGTAAATAATTGAATGCATTGACCTGGAAATATGAAAATGATGCTACACAAATACACTACTTGTAATTTTATATTTTCCTCTTTTTTTTGTAATTTTGTATTTCCCTCTCTAACTGTTGTTTGTTTATTAGAATTAACTATCTAAGAACATTGCATTTATCAACGTCAATCTGTACCACAATTTTCAATTACAATAGTCTAAAAAAATAATTTTTAGAGAAAATGAATGTTATTTAGAAACTTTAAGTAAAAATACATAAAACATATACTTTAACCATACATATGTTTATTATAATTAATGTAAAATTAGGAACAGATATTGTTTTATAAAATTAAATAAATAATTCTTCATTAATTATTTTACATAAATATTACTGATTGTGCGATTATATAATCCTACTTAACAAATAAAATGGTTCTATTGTATCTAAAAAATAATCTGGAAATCAATAAAAAAATTTAATTTGCAAGACAATTTTCTATGGTTCTCTGTCTTCTCTATATATACTTTGCTTTTCTGGATGTAAAATAAAACTAATATTCTTATTATATATATAAATAAGTCAATTATATATATATATATATATATATATATAGAATCCAGGTCCCCTGAATAAGAGGCTTATTCTTGCTAGGTTCAAATCCCTTTTATAATAAAACAAAACACAGGGATGGATCAGCCCATCATGAAGATGGAAGAATACCTTGGATAGCATAGCCATCAACTATACCCACAGCCAGATTGAGCTATACAAAACATAACATGATCACATTTCCTGACTGTGGCCCAACATTGACTGCTGGACTCAAACCCCTGCCATCCACAGCATTTTATTTGTTTTGATGATCAAACTCAGGCACCATCCAATCACATGTTATATAGTTGGAATGCTTTAGATGACAGGCACATAATCCAGTGCTTGAAATATCCCATGGCTAGCTCATACTCTTAACCAGGGTCTAGCACATTTACCTAACATGTAAAAATAACTATACTCTTAAATTAATGATGATACAGTAACGAGAGAGAGAGAGAGAGAGAGAGAGAGAGAGAGAGAGAGAGAGAGAGAGAGAGAGAGAGAGAGAATAGATCAAATAATACTTAAGCAAACATTATTTATTTAAACATACACATATATTTAACAGAATGTCATATACTAAATTTTACATATAAATGATTACTTTCAGGCTAAAATTATGATAGTCCTTCATTAATTAAATTTCATTTAAAATAAATATACTGTATCTACAGACATGAATTAAAATGTCTTTACCTAGGTTTTCATGATTGTCAGTTTTCAACCAGTTGGCTTTTTGATCTCCATCGATGATGTCAGGGCTTGTTTTTCACTCTTTGTGTTGACGATGGGAGAAAGAGTTTTTGGTAGTGTCTCCTTTAGGGATTAGACATTTGTTTTGGGCATTGGTTCCAGGTGAGTATAGTTGATTTTGCTGAAAACTAGGGCATGAAGTTGTCAGACACTACCAAAGACAGTCTAGCAATGGATGTTGATAGTTCTGTGCCTTTTGCATTGGTTGCAACAACAGCAGTAATTGACTGGCTTATTACTGCATTTATAGTTTCTGAATATCTGGATCCCTGGTTGTTTGGATTCTCAATAGAAAGCTCTGAGTCTGCATTCTGCATTCTGTTTGAACTGAATAATAATAATCCAAACTGAATCAATAATAGAAAGATCTGACTAGTTTAATCACAAAATGAAGGCAGGAACTTGAACTGAACTCAAACCGAACTGAATTACAGATTGAAAAGTGGAATGATCTAACAGATTTGCCCCAACTGATTTCCAGACTTAAGAGCAGAATGAATTACATATCATAGACTCAACTGAATTACAGACTGCAACCTGACTAAATAATAATAGGCCATAATGACTTCATATATTTTTTTATCATTGTTTTAATTCCTTGTCATTATTTTTAATTTTGATCATAACTTAAGTCTGTTTTTTTAACTTATTTTTACATTTGCTTTAATCTAATCTTTTGCTTAGATTAGTAGTTTACATAGTTTTTTAATTAATACAATTTCAATATCATTATCAATCAGAAATCTTATTAGCATTCTAAATTAATTAATTAATCTTTGAAACTAATTGCATTTTCAAAAGTTTTTACTTTTACAAACTGATTTTATTTTAACTTTCCATATTTACTTATTTATTCTTTTAACTTATTTTTACTTTATGCAACAAAAAGTTTTCTTTAAAAAGGCTAATTTTAAATCTTACTATTTTGGATTTCTTCCCCACCCGCTTTTTAACAAATAGTTTTATTATATTTTAAAATATATATATAATCTTATTTTACAAAATTGCATTTTGAAATCTACTTAACTAATCATATGTAAATAAGCATTTATTTTATAGAGCATATGTAAACAATTGTATTACAGTCAAATATCAGCCTTTCACGCTAATTGTGCATACGCTTTGCGAGTGTTAATAATAAATGAATACTTTCTCACCAATACAAGATATAGTATTTATGCAGGAATAAAAGGAATCCTCTTATTCCTACAACTCAAATGTTTATATATGAGCAAATATGAAGTACTGGCAAAGAAAGCATTCCATCATCACCCTTTCTTTGCCAGTACTTCAGATTTGCTCAAATATAAGTGTTTGAGTTGTAGGAATAAGAGGATTCCTTTTATTCCTGCATAAATACTATATCTTGTATTGGTGAGAAAGTATTCATTTATTATTAACACTCGCAAAGCGTATGCACAATTAGCATGAAAGGCTGATATTTGACTGTAATTAACTAATCATATATATATATATATATTAAAAATTATGAAACATGTAATGCTATATGTGTGAGTTTTATACATATATCTCTAACTAGCATTACAATACATATTTATGAATTCATAATATTATTTCTGGGAATTTCCATGCAATAAAAATATATAGTTAAATTGCTGATGTTTCAGTACAATAGCAAGTACTTTCCTCAAAGCTACTTTCTCTAACCATAGGAATGTATGTGGTGAGATTTAAAATCATTATTTTTTTTCTTTTGTTATTTTCTCCTCATTTTCAAATTCTATTGGTTAAAAAATTTTAAAAAATATTTTATTCTCCAATAGCTTTTTTTGGTTTTTAGTATTTTTTAAGCTATGATATATTATGCTTAACATGTTTTCTGCCGGTAAGATTTCATTGAAGATTAGATAAATGATGTCATGGCAAAAAAGACACTGGCATGACTAATCCATGGGAATGGTGACTTTTTGTTCGTGATGACCCGCGAGATTTAAAAGTCAAGAGACCTATGTGAAATTTTGCTATTTCTCTGTCTTTTGTGGTTTTGCTATCAGTGTAAGCACAGTGACTTTTTTTTTCATATTGAGAATATTTTCATATATTTCATATTTAATATTGACATTATATTACTATATAGAGTGAATTTTTAACTGTCAATTTGACGATATTATAGTAATTTTCCAATGCCAATATTTGTAAGTACTTTTCATTTTGTTTCTTAATAATTAAATATACTACATTTTTATATGTCACCATTTCAGGTTATTTTTTATTTTGTAGTGATATTTGTGGTATTATTTTAAAAAAATTGTGCGCATTTCCATATATATTTAATGATCGCTTCTTTTACATTTTACTTATAAATTATCCTTATTTTCACTACAAAAAAAAAAAATATTAAATGTAACATTACCAGGCCGATAATTTTTTGCTTTCTGTTCTCCGACAATTTTTACAAATATTTTAAAAAAATTTACGAACCAACATTATTTTATAAATTACATTTTTAATTTACACATTTCAGCGCATACCGCAATTTATGAACCAATAACATTTTCTAAATTACAATTTATAATTACATTAGACATATCAGTGTGGAGAACTGGCTAAATGAGAGGGAGGGATCCGATGGTTTGCAGATCCAAAGGATCAGACAATACATGCACTCGTATAAGTAAACCAAGCTTTCAGCACATAGTGTTGGAATGTGCGGCTGGATCCAATGGTTTGTAGATCTAAAGGATCAGAATACATGCACTTTCTGAGCAAACTAACATTTCAGTGCATAGTAAGGCTTCTTTATTATTTTTCTTGCTATCTTGTTTAGTATTTTTCTTGCTATGATGCATTATCCCAAAGACGTCCTATTCTAATCTTTTGATCTTTAATGTACCACCTCCATGTGATCTGCAGAAAAATTTTAGTGATTAACTTTGTCTGCAAATCACTAGAAAATGTTATCTTAAAGATCAGAAGATTAGAGTAGTACATCTTTGGGGTAATATGTCATAGCAAGAAAAATACTAAAGTACCGCTTTTTTCAAATATTATTAATTTTCTTTAATTCACACTTTCCATTTATGCTTTTAGATCTTTTAAAAATCTCTATAGCTTTCCTTAGCAGTCTCTGGTCATATTGTTCAATTTTTGCCAGAGTATGTGTTTTATTAAAATTGATATCATGGTAAGTTAATTTAATGTGTGAATAAATGGCTAATGAATTAGATTTTGTTCTAACTGCAAAAATGAATCCTCCCTTTCTTATGTTTATTCTATGATTAGTCTGCCCAATGTATGAATGTAAATAAGCTTCACATAGAATTTCATATACACCATGACACTCCAAAGGAATTTTATCTTTAGGGCATAGAGATATTTCATTAATATTTTTAAATGTATAAATTGTGTAAATATTATTTTTCTTTAAAATGTTACCAATTTTATCAGTTATCCCCTTTATGTATGGCAGAACAGTTTTCAAAAATTAAGAATCTTCTGCCATATATAAAAGGAATAACTGATAAAATTGGTAATATTTTAAAGAAAAATAATATCCACACAATTTATACTACATTAAAAAAAATAATGATGTATTTCCCCTAAAGAAAAAAATATTTGGAGTGTCATGGGATATATGAAATTCCATATGAGTTTGTTTACATTCATATATTGGACAGGACAATCATAGAATAAACATAAGAAAGAAAGAACACATTTTGGCAGTTAGAGAAACATCTAATTCATCAGCCATTTATTCACACATTAAATTAATTAGCCATGAGATTAATTTTAATAAAACACATCTTGTGGCAGTCTGCTAAGGGAAGCTATAGAGATTTTTAAAAGGCCTAAGAGCATAAATAAGTAATGGGAATTAAAGAAAATTAACAATATTTGGAAAAAACTATTGGAGGATAAAATATTTTTTTAAAACTTCTCAATCAATAGAATTTAAGAATGAGGAGAACATAACAAAGGAAAAAAAATAACAATTTTAAATCTCACAACACATATTCTTATGATTTGAAAAAGAAGAAGCTCTGAGAAAAGTACTTATTATTGTACTGAAATGTCAACTATTTAGCTATATTTTTATTACATGGCAGCTCCCAGAAATAATACTATGAATTCATCATTTATCCATGAGAATATTATAATATATATATATATATATATATATATATATATATATACTTATAATATATAATATATATGCAAGATGAATATATATATATATATATATCAAAATATTAATATATAACAAACTAACCAAAGGAAATACATATAAAAACAAAAAAAGACTTATAAATCCAATAAATAATATTATATTTCAACTAGAGGACTGTATTTTTTTCTTTCTGATGAAAACCAGTCCTCTGGTTGAAATATAATATTATTTATTGGTTTTATAAGTCTTATTTTGTTTTTATATATATATATATATTGATAAAATTTTTGATGAATATAATAAATTAAAAGGACTTAAATGGACTATGGAGAAAGAATATAATAATAGTATTAAATATTTAGATTTGATGATTTCAAGGAACAATAATATGATTGACTATAAATTGTTTATTAAATCTATTGAAATGAGAGGGTATTTTCCATATTTATCTAAAGTGCCACATAATTATAAAAGGATGGTTTTAGGTCTTTTTTGCATAGAAATAATATTTTGTGTAAATATGCATGTGATAAAAAGAAAAATATTGAAAATTATGTAAGTGAATTATTAAGGTGGGTTATAATATAAAAGAAATTTATCAGATGGTTTGTCAATTTAGTAAGAAAATTAATAGAAATGTTGATGATGAAGAAATTGAGAGTAAGAAGTGGATTTCTTTGCCTTTTTATAATAATAATCAAGTAAAATTTATGAAACAAGTTTATAATAGTATATATAATGTTTCATTTTATGGATTGGGTAATTTAAATAGAATGGTTAATAATTCAAAAGATAAGTTAGAAAAAAGTAATGTGAGTAATGCAATTTATAAAATTTTTTGTGGGTGTAACTTATCATATGTGGGAGAATCTAGATGTAATATGGAGAAAAGAATTAAAAAGCATAAATTGTTGTATAAAAGAGTTTTGAAAAATGTACAGATATGTAGTGATAGTAATAATGAAGTGAAGTTATATACTGAATCTGTTTTTTATGATCATGATAGGAATTGTAATTTTAAATTTATTTTGATATAAACAAAATTGAAATTTTAGGCCAAGAGAGAGAGAATGAAAAAAGAAAAATTAAAGAGGCAGTTTTTATGAGTAGGTATAAAAATACGATAATAAACAGACAGTCAGCAAATATTAGGATTAATGAATTGTGGGATATTTAAATCGACATGTGTTTCTGGTTGGTAATAGATGATTCCATTTTGAAAGTTGAGTTGATAATGATTATGAATATAATCGAAAATATTTCTTTATGAGTTTTTATTTATATTATATTATAAATTGTTTACCGTTGTTTGGAATATATTTAAGTTTCGGTATATATATATATTAAAAGTACAATATTTTTAATAGATGTTTTAGATGGAAATATTTAATGTGTAGAATTACCCATTTCTAATTGTTTAATTAAAAAGCACTTAACTCAGAACAGTAGTTAATGAAAAACCAAAACTAACAGGCTTGATAGTATTCAAAAGAAGGACACTATCAAGCCTGTCAGTTTTACTCTAACACTTACCTGGGCTTTGGGTTTCATTAACTACTATTCAAAGTTAAATGCTTTCTAATTAAACAATTATAAATGGATAACTCCACACATTAAATACTTCCACATAATATATGAAGTATGCATATGCTTCAGATTTACACATTAAGTCTGACTATTACAATATATATGTATACACACACACATACACACACACACACACATATATATATATATATAAAATAGATTTTTTTGAATTATAAAAAAAGATACACATTAAGTGTATTTCATTAAATAATAACTATAAAATTGCTTCATGTATTATTTTTACTGGTTTTTAGAAACTATTATTACCCTGCATATATTCTTTTAAATTGTATGATCTTTAAAAACAATAAATCAAAGCTTTATTGTGCATTTATATAATATGATCTGAAATATTTTATTGAAGACCAAACATCTTTTTACTTATTCAAGAATGCTATTACTGCTATGAATATTGAAATTATTTTTGAGTGTGTTATTTCTAGATGTTTATGTAAGTTGATTAGTTTAATTTCCTAAAATTGAACAAAATATGATTAATGCAACAGTATTAACTTATAAAAAAAAAAAACTAACAAAGAGTCAACATGATTTTCACACTGAATATTTTTTGTTGTTGTTTATACATAGTGTGAAGAATAAATTTCACATATAATGATGTACAATGTTAATATAACGTTATAAATCTAATATACATGTTTCCTTAACTTTTCTGGATTACTTTATTTTGCTGATTACAAAATATGAAATAATGATTCAACAGAATATTTCTTAACTCTTATTATAAACTTTTGGTTGAGAGAATAGGATATGAAAACAGGCAAAACTCTCTATATGTATTGCCACTCAGTGCAAGCCAGAATAATCAATTGATGCCAGAAGGCTTCTGCATAAAATCCCCATCTAGTACCTACTCATCCAATATCCCCAGACTAGTTTTTGGCTTGTGGCCTTCGTCAGTGAGGAATCTTGGATCTGAGAGTACTGCACCTAGATTTTAGAATCTAATGCAACCCTCCAGCAGCCACCTTTTATCTCTACTTAACTACAAAACTATGGGTCTTAAATTGAAAACAATCAGATCCAAGTCTCCTCACTGACAGAATATTTCTTACCTCTCATTATAAACTTTTGTTTGAGGGAACAAGATATTAAAAACATTAAAACAAATATTAAATGTTAACATTAAATAATTATTAATTTTAATATATATGCGAAATACATTTTGCAGAGTATTCTGAATAAAAATCACTTATTTTTATATCTGTATGGCATTTCTGGAAAACAATTAGTTTTTTTCCTCACTTCTTTTCTTGTCTTAAAATGCACAATCAGCTTATTTAGCGATTAGTTTTTCCATTTTTCCCCTTCACTTCCTTCAATAATATTCTGTAGAGTTGAGCAATTTAGGTTTTTTTTTTCCTATGGAAAGATTTCTACTAGCTTTTTAATAACACTTATGGAAATAGTACTTAATAAACAAAATATATTAAAAGTTAGTAATAAGTAGTTTTCAATTGTTATTTTCTAAAAAAGAAACAAAATTCATGAATTAAATCATTTAAATGGACAAAGAAAGAAAAATAAAATAGAATGCCAAGATTTACATAAATTAGCTTATTAAATTACAATTATAAACTATATTAATATTTTTCTTTTTATTTTATTTTAAAACATCTGTATAGTAATTTACTGATTATAAAGCTTTAAGTAACATTTTAAAAATTTAATCTTAAATGTGTAAATTAATGTATATATAAAACAACCATAAGTCAGGCTAATTTAACCCATTGATTGTGAAAACTTAATATTACATATACTCATAAGAATATTCCTCAGATTAAAAAAAAGTTGCAGAAATATAATTTAAAAGTAATAAAATTGAGACTAACAATTTTTAATGCAAGAAATATATATATTTTTTTTTTTTACGAAACTGACAAATGAAATTATTTCATTTTTATCATCTTTGAGAATTCACTAGAAACTCTCCAGAGGTGGAAAATATTGGATACTTTTTGCACTTATAACATTCTTACAAAAATTTTTTAAACTATAATGACATTTAATATTTAAATACACATACATTTTCAATATTAAACTTATAAGGAATTTGAACTCAGCACTGATTGTATATATGTGTGGGATATAATGATCTGGACCAACTGATGAGTGCTAGTTCAGCACAAAATACATATATTGAATATCATTATCTTTTTCACATGTATGTGGTCATGGGTATTGATTATATAAAATAGATCCAATGGTTATATGGAGTTTGGAAGTCTGAGTTCAAGTCCCTTACAATTTTTATGACATTTTTGCATTAAGTGTGCCACTCATTCTGATTACAAAGAAGATTGTTTAGTTTGCATCAAGGATAGGTTGGGAAAAGATGTTAGAAGAAATTGCTTATGCCTTTCCCTAAACAAAGAACTATACTAGCAAAAAAATGAAGTGCATTGAGAATATAGATATATATTATAAACACTTTCAGTATTTGAGCCTCTTCTTTATAAGGTTTATAGTATTAAGTTTAAGTGTTCTTATACACATTAATTTTTTATTAAGTTTAATAAAAGTCAAAATCATACATTCAGGACCAAAACATAACTGGAATCATTCATTCTCTGGCTTGGGTGCCTGTTGTGGTATATATTTCTACTGTTACATATTTTTTGCAGAAACCCTTCTGCATCAATCTGTCAAATGATATCACTATGTGAAATTGTGGGGCCATGTTGCATATTTTTTATAAAGGTCATTTTGCACATTTGTCATTTTTTTTATAATGGTTGAAAAATTCAACAATGTAAAATTATGTTTTCGTTTACAGAAAACAACAAGTCAAAAAATTGTGATGCTTGAAAGATATTATAAGCAAGCCAATTCCATAAAAATACAAGTTTATGAGTGGTTGTGTTAAATTCATCACATCGCTAAAATGCTTGGCAAGTAAAGTTCAAAGTCAAAACAATGCTGTTTTTTTTTTTACACAAACATATTTTTTCTCCAAATTTAAATTGTAACGGTCAAATATTTTATCTGCAAATTATAAAACATTTACATGATATGGTAAAACATAAACATTCTGTTTTGTGACAAAGAAAAGAGTACAAGCTCCATCCCTTCAAAGTGTCACTTCTCAAATCCTTGAGTGTGAAACACTTTTTAATTAAGATCAGCACAACTCAGCTTATCTATCAGCCATATTCATTTGATCTCACTTCATGTAATTTCTTTTAATCTCTTGAATGAAAAAATGTCTCAATTTTGTTTTCAGTGAACTTAGAAATAGGGGGTAGGGTGACAGGAATTAAAACATATCACTTTGCAAGTGCTTCTGGACTATTTCAAAAAGTGACAAACTGGTCTAGACTAATGCAATGCATAAAATAGATTATATTTTTCTAAAGCAATTCAATTTACAACATCAAAAAATAAATATACAATTTTTTATTACACAATTTCAATTATTTTTAGGTTACCATGTATATTTTATTGCATTTTATTAAATAAAGAATAACACATAAAATTTATAATCCTAGAATAAAAACATCTTATACCCTTGAAAATTATCCTCATTTTTGCATCATATTTATATAGGCAAGTGTACTCTATCTATATTTTACTTTTCTTTAATCTGTCTCTAATTATTGTTCAATTCCTATAATCAAGCCAAAAAAACATTACATTTTTCAAATTTAGTACATTTTATGATACACAGACAGCTATTTTTCCATCTCTGACTCACAAATGTGGTCACTTAAAAAAAATTAAAATTTATAAATACATTTTACAATATGCCAGCAACCATTTTCCATTTTAGAGTGCCATAAATGATCATATTTATTTATAAAATTTCTTCAGATTATATTGAAAACATGTAAATGGAGGAAGTAAAGAAGTAAGACTTAAGATCTGATGAAGACTGCTAAGAGCAGTCGAAACTGTTATCAAATTAATAAATATATTTTGCTAAAAGTGTAAAAGAGTGGGGGTTTGATGTTATATACTGTAATTCTTCTTTTATTATTTTTTCAATTTGAAGTGCAATATTTCATATAATAAATGTTTTCTAATCTTAATCTCTAAAATTTTACAAAATTTAAAAACATATTTAAAGTTGATATTGCTTTAAAACCATCAAAACAATTAGAGATATCAGTTATCTTCATTAGAAAATTATTATTGTTTCCAAAAAAAGACAAAACTTATAGAAAAAAAGAATATAAATTCAGATATTTCACTACTTATCTTATTTAAAAAATAAAAATATTGTATAGTCAGTTCTTTTTTTTATTATTCTTGTTTTTTCAATAAATGAATGAGTGAACAAACACACTCTAAAATATATGTAAATGTGCCCTTTCAATTTATTATTAAAAAGTACATTTTTATTTTTTGAAAATTTTATTTATACTATCATAAATTATATATGCATACTATGTACATATATATGTTGTAATGTTTGCATTTGGATTTAGGTTTTCTATTGCTCAGTATAAAGTGCTAGTTAATCAAACTATGACAAAGAAAAATCTGCCATTCATGTATGAGTTTATATATCAAGAATATAGTTATATTTTTGATTAATTGACCTAATAATTTCTTGCAGCTCAAATTGCCAATAGTGTTAGTTTTAATTTATTTATGAGGGTAGAAGGGTGTGTACACTCATTAATGTTCATTGAGTAAATTTGCAGTAAATAATTAAATTGAATATTTTTTAAGAAATTACCCAGGGTTTAACTATTACACAAGCATATTGGCAAAGGTAATTTCTACAATTTTCTAAGCTTAATAATCAAATCCAAATAACTAAAATTAAGCACAATCAACAAAAGTATTATATTAATGCTAAATATTTTATTAGACTGATTAAAATATTTAATGATAAATATTTAAAAAATTTGGAAGAATATACACATGTTCATACAGATAATAATGTTACTCAAATAATTAATCTTTCCTATTTCAATGCTCTTCTTACGTTTCTTTTAGAAATAATCCATAGATAAAATGAATGTCTCTTTGAATAATAAATAAGTGAATGTCTCTATCAGTATTTGAAGCTTCTAGTTAAAGTTTATAATTAAATTTTGTTTGCAAACATTGAATTAGTCACAATTTAGGGTATAAATATCTTACTGGTAAGTTCTTGGAATTATGTAGGCTGTTGATTATTGTATTATACATGTATTTCTGGGATGAAAAAGCTTGCTGGTAAGTTAACTTTGATTTCTGTCATTTTCACATTCCTTATCCATCCTAAGGCTAGATTCAAAAAATTTTAGAGTGACATCTGTATGGCCAAAGAAGATGTCTGCAAATGCTCCAATTCCACTCCTGCATGATGAATTAGTTCAGTATATGAGAAGTCTGGAATGCTTTCTTCATCCCACACCCACGGAAACTGCTAGCCAAGAAAAAAGATGAGGTAATGCTCCAAGTTATTTGCTTCTTCTCTACTCTGGTCAGTTTTAGATTTCTGCACATATATTCTTATCATTTTTTGTTATCAAAATACAAGTTGATAATCTTGTACATTTATTGTTACTTTTTAGTTACAAAGTCTTTTTAGTCAAGGGTTGTTAGCCGAGACGTTAGTGCAGCCACCTTGCAAACAAATAGTTGGTTGCAAACGGTTGTTGTGGGTTCGCCTCCCGGCTGATACTATGACATATGGAGAAAAAAGTCTTTGTTTTTAATTACTTCCACCATCTTTAATTATCTTGTAAAAGGTTTTAACTCTGATTGCAATCCCTTGTGTTTGTTTATCTGGATAATCAATCTGTATGCATTTCTATTCTTTCCAATTTTAACTTTACTTTGATTAAATTAATATGAACACAAATAACCTTCATTGTACTTATTAAAAAAAAAATAATTACATAAAACAAAAACTAAATAGTAATTATTGACTATTTCTAAATTTTACTTTTTTGCAACTTTTAAATCTTACTCAATGCCAACATACTTGAACCATATATATGTAAATGGTTCAATATATATATTATATAATGAGCTTGCAAATAGGTCTTAACAAAAGCATGTTAAATTAGGTCATGTGACAAATGAGTTGATATATATATGAAAAACAAAAACCAAGTTTTATATACGTAAACTTGCTATCACTTGTATATATGATCAATAAATGGAGCTTTACCAAGACCTCCAAACAAGTGTATTTTTGTTTACATAAATGTCAGAGTCAGAATTCACTGTCTCTTTCATTGGCTCCATCCTCAGATCAGCTGATTTCAAGATGATTTGCTATCATCAGTGAAGGTTAGGAGTTAGAAACTAGACCTAAACACTAACTCCAAGCGTTGATGTAACAAGATCCTATCAGTTTGCAAGCATGAATTTTTTAGACACGTAAATGTCTTCAAACTCAGCTTATCAAGACAGATAGCTATATGGGTCTGATATCAGTTCAGTTTCTCCAACATAGTCAAAGCCTCTGCAATATATATCATTGCAAGAAACTTTAAAGGTACATTTATGAAAAACAAAAACAAGTTTTATATACGTAAACTTGCTATCGCTTGTATTTATGATCAATAGATGGAGCTTTACCAATACCTCCAAACAAGAATATTTTTGTTTACATAAACGTCACAGTCATAATTCACTGTATCTTTTGTTGGCTCCACCATCAGATCAGCTGATTTGCTATCATTAGTGAAGGATAGGAGTTAGGAACTAGACGTAAACACTAATTCCAAGCATTTATGCAACAAGTTCCTATCAGTTTGCAAGCATGTAAATGTCTTCAAACTCAGCTTATCAAGCCAGATAGCTATATGGGTCTGATATCAGTTCAGTTTCTCCACATAATCAAAGCTTCTGCAATATATATCATTGCAAAAAACTTTAAAGATACATTTAAAGAAAAACAAAAACAAGTTTTATATACGTAACCTTGCTATCGCTTGTATTTATTATATAGATGGAGCTTTACCAATACCTCCAAACAAGCATATTTTTGTTTACATAAACATCACAGTCAGAATTCACTGTCTCTTTCATTGGCTCCACCCTCAGATCATCTGATTTCAAGCTGATTTACTATCATCAGTGAAGGATAGGAGTTAGAAACTAAACCTAAACACTAACTCCAAGCGTTTATGCAACACGTTCCTATCAGTTTGAAGCATGAATTTTTTAGACACATAAATGTCTTCAAACTCAGCTTATCAAGCCAAATAGCTATATGGGTCTGATATCAGTTCACTTTCTCCACATAGTCAAAGCCTCTGCAATATATATCATTGCAAGAAACTCGTCCTATACTTCACTGATGATAGCAAATCTGCTTGAAATCAGCTGATCTGAGGGTGGAACCAATGAAAGAGACAGTGAATTCTGACTCTGATGTTTATGTAAACAAAAATATGCTTGTTTGGAGGTCTTGGTAAAGCTCCATCTATTGATCATAAATACAAGCGATAGCAAGTTTACGTATATAAAACTAGTTTTTGTTTTTCATAAATGTACCTTTAAAGTTTTTTGCAGTGATATATATTGCAGAGGCTTTGACTATGTGGAGAAACTGAACTGATATCAGACCCATATAGCTATCTGGCTTGATAAGCTGAGTTTGAAGACATTTACATGTCTAAAAAATTCATGCTTACAAACTGATAGGAACTTGTTGCATAAACGCTTGGAGTTAGTGTTTAGGTCTAGTTTCTAACTCCTATCCTTCACTGATGATAGCAAATCAGCTTGAAATCAGCTGATCTGAGGGTGGAGCCAATGAAAGAGACAGTGAATTCTGATTCTGATGTTTATGGAAACAAAAATACGCTTGTTTGGAGGCCTTGGTAAAGCTCCATCTATTGATCATAAATACAAGTGATAGCAAGTTTACGTATATAAAACTAGTTTTTGTTTTTCATAAATGTACCTTTAAAGTTTTTTTGCAATGATATATATTGCAGAGGCTTTGACTATGTGGAGAAACTGAACTGATATCAGACCCATATAGCTATCTGGCTTGATAAGCTGAGTTTGAAGACATTTACGTGTCTAAAAAATTCATGCTTGCAAACTGATAGAAACTTGTTGCATAAACGCTTGGAGTTAGTGTTTAGGTCTAGTTTCTAACTCCTATCGTTCACTGATGATAGCAAATCAGCTTGAAATCAGCTGATCTGAGGGTGGAGCCAATGTAAGAGACAGTGAATTCTGACTCTGATGTTTATGTAAACAAAAATACGCTTGTTTGGAGGTCTTGGTAAAGCTCCATCTATTGATCATATATATTGTACCAATATTGAAATTGGCACATGATGATTTTACCTAAAAAAATTATTAAATAATAAATAAGTTATAAAAATCTAAAAGGTTGCTTTAAGTAAACAAAATCAGTTTGCTGTCAAAAGTAAAATTAAAAGGTCAGAGTTTTAAAACAAAAAAAAAAAAAATCTTTCGTGAAAGAAAAAGTAAGAGTCAAATAGTTTTCTATCATTAGTTTGAAATAAAAGTTACAATTTATTAATTAGAAGGGGAGAGGGGTCTTTCGTTAGAAAAATCAACTAAAGGTTTTATAAAAAGGAAGTAAAGAGTTTTCTTATTAGTATTCGTAAAATATAAATAATTTAAAGTTTAAAAAAATACAAATCTCTTTTCATTCGAATTAAAGAAAAATAATCTTAAAACTAGTAATATATGTGTGTATATATGTGCGATTGTAAATAAATAAAAAAATGTATGCGAAATAAAAGAAGATTATCATTAAAAACACGGCAATGGCTATTAATTAAAATATAAAACTACAGGATTAAAAAGCTTGTCTCCAACGGATTAGATATAAATTAAAATATAAAACAATACGTTTTGCATGGCTATTACTAATTAAGCAATCTTCCAAAACACGTTGTCAAAGGATTAATTGCTAAAGAATTTTGACAACAGATATTTGCCGGAGGATATTACAAGGACAACACGTCGCAGGTATAAATAGACTTTTTTTATCAGATAGTTCAGTTCAGTTCACAAGTCAATTGAGTCAGTTAATTTCAATCAGTTAAGTTAATTGTATCCAGAAACACAAAAATGCAGTGTTGAGCAGCTTTTGGGAATACACGTCTCTCCAGCCTTATGTCCGATGAAAACAGCAAGATCTGCCCATGAAATAATGTCAGCGTAACATCTTAGAAAATCTCCATCAGTATCTAATTGTCTCCAATAGTAATGATCATGAATAATAAGGAAACTCATCAAGGAAATGTCCCAGCTGGCTGGAAGAAGCAACAAACAAGAAGAAAACAAAGTTCTAAATCTACGTTTCAAAATCCTAGGTAAAACATTTGCTTATTTCGTTTATATTGTAATAGCCATTGCATTGCATTAATTTGTGTGAATCCTCCAAGAGTCTAATTATATGAACTCTATATCATACATAAAATGAACTATTGATATGTGTGTTTAAGTTTCAAATGCTATTAATGCTTTATTATTATATTTGTGAATGCTATATGAATTAATATGTGCGTGATCATTATATCAGTGTTATTAGTTAAATTAGATAAATACCAGTGTTCTATTATTAAAATCTACAAGAATATTTAAACTAGTTTAGAAATGTTAATTTAAAATGTGTGTGTATTATTAAATTATAAAGATGTTTAAATTTAGTAAATTAATGTTAGTTAATAAATTGTCTTTAAAATTAAACTCTATTTGTCGGTCAATTCTTTTTATCAATCTCTTCTTACCAATATTTTATTATTGATTAAAATTAGACTGAGCTAGTTAAGGGAATTGTTTCGAGCGCTGGATTATGAGCCTACTGACCAAATACGTTGTTTATTCTTATGAATAGATAACTGGCACCCAGAGTTTACTCCGAAACAAATAAAGTGTTTGGATAGTAGGGGTTTGAATCTAGCAGCCGAGGTGGGCCATTGTTGATAGTTAAAGCTATCAATAATATCTCCCATTTTGCTCGAACGTGCCGGTTCGTTCACGTAACATTTATAATCAAATAAGATTATAAATGTGTTTTAAAGAAGTTTGAAACCAGCCAAAACCTTTGCAGGGTAAGTAAGATCTTCTGCTGAGCAAACCCGGTACAATATATATATATATTGTACCCTTACTTCTTGATATATAAAATAGTTTAAAATACAACTAGCTCAGTTACATTATTCTGCTTAATTAAAATTTGCATATCTATCTTTAATATACTTTTATATTATCATATCTTAATTAAATTTATTATCAATCATCAAAATCAATATAGTTCTAGATTATATTAATTAAATAAGTATTTATAAAATTATGAGACTGCGAAGTAAAGTTACAAAGTAATAAGCAGATTTACACTGAGTCAATATCTCCCAAGACACTGTCTCAATGACATAAGAATACTATCACTACCCTATCACTTTACCACTACATCCATAGCATTCTTATGGCTTTTAAATGAAATAAATTATCTTTAATAATACTAAAATAATTCCTAACTTTAACTTAAAATATAATTAAATAATCTCAGGTTCTTCTAATCTGTTTTAAAATAATAATAATTTATGTAAATAAGTATGATGTGGGATTTTATATCAAACTTAAATACATCTAACTTATTTAATAATAATAATAAATAATAATCTTAAAGTGTAATTTAATCTCATCTATTTCTATAATATAATCAATCATTACATAAATAAACAATTATATGTATATCTTTTATTTCATATGGTATCTTCATTTTAAAATAGATCAAAATCTTAGATTTAATAATCTGTGGCAATAAACAATATTGTATTCTTATAATGTGTATTATAATCATCTTATGACCATTGTAATATTTATATTCATGTCAATCAATTCTTATAAAATAATGTTAAGCAAATATTGTATTCATTTCTAAAATAATAATAACAAATTCATTTTGTGCAAATATTATGTTTATTTCAACTCATCTGATGTCAAAATGCTGAGGTGAAAAATAATGAAACTCGACACACTTTTAAAACAAATTAACAAATTTATTTACAATAACTTCAAATAAAATTTATTTACATTATTTACAATTTAAAATTTATGACAACAAATAAAATAAAAATAGGAATACAAATATAAGAGGCTTACACTGTTATTAACTTATGTACTTAATAAGCAATTACACATTCCTTCAAATGCTATATTAATATTATTACAGTGTGTTTTTCTTAAAACTTAGATTTGAAAAATAAATAGTAGTAATCTTTAATTATTACAAATAATAATACATGTCAAGATTATCTATGTAGCATGTGTAAACAATGAAGCTTTACTAATTAAATAGCTACATTAATTAAGTATTACCATTTATAATATACTATCATGTATTCACTTTGTTATTAGCATTGCCTAATAGCTTTATATAAAATTAATATGTCTTTGTAATGTAAAATAAATAATTGACTATAATTATATTTCACTTAATGTAATTCCTGTTATATGTTTTATAAAATATGCATTCTATATCTGTATTATTCAAACATTAATATTTAAATCATTTATCAATTTTAAATTCATAAAACATTACATTAGATAAATTTTATGATTCCTTTCTGTGTAAAATCATTATTTTACCCTATGTGCTTTACTAACCTTTCTAATAAATTTCTATCTATAAAACATATTCTAAACTTATTTAAAACATTTTCCGGAAAACAACTATCAACTTCAAATAAAATATTCATTATCCAAATTACTCATACTATATTGTCTATACTTAGTAAACTTTTCAATCTAAATATAGGCTTCTACTCATAACGTAACTTAACTTATTCAATAAACAAAATACACAAAAATATAGACTTTTAAAATCCTTTTCTAAATTGCAAAAAATAAAATAATTACTTAGATAAATAATAAACATCATTTTAATACTAAGCATAAATAAAAATATCAAAATTATTTACGAAAGAATCATATAATTATTTCTAAGCTTTTACATAATGTTGTATCATGTTTATATTATAAATTAAAAATTATGCATATTTTAATAAAGTTTGTTGTCAATATAATGTATGTGTTTTCATAATATATTTATCCATTCATTCTACAACAACATAATATTCAGTTGATCTAAAGAAAAACATATTAAATTCATTAAAAATCATTATACAATATTTTTTACCATAATAATAATATTGTCCATTCTGCTATCCAGTATTCTTCGGAATTTGCAGCTTCATAAAATAAAAATCATTCACATTTTCACTCATAAACATTCATTAGAATATTCCGTGTTATATTAATTATAAAAATAAGTTTATGTAATTAATTATTATATTATTTTTAAGTTACTATTTAATAAATGTACCTAACCTACTTTTTAAGAGTTTAATAATATTTAAATTTTATGTTAAATAAATAAAATAAAATTCATATTACATAGTCCAGCGTCGATTTTTTCTACCATAAAAGTTCTAACAAATATCCTCCGTATAAAGTCAATAAAACACTATTTCCTGTTCCGTTGTATCACGTGTTTCTTGAAAGTTTATAATAAAAATGATAACGTTCTTTTTTTTCAAAAATAAAAATAAGTTCCCCAAGAAAACAAAACAAAATTAAAACAATAGTTATAAGTTTTGTCTGGATCCAGTTCTTCATAGAATATTATTCAAAAAGTTATTATTTCAAAACTAAGTTATAATTTATAAAATTATCCTTCAATTATTTTAAATTAACTTAGTTTGGCTTGGCTTAGTTTGATTTGATTTGGACATCCATGTATTACTTGCGCATTTGTAAATACCATATTCCGGTAAGAATTAATTTTTCCATCTATAACGTCCAGCGTTTAGATAACTTTAATAAAATAATTTCATTATATTACGATTTTTTTAAAATACTTATACTTATAATATATTTGCCTTTTCAAATTATCAATTTCTATTCTTTTAAGCATAAAGAATTAACAAGGCAAGTATTTATTTAAAATTACTACTGCATCTTATATCTTTCCTTAAGATACATATTTTACTTCTATAATTTGTCAAAACACTTTCTTTTACAGAAATATTTATATTTTTTTAAAATATCTATTAGTAATAGACAATAGTAATTTAACTTTTGAAAACTATTTTTAGTCCAAAATACTACTTTTCTCCATCTTATAGTTTTATGTACTAATCCAGCGTCTGTTACTTTTCTAGCATAAAGTTTCTGACATATTTTTCCGATACGCGATGTTTCCATGATTATTTGTACGTAAATTGAGTTTCGATATTGAGAAGATAATAGGGAATTATTAAGTTTCTACTGCATATTCATTACTTTAAAATTATAAAATTATATACAATAACACTCTTATGATTTTAAAACTGATTCTTAAGAGCGTTTATAAATTTACTTAGCTATTTTTCTCAATAGCACAAACGACTTAGAAGTTTTATTGTAGAGAGACCCCCTCAACAATTGAATCCAGCTTATATACTGCCAGAAACTCCTTATCTGATTGGTAGGTTTAAACAATCAAAATTTCTTATTTACATATTTACCAACACAATATTAAAAATAAATAATGACTTATTTAATATTTTGATATTTTATCAAATTCTTTCAAAACAATATTTATCGTTTATTTAAATCTATTATACATTCTTTTAAAATATTATTTCTCACTTACTTTAAATCTTAACTTTTATAAGATCATTTAAAATAAACTAAATCTTTTTAAATACGTTATATTTTTAAGACAATATTTTTTTAAAATCAAATTTAATATTTTACATTAATATCTTTATTTTTTATCTCGTGATAACTCACGTATTATTTATAAATTTTATAACATGATTTTGTAAAATAATTATGCAACTTTATTAGACAACTTCCACGCGTGTGTATAACATCTGTTCTTTATAACACAAGAACGCTTGCTAAAAATAAACTTAACAATTGCTTTTTTAAAATAAATATTTTTTAAATATTTAAGATATTATAATAGATTTTAAAATAATTATTTGATATGATTAAAATCAAATATTAATCTCAATTTAAGTACTTATAATTTAAAATATTTTTATTCACTTTTAACATATATTTCAAATTAAATAAATATTTTTTGTCTAATTTTAACTTGTCTTTTAAATACTTTAGCTTTAAACATTTGTTATTAAACATATTAATGCAGTATTACATCATAATCATCATCATTTTAAATATCTTCTCAATACCAACACAATTCACACATCAAATACACATAGATTGCTTTAATTAAACTTATGGTAACATTACCACAAGCAAAGTCAACATCACACTTTTAAAATACTCCTTAAATTTAAAATTTTCTACTAGATTAGCACAAAACTTAAATGGTGACCCATACAAAAGGGCACAATATATATATAATTCCAATGCATACCGCTATTTGAAATACATATCAATTAATGTTTGAAATGATTTGATATTTAATATATATAAAGTATTCATACTTTTTCGAAAAAAAATAATAAAAATTAAAATATTCATATTATATTGTAATGGATGTTTAAGACACCATTACAAAAATTATAGTTTTATAGGGGTGAAGAAAATAAAATAAATTTTTATATAAGGTTTCGTTTGTAAAACTTGATTAAAAGTTTTTTTTTTTAAATGCTTGTACAAATATATATGTATGTGCATTGGAATTATATTTTAATACCACAGTTATATTTGGTTTTTAATTTTAATTTTGAAAAAAAAAAAAGAAAACTAAGATTATTTTTTTTTGTTAAATTTATGTACAAATAGATTGCTTTTCAGATTTGGGGATTTAGATTGATAAGGCTAATTAAAAAGAAAGAAAACAAAAAGAAAAGAATTTTTCATTAGTAAATTCCTAGATTTGTAAAGGGCAATTTATTTCGTTAATTAGATAACTATTGTTATCTAGATCGAGAATTTTTAAATTTTAATTAAAAAGAAAAAGTTGGGTAATTGGTAGAAGAGATATGATTCAGATGTAACCGGCTGAATCAGGCCATTGGTTTATCTAGGACTAGCTTCCAATGCTTGCATGAGCTAGTATCATTGCAGCAGCGCAAAGAGACAGACGCCAACTCGGACAGAAGAATTGCACAACTATTCCTGCCAAAAATACTTGGAAAGAACGATTCCTGCATATTCTGAAAGCTGATCGGAAATTATTCTACCTAGAATGAACATTAAACCTACAGCAAGAATATTTTCTTTACCATGATGTGCTAAGCTTCTCACCAGGACAGGTTCGGACATCCTGTGTCTCCATTAACTGCCTATAATGCCATAAGAACCGGCTCCAAAGAAACCACTAACCAACTCGCCCAAGCCTACCGTCAGTGACTCCTGAGCAACGGACTAACCTAAGAATTCTAGTGCACTAGCGTTTAACTAAATTATTAAGGTACCTTATGCTCCACAATTTAAATAATTTTGTTGTCTTAGATTTGTTTTTTTTTTGTAATATAAATGTTTTTTTAAGTTATATCTTTTGTAATTCGATTTCGGTGTGCTTGATATTTTTTTTTTAACGAGTGCTAGTTTCAAACCTATTACTGTCCACCCTATTTAAGTCTTAGTAAGTAAGATAGTTTATTTATAATCTCACATCCCTTTTATTATAGAAAGCTGTCTGGATATTACAGACTATTTTAATTGACTTCTGGCTCGTGACCCATTTTATTATTAGTTCTACTTATGTTGTGAAACTTTATTTATAATAGACTATTAAGAAATATAATAGTTCTTAATTTTATTTCTTCAAGCTTCCAATTCGTTTATTAGGGGCACGTACGATCGTTTTAACTCTCTCTACACGACGCTCGTGTGCTCTAGCCTGTCTCACTCAGAGGGAGGTCAATCGATTGAAAGTAATAACTTTCAACACTCTTTTTATTATTATTAATGTTTTGGAAGCTACTTTCTTATTTCTTAGACTATTAAGAAATATAATAGTTCTTAGTTTTATTTCTTCAAGCTTCCAATTCATTTATTAGGGGCACGTACGATCGTTTTAACCCTCTCAATAGGTAGATCGTGAGCTCCTAGCCTGTCTCACTCAGAGGGAGGTCAATCGATTGAAAGTAATAACTTTCAACACCCTTTTTATTATTATTAATGTTTCAGAAGCTATCTTCGCATTTCTTCTGTTTTGACATAAGTCTCTTTTCCTACTATGGGTTATAAGCAGGAAGCTAACTTCTCTTGTCTGACATGAGATCACTGTATACTTACTAATACTTCTGCTACTGCCAGTATTTTGCACTCTTTCACACCCAGGAAATTGCTCTCAAAGCCATATAAATATTTTAGTTTAATTTTGCGAATGTACGTGTAGTACATATTTTAAATGTGCTTTAAAGTTTCTTATTTAGATTTATGTTCATTTAATACTTTTAATAAAATTATTTATTTATTCCTTTACTTGGTTGATTTTGTTTTCTGTTGCTACCTTTCCAACTCACTGAACAAAACATAGATCTCTTTAGCTTGATTGAGCTAGTCCGGCGCATTCAATTCGCATATCCTGTAACCCCTTAAAAATAAATGTCTAGTTCCAAACTTCGGACTAGTGGCGCCCTGGCGGTCAATTTATGCGAGTCTAAAGCTTTTGTCCGGTATAATATATATAATAATTAATAATATAACAATTTTATATATATGTAATATTGTGGAAAGAAACTATTCTTCATGCATATGCTATAAAATTAGCATGCCCTCCCCTATACATAAATGTTTTAAAAATATAGATATAGTTCATCTATGAGCCTGATATATATATATATCATTAAGAACCCATCAACACTTAGACAATTCCAATATCAATAACAATCAACAATTTCAAATTGTTGTCAAGGCAACCTCCTTTTAACAATATATACATATTATGTATGTTGAAAAGTACTGTAAACTTGCAATCCAATAATGTAGACACTATTTTAAATCAAAGTTCATCAACAAAATGTTTATTATATATAATGTACAATGTGTATGAGAGCAGCTTGGAATAAAATATAACAGATACCATGTCTCCACCATAATTCAATTCTTTTACTTTTAATTTCCTGTAAGGTTTAAGTAAAGTTTGAGTACTCAGAGCTAAATGTTCTGAGATATATTCTTATATGAATAACATAAATATTTTCACATACATATAACCTACTCATTTTTTTTTACTTCTTTCTATTTATTTCTAATCATTTTTCAGTTATATTATCTAGCTTTTCCTTTTCCTTTTATGCCGTTCTTCTCAATACATATACTTTAAATTTTATTTTATTTTTTTCTAGAATGCTTCTGCATTAAACACTTTCCTTATAAATTTGTTTCTTCATATGAACAATCAGAACTAATGTTCTTTGAAATATTAATTTTATGATTTTGTCTTCGTCTTTCTTTTTATATATTAGCATTCATTATTCTTTGATAATAGACTTGATTTTTTGTGAGTTGATTTATGAAAAAAGTAGACTAATAAATATATGAATAAAAAAATATATATTTAAAAGTGGCTTTGTTTCATATTTACTTAAAAGGATGAGCTCAAAAAAAATTTGTGTTATTATTTAAATATAGTTCAAACCCTTCTCATTTGTAGTATGTTATGAATAAATTTAGTTGTAAGAAATAGCATATGGTGCCCGAAAATAGATTTTATTACTCTCATCCTCATATCCAATATTTTACAATTTATCCAAACCACTTCAAACACTTTTTAGCAAAACCCTTTATTTGTACATATATACATACACCTTACATTTCGACTGTCCTGCAGTCTTCTTCAGAGCCAGTTCATTTTAATCTCTTAAAAAAGACTAAAATGAACTGGCTCTGAAGAATATTG